>CM031243.1:538062216-538377216 GCA_018340775.1 Taxus wallichiana var. yunnanensis
CATGAGTGGCATGACACTCGTAGGATATTATGCAGCAAATGAGGGTCGACGAGTGTAGAGAGTGACTCTGGTTTCAGAGGAGCCACTCTCCCAGGGCCATGGCGGGGAGGATGAGTCCATTGCGGGGCACTATGTTGCTCCAATCACAGGAGCAGCCCCTCAGTCAGCGGCAACATCCGTGGCAGGTGCTGATCCTATAGATCCATCCTGGAGGCCTAGTGATCCGAGTAAGTTACCCTCTCTCCTTTTAATGTTTGTTTTTTAGTTAGGATCTCCTTAGTTGCTATCTCTCCTTTTGTTTTATCTTGTATTTCTAATCTCTTGTTTGGTTTCTAATTTGTTTTCTCCTTTGTTTTCAAAGACCACCGATGAGTGATGGGACTTGATTTGCGGGTGGTATGCACCGACATACCACGATGATCCCCATGGAGAGGACCCATTCGAGTCAGTCTCAGTAGATGCTAGGGAGCCCTCAGCAGCTAGTAGACACACTGCGTCTTTGCTAAGCCCGGTCGGCATGTTGCCGAGGATGGTATCGACTCTCCGCACGGAGCTAGCGGGGTATAGGACGGCCGAGCACTTGATGAGGAGCCATTCTCATGGTGAGACTGTGGCTGCCCCTCGGGATCCTGAGCCCTCCATGCACTCAGAGCGCCGGCGTAGCTGGAGTCCTAGGCGTGGGCGTGCACCTTTAGAGGGGTCTCATAGGGATTGAGAAGCCACTTGGCTCTCCTAGATTTTGTATGATACATTATTTTGTATATCCCTGGGCTCTTTGAGTGTTTTGACCATGCTTAGTGCATGATGGCATTGTATAGAAAATTTGATCATTCATGTATATATATTCTCTTTGGATCAAAACCCTTGGTATTTATGGCTTACTTTCCATTTCCAGTTTCCTTATGTAGATTACGATGTATGTATGCATGCTCTTTAGAATGTATGCAATGGAGAACAAATGATGCAAGTGTTTATTTTCCTTTTGTATTTCATGATGCTGATATATGATAATGTAGATACAATGTGATTTTGAATCTTAGTTTCTTTAAGCAATTTTTGATACTTCATATTTGTTTTGGCAAAGTGATAAATATAAACTGTTATGATGAAAAAAACCTACCCTACCCCCAACTCCACGCAACTAGTAAGATGCGAGGGCTCATCACCGAGAGTTGGGAAGGGCACAAGTTATGAGATGTGTTGAAATGATATTGATGAAAGACAGACAAAGCTTTGGCGGAACCAAATTAGGATACCACAAGCCCACTCCACTCGAGTGACTTCATAGTTTTGGATGCAACTTGCTTTGCGGTTTATCTAGACTTAGATCCGTAGATGGCCACATAGTAGACAAAATCTGGGTTATTAGGCTTTTAACTCTTTTGGAATTTTGGACATCTGATTCATTTGTTTTTGACTCAAAGACTTTGAGATTTGAATTGTTTGTGTATGACCTTTTGCATTTGTTTGTCAAGAGGACCCCCTACACTTTGCCCCATGCTACTAGTAAGAAGTGTGGGTTTATCACCGTGGGCAAAGCATAGGTGAGTAAGGGCATTTCCATCCTTTCCCAACCCTACGTCACTAGTAAGAGACGTAAGCTCATCACCAAAGGTTGGTGGGGCAAGGAAATGTGTAAAATTAAAATTTTCTGTTTGATCAATATTTGACTTGTTTACTTGAGTAAAATGTCAGTATGTGCTTATTTCCAAAGAGATATACATATGGGATAGATGTGACACCATGAAGCTTCTAGAACAGACCATAGGCAAGACACTTATCCTAAGAAGAAACCAAAAGTGAGAATAAACCTGCAGATCTTGGCATGGTTACCGTTAAGACTTTGTCATATATAGCTTTATTTGATAAAATGATTCTGAGATAGTTTGATGATATCATGAAAATGGAGAAGTATGATTAGAGTGTTTATGCCAACAACATCATGAGTTTGTAATGAATTTCTTTGAGAACAAAATTCCTTGATCACAATTTGTGTACGAAACAAGCAGACAAAATGATCTTAATCTATATGAAGATGCAATGTAAATGTAATTATAAATAGTGCTAGTTGCTTACGCGTAGAACCGCTTGAGGTGTAGGGAATTGACTGTTTCGCCAAATTCCTCACCTTCCAAAGTACATAAGAGGTATGCACCATTTCCATAGTCCTTCATGACTCGGTATGGGCCCAACCATTTAGGCCGGAACTTCCTTCCTTCACCGGTCTTCTTGTCGATCTAGCTGTCTAGCCTTAGAACTAGATCACCTTCATATATGTCGCGTTCATAGACTTTCTTGTTATACTGCCGGCACATCCGGTCAGCATAGGCTCTGTGCCACTGTTCAACATCTAACCTAGCTTCATCTAGGCTTTCTAGTTGGGAGAGACGTGCTTCTTTGTAAGTGTCTTCATCCAGAATCCCTTGTAATGAAATACGGAGACTAGGTATTTCAACCTCAAGTGGGATAATTTGCCTCGCCCGAATACTAGTGAGAAAGGAGTTGCTCCCATTGGTGTTCTTATTGAGGTTCGGTGGACCCAGAAGGCTGGATATAACTTCAAGTGCCAATCTCATTTGTTTTCTTTCACCGTTTTAAGGAGAATGGCTTTTAGTGTTTTATTTGTTGCTTCAGCCTGTCCGTTGGCTTGAGGGTAATACAAGGAAGCTGTATGATGGCTTATTTTAAATTTATTGCACAATTCACAAACTTTGTCATTCTTAAAAGAAGTTCCATTATTTGAGATAATGATTTGCAGGATACCATACCTACAAATGATTTGGTTCAAAATGAACTTGGTAATTACTGGAGAACCCGGTATAATAGTAAAAGGCATAGCCTCTACCCACTTGGTATAATATTCGCAGGTGGAATGTGATTATAAAATTATGGCCGCATTTCATAGATGAGGAGAGAATTTCACTATTAAATCAAGGCCCCACGTAGAAAAGGGCCATGGAGTCATGGTCGGTTGTAGAGTTTGTGCGCATGTGGATCTCATGGGAGAACTCTTGGCACTTATGACACTGCGCACAAACTCTATTGTGTCATGTTCTAGAGTGGGCCAGAAATAGCCCATTCGATGTATTTACGAGTGGTGGCAAAAATCTCAATAAAATCGATGCACACCAAACTAAACACAAAAACCCCTGAAAAACTCCAATAAAATCGATACGATGGATTAGATCCGAAGATGTAGGCGGATGAGGAAGCCGATGTAGACAAGGCGAGCGCACACGAGCAATTGCGCAATAGATCCGAATAACTGCAAAAACCGATGCTTGTGAGAAAAAGACCACGTTAAAGATATTTAAGTGGTGCCCGAGAAGCGGGTCGAGAAGCGATAAGCTTCCTCGGCGGATGTCGATCCACGTTTTCAATTAAGAAAAAAGCATACATGATAAAAGATGTAAATAAAGACTAGATTTTTCGATTGCGGTAATAAGAATCTAAGCAGCAGGCAGACGAAATACGAGAAAACGAGGAACTATGAAATAAATCTTTGGATTTGTGTTACTGTATCCTTTTACCTATCTGCTGAGAGAAATCGGCGTCGGCCAGGTAGAATCGGCGTCGATTGAGGAAGGAGTCGGCGTCGATTGAGAAGGTCGGCGTCATTTGGATAAGATCGGCGTCGGAGAGCGAATCAATCAATCGGGAGACTATGCGACAAGATTCGGAATTGGAAGGTGAATGTGAGTCTGCTTTGGATGTGCGAAGTTGGCGAATCTTTGGAGCAGAGTCACCGAGATGATAGATGGTCGTGTAGCGGGGACGGAGTAATGAGTGCTCCTCTCGGGGATTGATTTGGGCAGGATCTGTCCTGTCTGAGACAATTGATGCTAAAAAGATCTCTCTTTCTCACACCCTGTATCTCTCTCGCTCTCTGTTCGTGCGTAAGTGCTCTCTTTTTCGCTATTCGTTTTTTTTTCGCTCGTTCGTGATCTCTTTTCGGTCTCTTCGGTCTTAGAGGCCGAGTTACTGGACTTGCTTTTATAATGGCGCCGCTCTAGAAAATCGGCGCCCGACCATATGGGTCGGCGCCGATCGCGGAAAAAAAGACTCCGAGGTGGCCAAAAATGATCGAAAAGATAAGACTTATCCCGACTACGGGAAAATATCCCGCTTAGGAAGATTAAAAATAGATGTGATACATGGATAGAATAAATTTGGGGTGGATAAGTGATTAAGATGCATGGGAAGAAGCGTAATTAAATATTTAATATTTAATCACTCATGGGTAAGATGTGATGGGATGAATTAAATTTGGAATAAGTGATTAAATCACAAATTGGATAATATCCCAAGGGGATAGTTGGTGACGTAAACGTGCCCCAGGTTACCTAAGCAAGTAAACGGATGAGAGGGACACTAAATTGGGTAACCAATTTTAAGTGTCTACATTTTGCCCCTTTTTGTCAAGTAACTTGCGATAAGCAAGGTTATGAGACAAAAACAAGGAGATGGAAGAAGAGAAGAATTTGTGGTGATGTGATCCCCCTCAAACTAGGGATGGGATGGATGATAGAACAGACGATCCCGAGTTTGAAAAAGGTAGATGAAAATGCGAGGATGCCCGGTCGGATATGCGGGTAGATCGATCATTGATGCGCATAAAAATAAACAAAAAAGCAAGCAACCTAAGGAACTCACATTGGTAGGAAAACTAGCGGTCTCCTCATGAGGCAGCGTTAGTGCCTACTGAGACCCATGAGTGTAAGGAGAAGCTGCAAAAAAATAGTCAAGCATCTAAAGAGAGACACATTGGTAGGGACAACTAGGCGGTTCCATAAATCGGAGGCAGCGTTAGTACTCTGAGACCCGTTTAACTCTAAGCTGCCAAAAAGTACAAGTGTCCCACGCAAAGGGAACAAACCCGAAATAGACAATGATATCGAAAAGATGCGTCAAAAGGCAAAATTCAGCACACCACAATGATCAGATAGATAAGTAAGCCAAGCATCAACACTATGGCAAACAGACATGAAAAATCGGCGGCGACCAAACTAATCGGCGCCGACCAAAACAAGCGGCGTCGACCCAAAAAATCGGCGCCGACCAATCCAGACACATATAAATATGCGAACGGAAAACGTAAACGATTTATTTGCAACGTGACGATTGATTCAGAGAAAGCCAGATTTGTGATTTGAGCATCATGGAAGCCTCTGGGAGCGGACAGAAGCGCAGGAGGACACGACCTGGGGTAAGTGATCATTTTCGAACCCACTTTTCTTAATTTATTTTTTTTTGTTTGATTTTTTGTGCATGGGAGGCCAGGGTCTGGTTTACATCCGGCCAGGCAGTCGGCGCCGATTGGTTTAATCGGCGTCGATTTGTTTTTGGATCGGCGTCGATTATTTAATCAGCGCCAGCCCAGAAATGAGCAACCCGATTTTACCAAATCTTAATTAATTTATTTTTTTTTTTTTTTTTTGGAAGATGAGATTTGGGGAAATAAGAGACTAATTATGTTTTTGATGTCGTGGATGCAGGCACGAGAGGCTCTTCATATGAGGATGCCATTCTGAGCTATGGAGAGCGATCCTTCTGATGTGTGAGATCGGTGGCGGCATTTAGAGCTAGCCGGGCTCGGGGTTTTGAATATTATAGGCGAGTGCCACGAGATGTGGAGCTCATGCGGGCATTAGTGCGATGGTGGGGACAGCCACACGTGCACATTTTGGTTGAGGCGGGTGAGATGGCGATCACCCATGAGGATGTATTCGAGATCCTCGGATTACGAGGTCCAGGGACCCGATCGAGATCACACCTCGGGAGCAGCGGCGAGAGGGCCACAGTGCGATTATACGAGAGATAAGCAGATGACTCGGAGATAGTATCAGGGCGTGAGGATAGCCTCACACAGTACTGAGAGCGAGATAGCCCTCGGAGCGGCGAGCGGATAGCCTTGATTGAGATGGCTATCTCCTATTTTGCCACTGCCGGACTCGGGAGGTGGGAATTCCCATTACTCTTTGCTAAGCTGCGTTTGCGACATCTTGCGAGTACAGGCGAGTTTTGCCTTTGCCGATGCCCTGATAGCTCAGGTATATTATGAGCTATGGATGTACACCACTGGTCGGAGGACAGGGATCGATGTCAGTTTTGTGCTTCATTGCTGGGCATATGAGCACATAGCGTGTCGAGCCATCGGGCTTCCTTGGATGCCCGGCGGCGGTGGGGGTGTTGATTATGGATTTCGGAGATGGCGGGCTAACATGGCGCGTAGGAGATACTGAGTAGATCAGCCGAGTGGTACACGGCGTTTCAGGCGCTTACACGAGATCAGGTCATCGGAGGCCATATCGGGCATTCCCAGGCATGGGGGGTGAGTCGGGGCGCCCACTTGGCAGCATTGAGACGGAGTCGGGTGGTCAGGGGCCGTAGGCCAGATATGTGGGAGCGAGTCCCGTTTATGTGGATCTTGAGGCAGTTTGGCCTAATCTGAGCAGAGTCTGCCAGCCACACACACCTATATAAGGCGGGATAGCGAGGAGGCAGATTTTGCGATTTTGATCGTGCAGACCCATTGAGAGAGGCCCCACCCTCCAGAGACAGTGATGATGATGCGGGGGTGGATGAGGGCTACGCAGCATGGTACGACACAGAGCTTCCACGACATCTCCCGCCCTCTATAGATGCTGATGAGGAGGACATAGCTGCTACGCTGGACAGATTAGAGGGAGAGCATGCCACCCTCACACAGACACATCGAGTAGCTCTGGGAGGAGATCGGGGGCTTTGACGGAGGAGAGGATGCCACGATTGTGAGAGAGAGACACCGCTCGCCGGGAGGCGAGATACGGCGATCAGCGAGAGGACCGCTACTTCGGCACGAGGAGGCCCTCGGGGCAAAGTGCGGAGAGGCGGTGCCACATCGAGTGCAGTACGAGGCACGACCCTAGGAGGGGCACCACCCACCACCGGCGTCAGCAGCGGCCCGGCCAAAGCGGCATCGTTACGAGCACCGAGCACGTGCTGTGAGCTGAGCACATACCAGTCTCTCCTGGCTGAGGTGAGATATTATGAGGATGCTCTAGCGCAGCATGCCCCAGATGTGCCTCGGTACGGGGCGAGGAGGAGAAGCGGCGCGGCCACGGCGAGTGGAGCCTCGGGCGGAGGGAGCACTTTAGGAGAGATCGAGGTGGGCGAGACCTCGGCCAGCAGCGGGTGCATCGAGCTCGATAGGCGGCGGCCGGGAGAGGCGGCCGAGTGCGAGAGGAGGGTGGAGGAGATAGTGTCCTCCACGCTTCGGATTTTACTATATAGAGATTTGATAGATTTTGTATTTGTATAGTGATGTAGCCTCGATTGGAAGGCATTGTATAGATGGCTTGATTGAAAGCCACCCATTTTTGTACAGACACACATGTATATAGATTTATCATGTTATTTGTCATATACTTGTACTTATGCTTTTTAGTTTTGATATACATGGGTAGATGGATATAGATAGAGGATAAAATAGATGTGATTGGATAGATATAGACTGATAGATGATAAAAATAGATGTGATTAGATAGATTGAAATGTGGATAAAATAGATGTGATTGGATAGATATAGACTGATAGATGATAGATGTGATGTGGATAGAACTTTGATAGATGGATATGATGTAACTTGGATGTACATGTGTTTAAATATTTTGATGGATAGATAGACAGATGTGTTTGATGTATGGATGTAATTGTAATGAGAAATGAATACAGATAGATGTTTTGATAGATAAGATGAACTTAGATAGAAGATAAATTTTGATTGAATTAACATGTGAAATGCCAATTTAACAGGATGCAAGACAAAGAAATGGAGAATACTCCCTGCAAGAGCCAAAGATGAAAGCGGAAACAACCGTGACTTAGAAGAGAAGATACTCGGAGAAGAAGAAAAATGATAAGTTGGACTTCCAACCGACCATAGATAAAATCTAGAAAGGAAACCAAAAGACCAAGCATATAAGGCCCTATATAAGATTAAAATAAATCTGACACTAACTAGTCGCAAACCAGATCTAGGATAGAAATGGAAAGAAAAGTAAGTATCTTGTCGGAAGTTTACAAGGGACAGGATACATGTCCATGATAGGAAAATAGGATTCTCCATATGATCGACAAAAAGGTCCTAAATCTCAGCTTCATGATTTTGACAGAAAAGCAAACTGATCAATGCGGGAAGTTTGCTTGATATGGAAAGACTGATCGATGCGGGAAGTCTTTCAGTGATGCTAAAAAGTGTATAAACTAACTGGAAGGCTGATTGATGACAAGAAGCCTTGAGTATTTCTTTGAGAAACAGCCGTCCTTCAAGGGAGCGGTCTGTATTTTGAATTTTAATGATAGCCATCCTTCGAGGGTATGGTCTATGTTCTTTTTGATTCACTTAATAATATATATGGATAGCTGTCCTTCAAGGGATCAGTCTATCTTTTGGATAGCATCTTCTTCTTTTTTTTTTTTTTTTTTTGAAACTTTTTGGAAGAAGCTGAGTTTAGACCTAGATAGATCAGATGAAGGGGAAGAGAACATAGAAGAACATGTACTCATGCCCCGAGTAGATCCGATTAAGATAAGTACTTGGGACAGATGAAGTGGTGATTAAGGTATTCCTACCATGAGGAGGAACATATCCAAAAGAAACGTGCAATGAGTAGAGCCGCGATACTCATATTTAAGGTAAAGCGAGGCAATAGGCGGAGAACCACACAATTTCAAATCACCACGAAAGTAGATGACTGGTTATTAGGACGGATGAAAGATCTGAGTTGCGACTAGATTTGTGTAAGATAGATTTTAACAATAGAAGGGCCGTAAATGCAAAGCATTAAGAGGTTCCGCTTCAGGTACACCATCCATGGAGGATAAACGATAAGCCCCAGACCCATATTTATGAGTGATAATGTAGGGGCCCATCCAGTTGGGAGCAAACTTACCACGTTGACTCCTTTCGAGTGTAGTGACATTTTGATTTTCCTTAAGAACAAGGTCACCAATTTTGAAGTCACGGTGTTGCAAGTGCTTGTTGTAAGCACGTTTGACACGCTCAAGATAGACTTGATGATGCTCAAGAGCGTTAAGACGCCGCTCATCTAATAATTCAAGTTGTCTTTAGGCGATTTTGCGATAATCCTCATCGGAGACAAATTCTCGAGAGAAACACGGAGAGATGGGATTTGGACTTCCAAGGAAGGACGGCCTCGAGACCCATAGGCGAGAGAGAAGGGAGTAGCACCGGTAGGAGTACGAATGCTAGTCGATAAGCCCGAGAGAAGCGAAAGGGATATGTAAATGCCAATCCCTACCGGCTCGACTAGTTACGCTATGCGAGGATATTACGCAAAGTTTTATTGGAAGCTTCGGCTTGACCATTAGCTTGAGGATAGTATGGAGAAGAAAAACTGAGCTTGATATTGAAAGCGTTGCAGAGATTTTGCAAATCGGCGTTCTTGAAGGACTTACCATTATCTGTGATTAGCTTGTGTGGAAGCAGCGACAAATGATGTGTTGATAGAGCGAAATCAACTATGGGTTTAGCCTTTGTTGAAGAAAGAGGGATAGCTTCTACCCACTTAGTAAAGTACTCAGTGGCAGTAATGATAGAATGATGACGTTGTGAAGAACGGGGATTGATGAGACCAATAAGATCAAGACCCCACTGCGAAAAAGGCCACAAATCCGCCGCAGGTTGCAAAGCCTGACTAGGGATGTGCGTGAGATTGGAATGTTGCTGACACTTGACGCACTTCTTAGTGTATTCACAACAATCTCGATTAAGAGAAGGCCAATAATATCCCAAACGTAAGATGCGCTTAGCTACAGCTAAGCCACTAAAATGTCCACCACAGATACCGTCATGGACCTCCTGAATAGCTTTAGATGATTCATGGGTTTTGAGGCATCGAAGCAAAATACCATCAAAGCCGCGTTTGTAAAGAATCCCGCCTAGGATAGTATAGCGGTTGGCGCGTTGGACAAAAGATCTTCTACCATTGGAAGTCAGATCTGGAGGAAGCACCGAATGAGATAGATAATCAACTATCTGTTGATACCACTCTCATCTGAGTATGGGTTGTGGTGACATTGATTGGCGTTAGTTGAAGATGAGATGGTTGATCTAATCGTTGCACAGCCACATAAAGACGCGAGTCTTCGGTAAAAGGCGGGATAAGTGAGGCTAATGAGGCCATGGTATCCGCGAATCGATTTGCAGTGCGAGGAATGGCTTGGATGGTGAATTTATCGAAAGATTGGAGTTGAGCAAAACGATGTCACGATATTTTGAAGGATATCATTCTTGCATTGATAGACACCGTGACTTGATTAACGATGAGTTGAGAATCACGAAGATGTCAATATATGCGAGCGGCAAAGAGATTAATGGCATTTTGAAGACCTAAGACAAGAGCTTCATACTCGGCCACATTATTGGTGCACTCAAAGTTCAATTTGTGCAAGCTGGGATAAGCGTACCCAAGGAGGAATCATCACGAAACCCGCACCTCCCCCTTTGGCATTTGGATCCATCAAAGAAGAGCTTTACTTTAAATGGAGATAGACCAAAATCAATTTGTTGGATATACTCATCGGGGAATTGAGCAAGGGGGTCTTGAGTGTCGGAAGAGGAGCATCTGCTAATTGATCTGCAATAACACGACCCTTGATAGCCTTTTGCGGGATAAACTCGAGTCAAACTCGAGTCATAAGCATAAGCCAACGAGTGATGCGATCATTGTGATAAGGTTTTGCATGGATTGTCTTAAGAGGATTGACACTTGTGATGATATAAGTTTTGTGATTAAGGAGATAATGGCGAAGCTTAGAAGTTGCGAAGAAGAGAGCGCAACATAGTTTTCAGCTTGAATGCGTGTTTCATACTCATGGAGGTGCGGCTGATGTAATAGACAGCTTGTTCTTTACCACAAGTGTCCGATGCGAGATCATGGCTCCCAGAGCATGGTCGATCACGAGAGATATAAAGATAGAAAGGCTCCCCCTCGCGTGGAGGTGTAAGCACGGGTGGAGAAAGAAGATAAGCTTTGAGATCATCAAAGGCCTTTTGGAAATGCTCATCCCATTCAAAATGAACATTCTTACGGAGAAGATGATGAAAAGGTTGACAATGGTCGACAATTGGGAGATAAAGCAGCCTTGGCTTGGTGAAGGCGTCCTTGGGAAGCTGCGGAGTTGCTTCAAGTTAGAAGGGGAGGCATCTCAAGGATAGCTTTTATTTTTGCGGGTCGACTTCAATACCCACGATGGAAATGATAAAACCTAAAAGTTTACGGTGAAGCGCCAAACACGCACTTAGCTGGATTTGAAGCGAAGACGAAGCGGATAAGCCTCTCGAAAGAGAGGTGCGAGGATGAAAAGATGATCGGCGGCGGCGCTTGGACTTGCGAGGAGATCGTCAACATAATCCTCCACGGTTTTGTGTAAGAGATCATGGAAGATGTATGTCATTGCTCGTTGATAGGTTGCTCTGCGTTCTTAAGGCCAAAAGGCATGACACGATAACAAAAGGTCCCCGAGGGTTATGAAGGAAGTCTTATGTTGGTCTTACAGTGCGATGAGGATTTGATTATATCGAGAGAAACCATCCATAAGAAAGCATCTCATGACCCTTGATTAAATCTACGAGTTGGTCGATATTAGGAAGAGGAAAATCATCCTTTGGGCGAGGCAAATTAAGATCCGGAAGTCGGTACAAATTCGAATCTTCCCGGTAGCCTTGAATTCTTGGTACTACATTGGACACCCATTGCGGATAATCGATGGGTTGGATGAAGTTAGCGAGAGCAAGCGCTGTAATTCTTCTTTAACAAGAAGGGCTACTCTAGGGTGCATTTTACGTAATTTTTGCTTAAGCTGGTTTGATGTTGGGAAGGGTAGCGATATTGTGGACCCAATATCGGGATCGAGAATCTGGCATATCCTCGTATGACCAAGCAAAGGCTTGCGATGTTTGGAAAGAAAAGCGGTAAAGTCCCTAATTCCTGTGGATTAAGGGATTGGCGACCTTAATGATGCGAGGGTCTTGAAGTCCCTATATTAAGGTCGATAGTGGCTTCGTTGAGAAGGGTAGACGTGTCAGAAGGAATAGTCTTGGGAAGATATGAATCCTCTGCCCCTAGATAGGTGAGGGCAGAATCGTCATCCGCACAGTGGATAGTGTTGATAGTAGGAGAGTCGTCTCCAACTATTTCAGGGAAGATTAATGGTATAGAAGCGGACCGATTGTTAGTCTCATAGACTAACGGCCCTAAGGAAATGGTATTGATCAAAAAAAAAAGTTAGGTGGGATGGAAATGTCATCGTCCACATCAAGTGATGCTTCGATTTAGTGGGGAAGGTGGTTCTTGATAGGAAGAGGCTCATCAAGAATAGTGTGAGTGGCCTTTGAAAGAGGTTTAAATCCTAAACCAAATTTCTGATGTGGCATGAGAGTAGGAATGGACTTGAGGTCATGTATACCTTGTTCATATTTTAGAGGCCAAAACCTTTCCCGCGCATCGATATAGATAAGTTTTTGCAAGCGTGGGATTACGTAGATAATCAAACCTGTTAGGTAAGGTTTGGCTCTAGGAGGAGAATCCGGGCGATAATGAGGCGTATCAAGACCAAGTAGATGAAATTAGTGCATTGATTGGGCGAGACCAATGGTGACGATGCGGCCAAGAGACTGGTTGATATTCGAGTTGTTTATGCGGTCTACCATACTCATTAGGTTTGAGATGGGCATCAAAAGAAAAGAGAGGAAGCTCTCCTAGTGAGAAACGCTGCAATGTCTCTTCTAGATTTTGTAAATCCGGTAGTTTGGTTGCAGGTATAGAAGAAGATGAGGCCCCGTCAGGAGAACATGGATTTTCTTTTAAAGGGGCAGATCTTGTGGTCATGTCGCATTGTGCGGAAGGAAAAGGATCTCCTGGATGAGTATATATTTTGCCCTCATATTGATATTTTAAGCATCGATGGAGGGTGGATGGGACACAATGCATTGCGCGAATCCGGGAGGCGTCGAGGATCATGTTATAGTGGAACTTTCCTTGACAATGTAGAAGAGTTCATGAAGCGACTTCTTACCTACTCGAATGGGTAAGACCACGATTCTAAAGTTTGCTAGCTGATCGTTAAATGATCGAAGGGCGAAAGGCGGGGTGACACCACATTCTTTGGTAACTTAAGTTGTTCGAATGTGTGCGAGGAGATGGCGTTGAGTGCAGCTCCACTATGCTCGATCATGACACGTTTTAAGGTAGTGTTATTGATTTGGAATTTGTGATAAAAAGAGGAGCCTCAAATCTCGAAGAAAGAGGAGGAATTTGGAATCTTCAAAAGAAATGGCGGTTGATGGTCTATTGATCAACAAACCAACTCGAAGAGAGCAGGGCTCATCGGAATTCAACTGCGATCACGTGCAGATTATCAATTAGAACTGGCGATGTTGTGGAGAGGATTGGATGAGGTCAAAAAGAGACATTTTGACCGGAGCACAGGTGAGTTGTTTCATAACACTCTCCTCAGCGGATACGGGAACTTGAGCCGAGTGCGGCACGAATAGAGACCACAGGTCGTGGTGCGATGAGGAAGGAGAAACGCCTTTAGGGGCTGCGAAATGACAACCCGTGGTCGAGATCTTTGAAGATGAAGATGGGTTATCATAGTGTTGGGTTCTAGTGGCGATATGGATTGTGTCGATTTGAGAAGGTGGAAGATCAAGTGGAGTGGAACCACCTAGAGTGCGCAGTGGATGGTTGAGGTTTGGATGGGGCTAAGGTGACGGGAGGTATTTGTTCCTCCTCCTCCAGAAAAGTCACTTTCTTCGAGAAGGTTCTTGATAACGGCTTGAAGAGCTTTACATCCCTCGATATCATGACCGGAGTGCGGTGGTAAGCACAAATCGGATCGAGTTAAACCGAGGTAGGTTTCACTCCTTTAGGGTTATAAGGTTTAATCGGAGGAAGGGTTATGGATGAAGATTGGATAAGTTGATGAAGGATTTCGGTGTAGAATCCGGTAGCGAAGAGGAGGATAGAGATGATGGAGATGGTTCTTTCACATTAGCTTTTGCCGAGGTAAGAGGACTTGCATGTTAGGTTTAACGGTTTGTTTAGGAATCCTCTTATTTGTTTGGACATTTGGAGGAGCTTGAGTCTTGGGCACTTGAGATGGGAGTAAGTGAGACATGATTGACTTTGGTGGAGGAGGAGCCCTAAAATAGATTTTGAAGATGATGGAGATGTGAAATTTTGCGGTCTTTGGAGACAAAGGGGTTGCTTGGTCGGATGTCTTGATGATTTAGATAATGTCGGTTTAGAAGAGGAAGAAGCTCCCAAAGTAGGTGAAATCGGGGGAATATAGGGTGTCTTGGTTTTTGGTAATGAAGATGATGATCCTGATAGAAGAGGTGACGTCTTTTTAGTAGGTAAGTCTATTTTCCGGGGTATTGGTGAAGAATGTGTTGTAGAAGAAGACGATGGCTTTGATAAGTGTGTAGAAGAAAAAGCCTTCTCAGTGGGCAAATCCAATCGTTTATGAGGCGTAGAGAGAGATTTTTGTGGAAGAGCACCAAGAGTCTTGATGGTCCGAAATATGGGCTTTCCTTTTTCTGGGATGGTGACAACTTCAACGTCATAAGGTGATTGTAACCTTTTTGGGGGAAACAAATGGGGAGGTACTGATGTTGTAACGTTAGATTTTGCTTGTCTCGGTTTAGGTTCCGGAACCAAGTGTATAGGTGTTGGTGCTACTTCTTTTGATTTTTCTTTAATAGACGAAGTAACATTGGTGATGGAAGAAGGGGTTGATGAAGAAGCAGTTCCTTGCGAAGGGACTACTTCTGATGCAGTAATCATGGGTGAAACTACTGTAGGAAAAGAGATAGGAAGAGTCAAAATCGAAGATGCTTCCGTTGAAGTTGGCACAATGATAGGTACGTTCACCAAGGGCATAGTTGCAGCGGGAATGGGAGCAACAGAAGTGGATGTGTCTGAAGTGGAAACTCGAAGGGATGTAATTGCCTCGAGTATTGAAAGAATGTCGATGATGAGGCAGGATGAGGATAATCTTGTCTCGGGTATGGATGGAAGGTCAGACAAAGGAACGGAGAAAGATGACTCCGTGCTTAGTAATGTAGGAATATTCAAAGGTGGGCCATCTGAAGATAATGGAATTCCAGTGATTGATGAAGTGGAAGGAGGTCCTGATTCGATTGATGGGTTTGCAGATGGATTGGTTTCAGAAGAAGAGTCCTCGGTAGAGATGAAGTTGATGGTGTGAGTGTTTGATTTTTGAGATTCTGAAGCATTATGGTTCGGGGCATGATTGGGAAAAGGTTGTTTAAAAACATCAAGTGCCTGATTTGGGGGAGCATTTGGGTTATCTAGAATGAGCTCGCCTTTATCAATGAATTTTTGGACAAGATTTTTGAAAGTCTGACATCGTTCGATGTCATGACCTTTGGTTCTGTGATAATGACAGAAATCATTTTCCCTATACCAGAATGGGCGCTCTCGGCTTTCATCAATATCCCTAATGGGGGGAAGTTCGATCATGCGAACTTCCAACATTTTTTCTAAGATAGAGGCATATGATTCCCCCAATGGAGCGAAGGATCGAGATGATGAAGCCCCTTTTCGAGCAGATGAAGGGTCTCTTCGTGGTGTTTGATTAGAAGTATTATCGGCTCGTGATGCTTTTAATACGATGGCGTTGGTGGATCCTTGATTTTTGTCTTTAGAAGGAGAAGAATTTGGTTTGGTAAACCGAGAAAAATCTGGTTTGGATTTAGAAGCGAAGTTTTAGCTTCCCTTGCTCGATGGCGCGAGATTGAGTTTGCGTGCCATCGTGAAGGCTTCCTCAAAGGTATGAAAGGTTTGGATCCTTAAAGTGGAAGAAATGTGATTAGCACAAGATCGAGTAAACAACTCGATTTGTTGGGATTGAGGAAGGGAGAAAGACAATTGGTTGATTATCCCTCTCCAACGAGCGACAAAGTCTGCAATAGACTCATCATCGAATTGGCGAATGTTATAAAGATCTGTGATCGAGATCTTATGTGCGATATTTATTGAAAAGTTTTCAACAAACATCTGGGCCAATTGAGAGAAGGAAAACAAAGAATGTTGAGGGATGTTATTATACCAGTCTAAAGCAGGACCTGCTAGAGACATAGGAAAGGTACGGAGCATGAGCTCCTGATCTTGGACTATGAGATAGCAAGCATGTTTGAATGCTCGCAGATGTTGTTGAGGGTCTTCCCGACTATGGAATTTTGAAAATTTAGGAAGTTCCCATTGGGGAGGATAAGGCTTAAAAGCCACTGAAGGGTGAATGGGTTCATTACACACTTCTTCAAAGGAGTATGAGGGACGAGCCCCTTTTGTGGAGGCTTCCAAGTCTGTGATTTTCTTGAAGAGAATTTGAACCACATCCGATTGAGGAGGCGGTACATTGGTATGTCCTACATAAGAAGCAAGTGGTGGATGTTGTTGAGGTGTCAATGGGGGATTCATCTGTTGATGGATAGGATGATAAGAGGAATAACCGGTGTGCAGGTGACAGGGTGGGGTATTTCTTTGTGAGGTAGCTTGCGTATAGGCAGGCTGTGAGATAATAAGGGTTGAGAAAATGAAGGTTGGATGACGGATGGAGCCTGTGATTGGTGGACTCCTATGTTTGTTGATTGGATCGGGATGGATTGAGGAACATGGGTGTTGGTTGGATTGGACATGTTGGGGAACAAGACCTGAAAGGGGCCTTCTCTTGCGGGTTAGGTATTAAGGGTGCCGATGTTAGCTGATGGGCGAAGGTCACGATTCTTTGGAACATTGGAGAAATACCCCTAGAGGGGGCAGAAGTAGGAGCCAATTGACTATTCGGAGGGTTGGCTCATGAAAGTCTTGACCTTGGGACACTGATGGAGGCATAGATGAATTAATGGCAACATGCGGGTGTGCGGACGCATTCATTATAGCGAGGCGGAAGACCTCTCGAAGTAGGTGGTGGAATATTCGAGAGTAAGCTGCGGTGTTAGGGATAGGTAAGACTATTTGGGAATTAGTCGATATGGAAGGTGGAAGAAAAGGGAGGCATAGGGGCCTCGCCCTTCTCGTGGCTCGAGTAAAAGAGATGGTGCAAGCTGCTCTCTACAAAGGCTTGGGATGATCCACGAGGATAATCGTACACTTGTTGGATTGGTGGCCCTTGATCAGATATTCGAATGGACTTGTGTACTAGGTAGTCCATGAGGGCTATCGGGTTACTGGTCGAGAATGCACAGAATTCGGGATCCCGCGGGGAACATACTCGAGTCGAGATGATATTTCAGAAGGACTAGGGGAAGCTGGACGTGATGGGATTGCTTTGGCTTGATGGAAAGGGTTATATGACCAGGATGGGGACCCAACTAACAGCGGTCCCGAGGAAGATTGGGGGGGTGCCGAAACCTCCACACTAGTGGTGATCTCGGAGAAAGAAGGAACTAGTTGAGCCATTCTTCTGGATTGTGATCGGGTGATAACCGTCATAAACACACAGACAAGAAAAGTGACCTAACTAATGCACAGATAATTCAAGCAGCGCAAGTGATTATCTCCTTTAAATTTTAATGCTTTTAAGAAAAGAAAATGTTAGGGAAGGCTTTTTAGAACAGGAACTACTCAGATAGCCAAACTAAGGATGGTTTGGGTAATGTTTGGTGAGGAGTCCCGAAGGCACTTGATAAAAGACAGTCGTGGCTTGATATAGGGCCTACCCCGCACTTCACACACCCGCTGCGATAAGGGAGTCGGGTGCTTTGCCAATATATACCAAAATCTTAGTGAATTTATAGTGCGGCCGAGTACCGCGTAGGCTCTTCCTCTTGGATATCACTTCCAAGTAGGCGAGGCCGAGGAAGGAGTTTTGTTTAAATGCTTTATACCTAGTGATTTTGGCTTTGTGTGCAAGGGTGAAAAATAAAAATCAAATAGTGTCACTACCGATTTTGATCAATTTTCCAGCCTAATTAAAACTAGATGAAAAGCATGCGGATGACAAAGAAAAAGTTCTTTTTAAGCACTTAAAAGCGAAGTGTTTGATTTGATGAAGACAAGTCAAGCAGATTCTTTCCCAAATGCGATTAAGTTCTTTTTAAGCACCAAAAATCGAAGTGTTTGGATGTGATAGGCAAGCAAACAAAGAAATCCTAAAAAGGAGAAAACAGTAAAGAGGAATACCTGTAGATTTAGCTCTCAAGGTGTGTGGACTTCAAAAAGCGCGTTGTTGAGCTCTTCCCTCGAACAATCCACGACAAGCAAGGTGCTCATGAAGAGGTTAAGCAAACAACAAACAAAACCCGAGAAAGATATATCGGATAATGGTGAAATGAAAAATTTCTATTTTAAGGAAATAGAAAAATTTCAAGATAATGATTCGCATAAAAAAGCAAGATTGAAATGATGAAAAGAAATGCTCAAATAGGGTGATAGAAATCGGTGAAAAAAGGAACAAAGTTCAAAACTAGGAAAGAAATGAACTTACCAATAAGGGACTTTGGTTTAGTCCCCAGGCGTGCGAGAATGTAGATCAAGAATTTTGCGCATTACTGTCGAGTTAATGCACCAAACTAAACACAAAAACCACGAAAAACTCAATAAAATCGATACGATGGATTAGATCCGAAGATGTAGCGGATGAGGAAGCCGATGTAGACAAGGCAGGCGCACACGAGCAATTCGCTGCAATAGATCCGAATAACTGCAAAACACCGATGCTTGTGAGAAAAAGACCACGTTAAAAGATATTTAAGTGGACTGAGAAGCGGAGTCAGAAGCGATAAGCTTCCTCGGCGGATGTCGATCCACGTTTTCAATTAAGAAAAAAGCATACATGATAAAGATGTAAATAAAGACTAGATTTTCGATTGCGGTAATAAGAATCTAAAAGCGAGACAGAAAATCTGAAAAAAGCGAGGAACTATGAAATAAATCTTTGGATTTGTGTTACTGTATCCTTTTACCTATCTCGAGAGAAATCGGCGTCGGCCCAGGTAGAATCGGCGTCGATTGAGGAGTCAGCGTCGATTGAGAGGAGGATCGGCGTCATTGGATAAGATCGGCGTCGGCCCGAGACGAATCAATCAATCGGGGTGTGCGACAAGATTCGGGGGTGGAAGGTGAATGTGGTCTCTTGGATGTGCGAAGTTGGCGAGATCTTTGGAGCGAGTCACCGAGATGATAGATGGTCGTGTCTTGAGGGACGAGGGAAGTAACGGTGCTCCTCTCGGGATTGATTTGGGCGAGGATCTGTCCTAATCGAGACAATTGATCTAAAAAGATCTCTCTTTCTCACACCTGTATCTCTCTCTCTCTCTGTTCGTGCGTAAGTGCTCTCTTTTACTTTGTTGTTTTTTTCGCTCGTTCGTGATCTCTTTTCGGTCTCTTCGGTCCTTAGGCGAGTTACGGACTTGCTTTTATAATCGGCGCCGCTCTAGAAAATCGGCGCCCGACCATATGGGTCGGCGCCGATCGCGGAAAAGACTCGAGGTGGCCAAAAATGATCGAAAAAGATAAGACTTATCCCGACTACGGGAAAATATCCGCTTAGGGAAGATTAAAAATAGATGTGATACATGGATAGAATAAATTTGGGGTGGATAAGTGATTAAGATGCATGGGAAGAAGCGTAATTAAATATTTAATATTTAATCACTCATGGGTAAGATGTGATGGGATGAATTAAATTTGGAATAAGTGATTAAATCACAAATTGGATAATATCCCAAGGGGATAGTTGGTGTGGCGTAAACGTGCCCCGAGGTTACCTAAGCAAGTAAGCGGATGAGAGGACACTAGTGTTTCATAGTCAAGCAACATCCGGCTAATGAAATAAATCACACGTTCTCTCTTGTCATCGTCTTCTTGAGCCAAAGATACAAAGCAATAGCGAGACATTGGTAGCTCGCGAGTATAAAATTAACGGGTGATCTAAATTAGGTGGCATTAGTGTAGGTGGCGATAACAAGAAACGCTTAACCGCATCAAAAGCTTCATTTCGGTCTTCGGTCTAATCAATACTATAATCTTTCTTGAGCTGATTGTTGATTGGATGGATGGCGGCTTAAGTCCGAGGATGAATCTCGGATTGCACCAAGTTTTCCAAGAAATGACCTGATTCCAGATTCATTCGAAGGTGGGACCATTTCGAGGATAGCCTGAATTTTGGTTGGGTCAACATCTATCCCTCGTGACGATATGATGTAACCTAGGAGCTTCCCTCCTGTTACACCAAAGATGCATTTTTCTAGATTTAGCGTGACTCTGTATTCTATCAGACATGAAAGAATGATGCGGAGTACTTCCGGATGGTCACAACGCTTCTTGGCTTTAGCCAACAAGTCATCTACGTAGGATTCCACAATTTTATGAATTAGATCATGAAATATATATGTCATAGCTCGCTGGTATGTAGCACCAGCGTTCTTGAGACCAAATGGCATAACAACATAGCAATAAGTTCCCCAAGGAGTTATAAATGTGGTTTTAGCTTGATCTTGTTCAGATATTCTGATTTGATTGTATCCCGAGAATCCATCCATGAGAGACAAAAGTTCAAATCCAGCTGTCGCATCAACTATGACGTCAATGGATGGTAACGGGAAGTCGTCTTTAGGACACGCTTTGTTAATGTCTCGGAAGTCTATGCAGATGCGTATCTTTCCATTTTTTTAGAACGGGAACGATATTAGATACCCATTGAGAGTAATCGACTGGTTTGATGAATCCTACTTGGAGGAGTTTCATTACCTCCTCTTTTACCATGAGAGCTACTTTGGGTTTCATTGGTCTTGATTTTTGTTTAATTGGTTTTGCATCTGATTTAGTGACGAGGTTGTGCACCACAATGTGGGGTGTAACCCCTATCATTTCCTTATAATTAAATGCAAATTCCTTTTGATGTTATTTGAGGATCGAGTGTGTATTTCTACTTCTAATGGAGTTAACGAGGATCCTAACTTCAATATCCTTGGTTCATCTTCCGTTCGATGTTAACATCAATTGTTTCTTCGATTAAAGAGGCATTACCTTCTTCAAACTCAGGTGGGGCTGGAGGTAAATCCAAATCGTCCCCATTTTCTACTGTGTATACGCTAGGTTCCATTTGCGAGGGAAGCTCCATCATGGGATTTCCGAAGTAGGAAGACGAATGTGGGATTAAGGACAAATCTATCATATGATAAGAGAGATGTAATTCCGCATAGGTGTTTAAGTAATTTAGAGTGGCCATATCACTATCAATGTGGTCTAGGATAGTAGATTTGTTTTCATTTCCATTTAAAAGAGAATTTGTCATTGTTTTTATCAATGGTTCATCACGAAGGGATACTATGAAACGGGTATCCTCTAACTTACTTGTTTGGAGTAAAATGTGATCTTTGAAGTTGCTTTATTGAATCAGCGAGAAGATTTTCTCTCGCGGGATTGCTTCAATTGATATGAAGTCAAACTCCTTGCTTAAATTCAATATAGCTATTTTGTAAAGCTGTAAGTGCTCGGCTTTGGTTTCATATATCTCAGAGACTTGGTTTGCTACCAATTGTGAGTCTCCTAAGACTCTGATGTTATCAACACCGATTCTCTTAGCTAAGATGAGGCCAAGGAGGAGGGCTTCGTACTCAGCACCATTGTTTGTGCATTCGAAATTTAGTTTAAAGGAAAATGGTAGGACTTTCCCCTCGGGAGAAGTAAGGATTATACCTGCCCCAGCTCCATAACAACATCTAGCCCCATCAAAATGGAGAGTCCAATATTTAGCTGGGAGTATAGATGTTGGGATATTTGTTGTGTTAACATCTTCTACCTCTACCATGCAGAGATCTACCGCTGGGAGAGAACCGACACCCAGGGAATATCCCACGCCTACAGAATCAAATGGTAAGAACATTGGTAGATCTTGTTCTATCAATTCAATGATTTTTGCAGTAGTTCCTAATGATACTATTTCTACAGTGTTAGCCTCATCTTTGGGGGTGGGGTTTGCCTTGCTAGGCTCATAGTTTCAAGATCTATTGTAGGTACCAACTTTTCTTTTGGTTTTGTGTCGGTAGGTTTATTAAGTTGGTTTGTTGGGAGTTCAAACTTTGAGTGCACGCCTGGTCTTTTCTTTAAGTCAGCTAGGTGTACATCGAATGGTTTTGGATCACCTTTGGCTACAAATATCTTTCCTAAGTGTAAAAACCTTACTTCTTGAAATAGCGTAGAAGGGATTGCCTTCATGCGGTGTATCCATGGTCAGATGAGGATCATATTATAGTTAGTTTCCCGATCTATAATATAAAACTTAGTCAAGATGGTTTTGGGTCCTAAGGTGACCGGTAATATTATAGTTCCAACCGAGGTGGCTTTAAGGCTATCATAGCCCCTTAGTGTGTTTCGAGTTGTGGAACAATTGGTTTCTCCATACCCTAGCTTTTGAAGGAAAGAGAAGGGGACTATGTTAACCACTGCCCCATCATCTATCATTACACGCTTTACATAGTTGTTATAAACCCATACTTGCAAATGTAAGGTTGGATCACCTCGACATGCGATCTCAGCATCTGTCGGCATTTTGTTTATCTCGAATATGAATTCGACATCCCTATCCGCCTGCCTGGAGGATGAACATCAAAGTCTATATGATTTACCTGTGTTTCAGGAGGTGGAGTGATGTTAATTAAATGGCCTAAACCTAATGCTTCTAAAAGAGCAGCCCTATGGGTAGGAGAGTTCTTTAGTAAGTCTAAAAATGAAATGTGCGAGAAGGTTTTTGTTAGGTCATTAATTAAATCATAGGCACCCACAGGCTTTGCTACTATTTGTTGGAAGTTATCTATCCCTGGCAGGTGGCTTGGACTTGGCTGAGAGAAATACTCTCGCGTCCTTGTTACAGCTTTGATGGGTAGTTCGGTGTCTAACTCTACTAAACCGACTATCTTAGGTCGTGGCTGACTTCCTAGTTGTGGCACAACTAATGGATTTAGCGAAGTTGAAGCTTCATGATCATTGTTTCTGTCATTACTGTTTGTTGTTCGTATACCCAGTTAGATTTATCCTGTTGTTATCGTGATTTGGGAGTGGATCATTAAAGATCTTGGGGTGCGTTTTGAGGGAAACTACCCCAGAAAAAGTATTTGATCTTTGGTGACGTAGGATCCGCAAGAACATATCCATGAAAAGTTGTCTTTGTTCATCCGGCAAGCGTTGCATGAATTTATTGTAGTCATGGCACATTCTAGTGTCATGGCCCAAAATTTTGTGGAAACCACGGTATGAATTAGGATTGTAATTCTAGTTTGTTGGTTTGGTGCGTATTGTGGTCCAAAATTTTGATCAAACCATTGTCTATTAGGATTAAAATTTTGCGTTTGTTGTCTTTGGTTTGAATTATGGTTTTGGTACCTAGTTGAATTTTGGCTTGGACCCTGTGTGGGATTTTGCCGTTGTTGTTGTTGTTGTGGATGGTTAAAATCCACTGTATTGATTGTCGGGGTAAAGTTGTTGTTTCGTTGGTTATTTATTTGTGATGGAGTATTGACAACATTTACCTTCTTAGGCTGGTCGGTTACTCCATCTGTTGTTACACCCCAATTTTTATTAAAGATTTTAGGTCCTTGATTGACGTTCGTGGTAGTAGGATAAGTTGTAGTGTTCTAGTTGGAGGTGACTAACCTCCCATTTTCTCCATATGTTTTGACCACTATCAATTGCCGCTTGATCTATTCGAAGAGCACTCTCAAGTACTTCATCGTAAGTTCTTAATGGGAACTTATGGACTTCTTCCTTCACCTCTCTACTAAGAGAATGAAGGAATAAATCACATAGTTCCATTTGATCCATGTTTGGAGCACTTGCCGAAGAATAAAGAACTGTATGCCACCTTTGGATGAAATGGGTGATTTTGTGTTCTTGCTTGATGTGTAAGAATTCACGATTCTGTCCTTAATAATTTGTTCATGTCAAAGGCCTTGATGAATTACGATAGAAGCTGCTTGAAGCGAATGGATGGAAGCCTCGGGTATTCTATAATACGATTCGAGAGCGATGCCTTCCAAGGTTTTGGGAATATCTTAAAGAAGCAACCCCATCCCATGCGAGTAGTTCTCGAATGGCTGTAGCGTAATCTTTGATATGTGCGTTTGGATTTCCCTCACCTTTGTATTTGGGAAAGTCGGAAGAGGTCTTGGAAGCATGACGCTTTGTATGGTGAAATCTAAGGGCTCTTCCAAATATTCTGAATAAGTCCCTATCGCATAGGTTTCGACCATTGATGGTACTTGCTGAGGAGCGGAGGTGGAATGGGTTATTGATATGGCATAGCATATGTGTTGGTAGGGGCATAAGGAAACACCTGTGTTTGAGCAAACATGCCGGGAGAGGAGAACATATCCCCTTGTGGTGATTTGGAGTACATGTTTAAGTATGACGGGGTATTGTCCAGGAATGGATTGTTTTGTACTAGACCGGGAGGAACAGTGTTAGAGATGGTGGGTCTAGTTGGCGTTTGTTGTGAATACTGAGGAGTCATGCCTAATGTGCCTACTCTGGTGAGGAGGTCTAATTGGCTAGGATGGTGTGGAGGTTTGGAACTTCCTGCTTGCATGAATTGAGAATTTTGACCTGTTTGGGTAAGTTCTAACTCCCTAACCTTTTCTACTAGAGCTGAAATGACTTCATTTGGTGAAGTCACAATACTTTTCCTTGACGGTGTTTGTTGTATATCATGGTGTTGCTTAGGCATGTGATATCCTGCTATGAACTGATCACTGCCCTGCCAAGTTTCCCGAGGGCATTTCCTATATGACGTGGTATGGAGGTATTTTCTTGGAAAGAGATTTCAGGTTGTGTTTGTAAACCTCCTATAGGTGGGTACATACTTCGAGAATGTTGGTCATTCCTGGCATAACGTACCAAATGTTCATCATCTAAACCAGGTATGAGTCTGATTGTCTACTAATTTGTGGTCTAAGCAGCACCTGAGGAGATGAACCAGATTCTCGGTGAACGTCATATTATTGAAGCTGAAGGCTCTGTTTGTTGCATTTGAGTGAGCTGATCTAACTCCTTAGTTTGAAAAGATGAGTTATATCTAATCCTTGGAGTTTGTGTTGACAACTGGTTAGCTGAGTAGTTGTCACCCCATACTGAGAGTGAGGGTGATGATTGCCTATTTTGTTGGGCGTAGTATGCCTCAAGGCCCAAGAGGGGCCTGCCATATGCATCGAATCCCGACATATTCGGGGGGTATATGAATACCCGCAGAATAATGGGAAGGAGCGAAGGTGATGGTGAAAGCTAATGAGGTAGTAAAGATGAAAGAATTGTTTTTAATTTGAAAGAACTAGTAGAAATCTGACTCCAGACTAGAAAGTAGAAAGGTTCACGTCGGGTTCACCAATTTTGTTGGTGAAGCTGATGTGAAGGCTAATGAGGTGGAAAAGATGAAAAGTATACTAATTTGGAAGAACACGTAATAATATGACTCCGAACTAGAAAGTAGGAAGGTTCACGTTGGGTTCACCAATTTTGTACGACGGAAAAGTGACAAGCGAGCGTGGGAATCTACAAGTAACTCTTCCTCGCACCCGACCTCCCGAGGTCGTGCCGAGATAGCCGGTGGGGATGGAATATGTATGGGATGCAGACAAACTAGTTAGGCAATCTAATGTCTTCAATATGCACTAGTGGAACTTACGAATCTAAGGCAAAGAAGGCCCTCTAACTCTGGCGGTGTGATAGATCGATCGGTAAGGATGATTGCTCGAAGGCTCAATCAATATCGAGCCTGGCGTGATTCTATCATGGGTTGTGGAATACGTGGAAAATGACTGGGATAGTTTCGTGTATGTCTCCAGATAAGGTCATATGGTGGATGGTAAATATAGTTGACTCTATGGACGATTCTCTGGCCTAGTCCAGAACTCTTTAGCTTTGTTAGCTATTATATCTAGTAAGGATAACTATTCGATGATGATAGGTGGAAGTGGAGTGGATCTGAATACTAGTGTGCGTAGGCCAGTGTCTATGTCTGATTGACTTACAGATTCATTGGGTTGCGGGATTTGTGGATCGCAACCGTATATTCGTATTTGTTGCGGTCCTGCTATGGTCATGCGTAGAATTAGTTCCTAATCCCTAACACCCAGTAATCGTATGCTTTCTCCACTTCTATATTTAGAATCAATAACTGTGTGATCTTCTCAGAATATCTTACAGGCGTTCGTGCAACCTGAATCCTTAAGCTGGTATCTATATCTATGAGGGTGTCTCCTGCGTCCGGCTGTGGGACCAAAGGATCACAACCAAACGTTTGCTCTCTTTCAAACCCCTTTACAGTCATATGGATGTTTACCTAGGGTAATCTGTAATTTGGTTGATTCGACCAAAACGTGTGCACTTGGTCGTCTTCTATGTTTAATCCGCTCAATTGGGAATTGATTTGTTGTAAGCTTACCATTGTTTGGAAGACTTGGATCCTAAGATTTTGATCTATATCAGTTATTGCTATGATGAGATTGGGCTGGGGCATGATTGGCTCGAATATGTATTCTCTGGGCTCCCTAGGTCCCGTGATTGTCATACAAAAGTAACAATGTAAAAACGAACTGCAGCAAAATGAAATTTAACTACGTGAAGTATATCTATAGCATATATGATTTCTCTCTCCTTTTTTTGTATTTTCTGATGAACTTTTATGAAGGAAATTTTAAAAGAGCAACTACTTTATCATACCTAGAATTTGACAATTAATCTAATGACGAAATTAAAACAAACAAGATAACCGAGTGTAGCTATTTGTCTGTGTAATTGTGAATCTATTCTAAATAATGAAATAATTGACTTAATCTATTTGCAAGGCTCTCGATCCTACCTCAGAAGTGAGGAGTGAATCATAGTTTCTCAGAAACTATCAATCCCCACAGCTTCCCTGGCAATATCAAGAGTAGAATTGACTTAAATAAAGTGATTGGCTACTTTATTTGATATGTTTTTAAGTAGAACTTTTAAAGCTAGAACCACGGATTCTACGCGAGAATAGTGGCGAATCCGATGGTGTGTGTGATCTTGTCCCCTCAGTGTGATCTCCTCTTTCCTTCATGTTCACGTGGATCCGAGTAAAAGTGTGTAATGCTAGCATCAACAAAAGTAGATATTGGGATAAAGGCAGCTCAAGATACAGACTGAATACAATGCGAGTAGGAGAGGGATAGCGCAAGAGTACAGAGCTTGGCTTATGTAATTCCTAGCGGGATTTATTGTGAGTCATGCAACATGAAACGTCCAGAACCTGAAACTATCTGTTTGAAGAAAAAACCTGCAACTTTAATGGCTTCCTATTGAAAACAAACTATTCTATTCCAATGGATTGGATAAAATGATAACAACACCTACACAAGATGGATATGTGGCTTCCTAACAGCAAAACAACACTAACTAGGCATGCAATGAAAGAAACTAAGAACTCTAAGCAAAATGAAAACTAAATCTATTGCAAAGAGAAATTCAGAGGCAAATTTGAGGGGCCATTTGCTTGAGCACAAGCCAACTATTTATAGCATTTGCATTTACCCAAGGTAAAAACCAAATAGAACTCTTAAACTATAAACAATGGAAAAATAGTATTCCAGGAACGAGAATCATAAATGCAAGCTTATGGCGGTGAAAGAAAGCTGGTAAAACATTGAAATTACGTGAGTCGTGTTAAAAGAGATTTACCGGAAAACACGTAAAGGACCGCCGCCCGAGCGGGGCGATTCTGCAGGACCGCCGCTTTGTTCAAGGTGACGGTCATGAGACCGCCACCGAGAAAGGGCGGCGGTTTGCCATCGAAGAGCAAAAGGCCAAGAAAAGAGGGAAAAGGAAAAGCAAAGCACGCGGGGCTAAGAGGGGCATGCGGGATGTTAACGCACACTTGGATATCTTTTCCGGATCCCGAACACCTTGCGAGGAGACTTGTATCATCATTGGGGCATCTGTTACATTGTTTTGGTAGTACAGTACCTTACAATTTTGGGTACGTATAGTTTCCGTGGTGGGAGTGCGCACTAGGTGCACTAAAGAAGGATGTAACATTTTTCATCTAAGTTGATTTTGCTTTGTTGTTGTTTACTCGCTGCGTGTTGTGGGTTTTGGTACTTGTATTGGTAGGATATCTTCCTACCTTTGTCCTCATTGTGTTATCCGGATTTTGATCTTATGTTCTTTTACTCACATTGGCACATCCGGCTTCTGAGCCATTAATGTACAAGGGTATAGTCCCTTTCATAAAAACTATTTGCCTATAGTAAAAAAATAAAAGGGGAGGAAAATAATTAAATAATAAGGGGTTTATAGACTTTCTAATGTGACCCTAGTAAATGATTAGTAGGGTAACCATGATAAGTAATAAACATTTTATTTGGAAATTTAATTTGACTAAATCGGATTAATATAAAATAATTATTAATGGGATCGAAAAAGTATAGCATTACTATTTACTTTTAAAAATTACCCAAATTTTAGGTACCTTTTTGGTATGGTTTTCCTTGTCTTGAGGTGAGGAATTACATGAAAAAAAAAAAAGTCAATTCGTTGTTTTTCACCAAAATGAAACTCATAATTGAGTGTTTTATCCTTTCTATTTAAACAATGGGTTTTTAATGTTAATAAAGGATTGTTGTATGAGGAGCATGGTCTTTACACCTAGGTACCTCAAATCTATTTTTAAATATTTTCCAAGGTTTTTTTTTCATTTATATCCATCATAAATTCCTTGAAACAATTTTTGTGGTTGCGTGCTCAATTTTGGGAGGTCGATGTCCATAAAAGGAACAATTTCTCTTTCTCGTCCATCTGCATCTTTGCAAGATAAAATTAATCAACATTTTGTCTTGTTATGTAGACTAACAATGGAGCAAGATTATGTGCATTCTTTACCGCATAACAAATATTCACCTTGGTTTTATTGTGTCTATTCTATGATCTTTTCCTTCATTTCAAAAGGTTGAAATGGGCCAATTTCATCTTTACTCCCTCATTTTTGCAAGGTAGGTTTAGGTCTATTTTTTTATTTTATCATTTCTTGTGCGGTATTGCCCAAATTTTAATTTTCTAGTCATGGCGAGAGGTAATGGTGATTGAGGGCGATGGTGAAGCCATGCATAGGTATCACATATATTCTCAACTTATGTAGTGTTTAATTTATAGAAGTATAAAATAGAGAATATTATTAGCCTTCCCTTTCAAGTGCCAAAGGTTTAATGTGTGTTTTGAATAAATAGTTAGCTATAACTTTCTACTATAAGAAACATAGTTTTGGAGTTCTTGTGTCATGTGGAATAAAAAACTCTTCCTCAACAATTCTTCTATATATTTTTATCTTTATTTTATTTTCAATGATTGTAGGGGTATGTTGTCTTTGTGATATGTTGATGGATCTTTGTATTATAGTTTGTATTTGTTTTGATTTTTTTCTATTTTTTTGTCTTGAATGATGTCTATGTAATTTTAGGTTATTATTTTTTTATATTTATTTTTGTGTTGTTTTTGTTTTGACAAGTCTTTAAAGTAGCATTGTAGATGAATGAAAAAGTAGTTATGTCCAATCTTGAGATGATAGAAAGCATTCGATTTTATTTGTTTTTGTTGGGTGTATTCTCGATCTACTCCTTCATTTCACAAGATTAGGCCCGAGTGTCGATTTGTTCTTTAATTTCATGGAATATGATTCATTTTGGAAAGAAACTATTCCTATTATTT
The DNA here is from genome assembly GCA_018340775.1 of Taxus wallichiana var. yunnanensis. Lineage (NCBI taxonomy): Eukaryota > Viridiplantae > Streptophyta > Pinopsida > Cupressales > Taxaceae > Taxus > Taxus wallichiana. Next base: position 538,091,970 of record CM031243.1, read on the forward strand.
ATTTCAGTCCGTATTTTTGTAGAAATCAGGCACATAAAATAACAACTAATAGAAATAAAATAAATAATTGCAAATAAAACATATTATTGCAAACTCAGATCAACACTTTTGTGCATATATTTATTCTTCTAGTTCAGAGCTTCGTCTCAATACAATCTCTCTGAATGTGTTTGATATCAAAACACTTACAATTGCCTCTAATAAATAGATGGCTTCATCTAACAATAAAACAATCAACTCATAAAAATAGAGCTAAAAAGAACATGCTTTTGTGCAATACAAAGATTTTGATTTATTTGCTTTATTAGCTTTTCCTAAAAGTAGGAATCTAAAAGTGAACTACCTAAAAATTAAAAGCATGTAAAAAACAAATTGTTTTTTACTTTTCTTGGGGAAAAATTAAAGTATTTTTCTAACACTCCCCCTTAATTTTGACCTTCAAACTTTTATTCTTTTGGAGATGAGTGTGAACTTCCAAATCTAACATATTCCTGATCACAAACTCCCAAACAACTTCTCAAATACTCAAAAATTCATTTCCCAAATATTTTGTAAAGATATCAACAAATTGATCTTCGGATCTGTAAAATTCAAGACAAATTTCCTTATTGTTAACCAACTCCCTGATGAAGTGATACCTTGTGTCTATGTGCTTTCTCCTCTTGTAAAAAACATGATTTTGGACAATGCTATTGTTGAATTGTTTTCAAAAAAATTATGGGTATCATCCTCTTGATTCTGTCTCAAATCTTTCAACACTCTTCTCATTCAAAAAACTGACATGTTTCTCCTATTGCTGCTACATACTTTTCTTTTGTTGAAGATAGTGTGACTATGGGTTGCTTCTTTAATGCCCATGAAACTACACATGTTCCAAAGTGAAAAGCATATTCGGAAGAGCTCTTTTTTCATCTATACTTACATCACTTTGTCCTTTGTATGTGTAACTTATGTGTTTGAACTAAACTTTTGTTGAATAGATAATTCATTGATCCTTAGTTCCACATACATACCTAAAAATCCTTTTCCTAGCTTGCCGATATGAATCTTGTGGAGATTGCATGAACCTTGAGATAAGGCTCACACCATACATAACATCGGCCTTGTGGCTGTCAAATAAATGAGACTTCTAACTAGCCTTTTGATCAATTATGAATCTACAAATGATCTGTTGTCATGTTTGCTTAATTTCAAAACTACTACAACATGTGTTGGCACGGCTTACAATTCAACATTTTAAATCTCTTCAAAACATCATTAGCATACCTTTATTGTGAAATAAAAAATCCATTTTATGATTGTTGAACTTCTATGCCCAAAAAATAGTACATGAGGCCTAGATCTATCATCTAAAATTCTTTCTTCATAGCTGATTTGAATGAATCTGTAGCTAGATTTGTAGTGATGATTAAATCATTCAGATATAAACAAACAATCAAAATTTTACCTTTCTCATTGATCTTGATGTGTAAGGTAGGCTCACTACTGCTCCTACTAAAACCATTCTATATCAAATAAGAATCAATCTTGTTGTACCAAGCTCTAGGTGCTTTCTTGAGACCATATAACACTTTTTTCAACTTGTATACATTTCCTTCATGACCTTAAATCTCATAACCTTCATCTATTTCACATAAATGTATTCTTGAGAAAAAGCATTCAAGAATGCTTATTTTACATCTATCTAATAAATACACCATTTATTTTGAGCTATAATTGCTAAAACCATTCTTATCCTATCCAGATGTACTATAGGTGCAAACATCTTGTTGTAATATACTCCACATTGTTGTGAAAAACCTATGAAAACCATCCTTTCTTTATGTTTTTGTACTTTACCATCAACAGTTTATTTGGTCTTATAGACCCACTTCACTCCTATCATGTCATTTCCTTGTAACATCTACCAATTCCCAAATCCGATTCTTCTCTATTATGTCTATCTCATCATCCTTAGCTTGAACCCAAATGTCATTGTCTATAGAATCTTCAAATTATATTGGATCTCAGTAGCTTGAGAAAACAATGTAAAAACTAAAAAGGAATTAGTGGTATCAACATTATTAATCTAACTAAGACTTCTTATTTTCCGCTGCAAAGGGCTATCCAATAATGGATTGTTTTGTATTGAATGAGTTGTTTATGGTGTTCTTTCTATTGTCTGTTGGATAGTTAAAGATGACTGGAATCTTAGAGATCTCCTAGATGTAGATGGAGGTGTGGCTTGTGCTAATAACTTGTGGTGCATGTCCAAGATTCGAAGAAGATACACTGCCTTGTTGCTCTACGCTTTCATCTTGTCATATCAGCATGAGATATAGTTTCTACTACACGACTACTTTCTCAATACTTCCATATGATGCATCATTTTTAAAAAGTTGTACATGCCTATTGATTATGACCTTTTTGGTAACTGGATTGAACAACTTGTAAGTTTTTGTATTCTTTGAATATCCAAAAAATATGCATTTTTATCTTTTGTTGTCTAACTTCTTCCTTAGCTCATCAGGCACATGTGCATATGCCACACAACCAAAAACTCTAAAATGAGAAACACTATGTTTCCTCTTAGTCCAAGCTTGTTTAGGAACCATGTTTTGAACAATTTTCGTTGGACACCTATTTATGATGTAAACAATAGTTGCTTCTTACTCTACCCAATATTCATTTGAAAATACTTTTCCTTCATCATAATTCTTACCATTTCCATGATGGTTCTATTCTTTCTCTCTGCCACACCATTCTGTTGTGATGTATACATGGTAGTAAATTTCTTGTGTATACCATGATATTTGAAAAAAATTAAAAAGGCATTGAAACATACTCACCTCCTCTATTTGTCCTCATAACTTTGATGTAGTACCCACTTTTCTTTTCCACTAAATCCTTGAACTTCTGAAATATATCAAAAGCATCTTATTTGTCTCTCAAAACTATTACCCATGTCTTCCTTGTATAGTCATCAATGAATGTCATAAAATATGAACAACCTCCAATAGAATTTGTTTTCATTGGTCCACATAAATTTGAGTGAAAAATTTCAAGTGGTGCACTTGTTCTTCTTGTTTTTCCAACTAGGAAGGACTCTTTGTGTTGCTTCCCAAAAATACAACCTTCAAAAACTCTATCTGGTTTCGAATCAAAGGCAAACCTTTCACCATATTTTTCTATGTAATAAATTCAAACCACTAAATTTTAAATGACAAAACCGAGATGCCATAGCCACGATTCATCTTTTTCAACTGACTGAAAATTTGATTCAATCTCCTTAGCTTCGGACTGATCTATAGTATGAGCTCCGGATGTGGCTGGTATAATCTTCAAAGGAAACATTCAGATTGCTTTTCTTCTTCACTTTAGAAATCACCTAGGTACTTGGAGCTTTATTCATAATCACACATTCATTGTCTTCAATGTAAACTTTGTATCCATTTTGTACCAATTGACCAATGCTCATAATATTGTGCTTCAAACCTGCAACATAATAAACATCCTGCATAATATTCTAATTCCCCTTTTTAGTTAGAATGTTGATTGTTCCTTTTACTTTTATAGTCATAGTATTATTATTCCCAAGGGTAACTTTTGTCTTTACTAAGTCATCCAAATTATAAAATAAATCTAAGTTACCTGACATGTGATTACTACAACCAGAATCTAAATACCACACATCACTAGGAGTCTCTAGGGATGGATTACACTTAATAAGAGATGCTTCGGCAATATTTGTGCATGCAATAAACATGGAGCTTAGAGTAGATCTTCCAACTTGATTTTGATTCTTCTTGTTCTGATCATACTAATTTTTCCTACATTCAAAAGCATAGTGCCCATATCTCTTACAATAGTGACACTGCACATGCGATTTATCCTGTCTCTGACATGAAAAATTATTATGATTGTTCTCTTGACTATTTCCTCTTCCACTTGAGTTTGATGGACTGTTGTTACGTCATCTAGATGAACTTCTTCCTCTACCTCTAGGGCTGAAATTTCCTCTTCCTCTTCCACGATTTCTGATACCTATGATGAAAAGCTTGATCTACAATTGCATGTGATTTATTCAACCTATGTTCATGATTTATTAGTGATGCATGTAGCTCATCAATTGAAAACTGACTTAGATCCTTAGTTTCTTTAATAGCAACTACCAAAGGATCAAATTTTATAGGAAAACTTCTAAGAAATTTTTCAATAATCCTTTTGTCCTCAATAGTTTCACCATGAGATTTAATTTGATTGACTAAACCAACTACAAAAGTAAATAATGATTCTATGGAATCTGAATCTTTCATTGACATATTTTCAAAATCTCTACAAAGTAACTATAGTTTGGTAATTTTTACTTTCTCTTTACCTTGATACACAACTTGGAGAGTTTCCCATGTAATTTGTGTTTTACTGGTTGTTGCCACTGGGTAAGATGCTTTCATGTATGGCTTGATGAATGAAGAAAAGAGCTTTTCCATCTTTCTTTCTTAATTCCTTCAAAGTGTCTTTCTATACATGTGAGAGTGCATTACATGCTATTGCATTTTCGGGTTCTATGTACCCATTCTCTACGATTTACCACACATTCTGGGATCTGAATAGTGCCTTCATGGTTAATGACCAATACTTGTAATTCTTTCCTATAAATTATGGTGTTTGCAGACCGAGATATAGAAGCCATAACCTGTTGTCAATTAGAAACTTGCTAAGAAAATCCATGCTCTGATACCAATTTGTAAAAATTAGGCACATAAAATAACAACTAACATAAATAAAATAAAGAATTGTAAATAAAACACATTATTGCTAACTTAGATCAGCATTTTTGTGCATATATTTCTTCTTCTAGTTCAAGAGTTTCGGCTTGACACAATATAACGTTTTATAGGAGAATCAATTTATTCTAGTGTCGTTTGTGAATATCGGTATTTAATGTTTTTGTTCTGTGTTTACCTAATTTTTAATATATAGTTGGATTTATTTGTTGTAGGAGGAACTGCTTGTTCCATTGTCTATTTGGAATAATGGCTATTTTCTATTTTTCGTTATTTTGTTCTTCATTGAAGAACCATACATGTATAGGATAATCTTGTAGTAAATGTGAGTGGTAAAAGGTGACTGGTTTCTTTAGTTGTGTTTATAGGCACCCTCCTCTCAAACATATTGTTTCTTTAGTTGTGTTTATAGGCACCCTTCTCTAAAACATATTGTTGCTCTAAACCTAAAGTGGTATTTTCTTTCATGGTCATTGCTTATCTAAGATAATATTCAACATCAATAAGTTGCAAACGATGCATTTTGTGCAAATCTTGAACATATAACACCTCTTCCAATCATAATAAGAAGTTCTTAATTGAAACTTTCCTGAGATTTTTCCTACGTGATTGAAATGTATTTTTGCCACAGTGATCTCCCATTTCCCTCTCTTCTCCACTAACATCCACCTATAACATAGGAATTCTGTCAAATTTGATGTATTAAAGTATACAATTTTTTTGATATGGGGATGTGTATGTAATATACAAAAACCTTGTGTTGTACTAGTAAGTACAGATCTCTATAATAAAAGAAACTTGATTTCCATAACAGGGATGATACTTCATTTGAGATGCATAGCTACAAATTTATATACCTATAAAATCCCAATCTCGTGAAAATCCTGGACAATGGAAACCATAATGCTTAGAACCTTTGAAACCAGCTAAAAAATCCATGTCTGTAAAATGTGTCAGTAAACATGTATGCAAGTTCATTTCAGGTGTGTCTTAGGCCATCATAAAATTCTAGGAATTGGTGGATGGATAGGTTTTTTCTGGTGTAAAATGTGCTTTTGACATAGCTTACGCATCTTTCAGGTACATGGAGCATTGTGTCATGCTTACCAAATCCGTATTCCTATGTAAATTATGTATCATTTCCTTGTGAACGTTTAACATTCCCTTATTAAGTACACCATACGATTTTTGTAGGATGAGCTTCTTTGGGAAGCAACATGGCTCCATGAGGATATGGGTAAATTTCTTATATGTATTACCTGATTGATAATGTCGGTACAAATTTGGAAACAACATAATTTTGTTGGGATATGAAGTATGCAGGAGTGCAAATTCTAGAAGCCATAGTGGGCTATTGTGATATATGTTTTTATATTTCCCCATCTTGATTGATATATAGGATTCTTGTAATATTTTGCTTGATTAAATTAATGATCTTGAATTTTCTGCAGTTCCTCATTAAAGGTATAAGAAGTGAAAGTGATGTCGTTTTGAAAAGATATCAGGGCAATGGAGATTTTTGGCTGTGTTGTTGCATGCAGAAAGGTAAAACAAATGTGCAGAGAACACTTAGTGGACTTCTATATTATATACTAACCAAGGTTTTTACTTTTCATTTGGGTGGGATATATTATTGCATCTTATCATGCTGAATTATTTGTCAGCTAAAGTATTTTGCAGGGCTCTTTTGTGTTCTATAGCAGAATTCATTATGTTTCAAAGAAGTCAAGTGGGAAAAATAAATGCTAAATATTAGCCGTAGTGCTTTGCATAAGTCTTGTTAAATGTCAAAACATATGAATATATTTTTAGGGCTAGCCAATTTAAAATATATGTGGGTACTGTCTAGAAGAAAATTACCAGCTCTTAGTCTTCTTTGAAGTGATGTTGAACAAATCATTAAACATTTTAACGATATTGTTGACACATTGCAATGCATTATGGTACTTCTTGGAGCCTTGGATTGACCATATTATGAATTATTTCATTATGTTTACTTCGATTATTTTGTTTCATATGTAGTTAATTCTTTTTTATTAAGCTGTAATTTATATATTTTTAATTTTTTTATGATCCTATTCAAATTTCAATAGAAAGAAATATTAAAAACAAATGTGAGTTAATTTGTATAAAAATTTACACACTTATTAAAAATTTAATGACATTTAAGACCTTATATTAGAGGGTCTTAAATTTTGTGAGGTTTGCGAATATTCATGCTTTTTTTCTACATATTTGTTGAATCTTGTATGGTTTTGGTGTTGTGGAATATTTGAAAATTTCAGTATGGTAGTTTTACTTATTATTCGAAATACTAATCTGTTTTGTTTTTTGATCAAAAGGAACTTCCCATCAAAGTGGCATCAATGAAAAATAGGGAATTTCTCTACAAATGGGTCTATTATATTTTGTTGAAGAATTTTCTTTTGTAGACGTGTACATAAGAATTTTGTCATTTTTGTCTACTAGATATATAAAACTTTTATTTCATACAATATCATTCTCTTTCATGTTGGATACAATGTGTTGTTTATGATCAAAATTTTCTTGTTATGTAGATTAACAAATGCAAATTAGGCCTTCATGTTGATGCCCCGACGGTGTTGCATCCATGGAGCTCGATAATAAAAATTTCATCTTCATCCTATGCTTGTCAATGGAATCCACTGCTTTCATTGTTCTAGATTGTTTACTATTTGTATCGGATATTTTATTGACACTTGATAATTGTTGGTATATGTAGGAAACATGGAACTTTCACTCGAAAAATATATAACCTTCTCAAAGGAGATGTGTCATTACTGATAAAGTGATATTGTTTTATTCAAGGGAGGGAATACAAAGCTCCCATTATGAACTTCTTCTTTCACTGCAAATATACCTCTAGAATTTTCATGCATTCTCCTGCCTACATGCATGGAATTTTCTTACATGATGCTCAAACTGTGTATCTCCATCACAAATTGATGCAACTGTGTATGTCATTCTCTTAAGTTAAATTGAAAAAAAAAAAATTTGTATTATTGGATCTGTGACATTTCTTTTCTTCACCACTATTGATGTTTCCATTACACCTTCGGGTGAAATTGCTAGCTGAATATAATTAGATAAATAACTTATAGCAACACGTTTGGAGGAGGAGCATTAGTATAATATTAACACAATAAATAGGTGTACCATTATATGTCAAGGTTTAATGGCATTTAGGAACCCTTTTGTATTCTCTTCTTTTAGTATTAATAACATGTTTGTGGATCCATTTTTGAGCACCAATATAAAGTTAAATTATTTTTTTATAATATTGATCACCATCTTGCTCTAGTGTTGTTCGGTTTCAAATTTGCACTTGGAATGAAACCACATTGTGGGAAAAACAAGTCCCTCCTCTTTAATGGGAGAGGTTCCCTTATTGAAAGCAGGGAAAAACCTATATACAAATATACAATATTTCATTCAATGGTGGTTTCCTGATATCTTGAAATGTGTTTTAAGCTAGGAAAGTTATCAATACATGAGCATAGAAGAATTCAAGAGAGGAGGGAAGAAGAAGAAGACAATACTTTCAAGGAAAAGAGACGGCAGAGAAAACCCTTATATGTATTGAAAAAATGAGATATAGATTAGAACCATTCACGTTTATAACAAGCACAATCTACAGACACAAAGTGAAAACTTAAAGTTCTTGAGATTGTATAAACTAGAAAAAAATTCTAAGCATGCAAGGATTAGATGATTCACATATTAGAGTAAGAAGGAAAGAGAAAACAGAGAGGAAAAAGGGGAAAACCCTTGTATTGATTTCTTCAAACTAAAAATTACAGATTTGAATCTCAGAATTCCAACCCATACAATGGCTTAGAAGTCCCACGATATAGCTCTCGCAGGAGATAGTTACAAATTCCTTGAGCAAGTAAGAGACGATTACATAACTTATTCCAATCACTCGTGCCCTTTCAAATTCTTGAGTTGCAGAGAAACATTAATGGCGGAAAAACTAGATTTTTAAATACACGGCCATTTTATTATTTCACTAGTTAAAACATGGGCCATTCGATTTGCTTTTTAAAAGTGAAATTTGGGCCAACCACTTAGAAGGAATTGATGGAACGGGCTCGGACAACTTTTTCATTTTTTCCTTTGAAGTTACGCGAGTTGACATGTGACAGACTCCATGGTTCCTTTATACTTAACCAATTCGGGCCTATTTCCGCTTCACCTATGTTGACCCCTATACATGTGGCACGCCAAAGCACTCATTTGAGTTTCGCTTTGGAAACACTTCGTGAAATTGCACCGAGTGGATGCGTGGCTCCTTCCATGGGGTTAGAGTTTTCAACGAGCAACTCTATCTCTCCATTAACTCTCACCATGTGGTTACTGGTGCTCATTTAGAAATTGGTGTTTGGTTTCACTTATGAAATTGCATCATTGAGGCATGTGGAGGATTCTGCCAATCCGCTCATACTTGGGCAATTTAAATAACCGGCTTTGTCCCTTTTTGGACCTAGGACACATGGAGGATTGGCACAAGTTTGAGAACCACCCCTGGCTTAGACCCTTGAAGTTGCACCAATGAGACACGTGGTGTCATCTGCTGAATCTTCCATACTTAGCCATTTAAGGCTTGTTTCGCCTTCATTTTAGATTTAGGACACATGGCATGTTGACGGTTATTTAAGGACTGCCCCTCAGGCCCTGCCCTTGGAGTTGTGCCATTTGGATGTGTGGAGGCTTCCGCCACCACTTAAAACATGAATACACCATATCCAATAAAAAATTTCCACGTACTACCCATGGATGTTGGGGAAAAAAGTAACAGGGAAGACACCTATCATTCCCGACTACGGGAAGAAAATAAAAGGAAGGGGAAAACTCCATTAGTGCACCTGAATTTCAAATTGTTCTCCATGGAATGAAGAAATGAAAATAATATCGTGGTCGACGCGACCCATTACTCCAAGGTATCGACTCAAAATTTGTAAAACTTGACTTCAAAAAGAGGGGAATTTTGAGGGTGACAACAGTGGCTCTTTTTGGGGATGACTTGAAAAGGAACGAGGCAAGATCAACAACCACAAAAAAAATCAGGGAAAGAAGACCAGTGCCTTATCCACAGGGAAAATAGAGTCAAAAGAAAAAAATAATACAAGGCAACACACAAGAAGGAACATGAAAGGAAACAAGCCAAAACTAGGAAAGACCCAAAACAAAACACAAAAGAACGGCCAAAACCAAAATATTGTACATAATATACAAAAGGACTTCTAGCCGTTGGTCGTCAAATAGGACTTCAAGAAGAGCAATAGTCAAGGGACAAGAAGTCCCTCCTCTTGAATGGGAGAGGTTCCCTTATTCAGAAACAAACCTATTTACACATATACAAAGTATGGTTTTCTTGTGGAACTTGGATATTATGAAAGTGTTTTCAATAAGGATCATCAATTACAAAAGGATTAAGGAATGAAAATGTGAGAAAGAGCAGAAAGGCACCATTCAGAATTATAGATGACAAAGTAATTCCTTATGCATGCGAGGGTACAGTGAATTAGAACAAGATCATTTGTATCATATTAAGAAGATGAAATTTGAAAAGACACAAAGTTCTGTAAATAACATCTGTGAGAATACAAAGCTTCTCAAAGATAATACGACATAAATAATCTAATAAAAGTAAATGAATAGCTTGGGAAAAAGGAAGTTACCGGATAGACAAAGAATGAAAAGTCCTTCTGTATTGATTTCTTTATGATTTATTTACACTTTCAGAAATAAGCCCAGTTCTTCCTCCTTCAAAATGGCGAGGAGAGGCCATTATATAGTTTACAAATCAGTTACTCTCGGTAACTACTTCTTTTAACTAAAGATTAGTTAAAGGGTTGCAAATCGCAATGCCCCAACTAATTACAACAAATCCGAGAGAAAGAATGGGAAGAGAAGAGAAGAATTAGGAGAAGAAGACAGGTGCTTATGATTCTGGGAGGGACCCACCGTCTTTAAAATCCGCTGTCTAAATCTCTTCAACGCCTGCTATGTCTCTACCACGTGGAACTGATGTGTTGGCAGTAGACTGAGTCCAAAATCCGAGGCACTTCTCCATTTCCTTATCGAACTCGACATGAGTATGATAATATTTATTTGCTTCTTCAATGGCAGATTGAAGAGAACAGATCTCCTTCATTTTTTCTTTGGAAATGGAGCTTTCCTTGAATAGATCCCCTTTGACAAAAGCTCTGAATTGAGCTTTGATTTCTTGTAAGGAGAGAGGCACACCAGAAGTCTCATCTTGAAGATGGAAATGTATATCTTTGAAAGCAGATACAACTAGTGTTTTGAAGGCCTCACCCTTCTTCCAGCTATTCCTTAATTCTCCCAAAGCCTCCTCCAGGACCTTGATCTTCCATTCCACACTGTAGACCCAAGACTTTGACAAATTATCCTTTATATCCTCGAAGACTTTGCTTGCCATCAAAATATTTTCATCTATTTGTCCCATGAGGCGGAGGTCTACTATGCAACTGCTCCAAAGTTTCAGTTCTTTATCAATGCTCCCAATAGTGGAGGAGAGCTTCTATGAAAGTTGTTCACCTTCCCGTAAAGTTTGAAAGCTTCATCAATGAAGTTCAATCCTGTAACAAGCATATCATCCACCATGGCCTCCATAGCTCTGCCATAGATGGAATACTTGTGCATATCTTTGATACTCTGTACTTCATCTTGGCTCAAAATTACAAAGGTTGTGGAAGAGTATTCAATCGGGTAGGGTCCAAAACTTTATCCTTGGACAAAAGAGATTTGATGAAACTGTAAGAATTTGGGCTTGTTCTTCCAACTATTCTATGGTTTGCTGCCCTTTCTCTACCCACCCAATGACTCAGTAATCAAGTTTCGAAGATTGTGGATCTCACCTTCAGGGGTAGACTCTCCCATATGAATTCTTGAGAGCTCCGTGTTGGATGCTTGTAAATCCTACTCTGGTTTATCTACCATAGGCTTGGCTATCTCCAGGAATTGCTAGCCCAAAGCATCAGACACTATTCTAGAGGTAATTCTGGTTTTTTTGGCGTGAGAAGGAGGAGTAGTGCCTAACAAGGCTGCCACAACATCAAAATTTGGTCCTAAGCTCAGGAGGAAGACTTTCTCTTCCTACTGTCAACAAGAGGCTTCACCCATGCAAAAGAGGAGGAGGAAGAAGCAAGTGGGGCAAGAGGACCAAAAGACAGAGAACTCATGGCACTCAATGTTTGTACATGACGATATTGCCTCGTTTGAGATATGAGTGGAGTGCTTGAGGCAACTGGTGCAGAGGAATCAATAGTGCTTGGAAGTTCAGTGCTCTGGACTTCTTTGTTTTTATCCATTGGGGCTTCAGGGGTGCTTGTAGGAGCTGGCACTTCACTCTCTTCACTTTCACTGAGAAAAATAATGTTCTCTAGTCCTGAAGGAAATTCTACATGCTTTCTCAGGGGATCTTCTTCCACAGGCTCCTTCTTAACTTCTTTGAATTTCTTCTGATACACCTGGGTGGATGAGGAAGGAGTAGAGACTGCAGGTCCTTGAGTTGACAAGGCAGGAGGGGTTTACATAGGTGCTTCTGATCTGGGAGTTGATGCTTCCCTCCTTGGTGTTGAAGCATCCTTGGAGGAGGATTCCCCTGAGTGCCTCCTAAGCTCACGGACTTTCCTATCAAACCAGATCTTGGTCCTGACTAAGACTGGAGCCAGGATTTCAGTCAAATCATCTTTCTCCTTTTGAACCAGTTCAAATCCTCCAAGGCATTGTGTTTGACCATATTTTCATACTCATAAGAGTACAGGTTAGAATGATCATCTTGAAGCCCTTCAGGAACTTGGTACAAATTGAGTTCCTGAATCAATTGTAGGGAAAACCTGCCATAATGCCTCCTTCTGGCTTCAAAATCATCAGCATAGTCAGCCCAATAGTCCTCTGTATCTGCCCTATGATGATAGGTTATCTTGATATTCTGCTCAATAAACTTCTTTAAGTCAAAGCAAGTTCTGGGCTTGAAGAAATGGACAGTAATGGGAGCTAGGGCTCTTTCTATATTTTGTGCATCCAGGGCTGTTTTGCAGGTGTAATTTCCCAAAGAGATGGGGAAGTGTAAACCAGTAATTTTCTTATCTCTGCAGGTTCTATGCAATTTTTCCAATTGCCTGCACACTTCTATCAAGGCCATCTTGTCATTACGAACATAGGAGTTTGAGAGGAGTGCTCTCATACCAACAAGCCCGATATAGGAAAATTTTCTGAATTGGATAAAATAAGCACCGTAGTGCGATATCGACTCATGGCTTCATCGAAACTCTTTTTTTGCCATCGCTCTCAAGAAGCCCCGACCATGTACATGGTGAAAGCATCATTCACCCTTCGTAAATTGTGATTGTTGGTCGCTAGGTAAACTCATGGGGATGGAGACATACACGGGGTCATCCTTGTGAGCATCGACATATGAAAAGCCAAACCATTGCCTCAATGCTGCTAGGGTATACATCGTATGAAGTCATATAGAATTTCTTTGTTTGTTGTACATTAGAGAGTGCACCGCTAGGTTCAGATCGATGATCTCGCCAGCTTGATATTCTCCGAGTTCCTCGCATACCATATTGATAAGCGGGCACATCCAGAAATGGAACTCATTTGTAGAGGGTAAACCCATGACCCGAGCCAATAGGATTATGAAATCCGACAATTCTTCATTGAAATCCACACGGAAAAGAGTCTTGGACAGACGAGATGCCCCCTTCTTAGGGTTTTTCAGCTAGGACTTTGCCACCCGCGCCTTATAGTTATCACTGTCTTGATTGAAAAGGGCCTATGCTTGTTTCTGGGAGATAACTATAGCATTGTCCATTTTTGGAATCCTTAGTGCAGTGCCGATGGCGGTAGCATCAATTTTGGTGATGAGCCCCCTGTGCATGTTTGTCAATTCGCTCGAATCAGGGTTGAAATGAGCCCCGCATGAGAGCATTGTGTCTGCGCATTGCACCAAGATAGGGAAACCACCAGCGAAAGCCAGACCACTGTCATGAATCATCTACGCCATTGGTGAAGGGTTCACGTCTGTCATCCTTGTCCAAAAATCTCCAAAGTCAAGGTGGCGAACTTCACTGTCCCCGATATCGGGAACGGCGGACTCGAGTGGTGAAATTTGTTCCTGCCCCTGGAATTTGATCTTCATGTTGATAGTAACTCGAGAGTAGAGCTGCAAACTAGACTTGGGATGGAATTATAGGGGGAATGGATACGCGCAGCAGAATTTTGGTTGCAAGGGTTCGAGCAATAGATAGCATGAAAGCAGTGTGTAAAAATGCATAGGGGCAGTTTCATTATATAGCCGTTTAGGAGAGAGAAAGGCAATGAATGTGCATTGAATACATACCTACCAAATTGAAAAGCAAGATATTCGGGTAGAGCGGGAAAAATTAGCACAAATGGCACTTGGTTCATTTGGGACACGAGGGACGTGAAAGCACGAAGTACATGGTTCGACCGATTCGGGCGATGCGGGGAAAAGACACACAAATGCTTTTGGGACATGCGGGACAAAAGTATGCGGAATACGCGAATCGGCCGACTCGGGTGAAAATGGAACAATTGGTCCAGGCGAACTTGGGACATTTGGGACAAAAAGTTCCGATGGGCCGAAAAGAACAGACTTCGGGTAAACCGGCCGATCGGGGAACAGAGGGCCCAATTGAACTTGGGACACATGGGACAAAAATGTCGACAGGCCTGAAAAACACACAAAATGACCCAAAAATGTAGATTTTCCCAATTTCTTGACTTTTCACATTAACAGTACAACAGAAAAGACACTTAACCTCAAAATTTTAAATTTTCAACTTCTTAAAAGCAGGAGAATTTTGAGTGGACAACACTAGCCACCTAGGACTTGAAAAATTTAGGTACTTCCCACTATAAGCAAGTGGGAGAGGAGATCCATTCATGTAATCTAGATAAAAGAGTTCTCTCTAGTAAAATGTCCGATTCTAAAAGGACCAAGCCAAAGAGAATCAAACTTACCATGGTTTCCTCATGGCCCATGTCTTTTGTCCTAAACCAACACAATGTCTCCCACTTGGAAAACTTTAGGTTTGGCTTTATTGTCAAACAAAGCCTTCATCTTCATTGAGCTGATATCCTATCAAAAACCTACAATTTGGCTTCATCAAGCTTTTGAAGGTACACAATTCTCTTATCGAAAGAGCTACCGAAGCTTGAATCTTCAATGGATTTCATGAAATGTAAATTTGGTAATTCCACCGTTTGGAAGTTGATCTTCTACACCATATACCACTTGGAAAGGAGACATTCTAATTGCTCTCTTGGGTGTAATTCTATTATCCCAAAGTGCATCATATAGCTTCTTATGCTAATTCCTCTCGAGAATCATTTACAAGCTTTATAACTATGTTCACCAAGTTCTTGTTTGTTGATTCTTTATGTCCATTCCTGGGGGTAGTAATCCAAGGAATGAGAGAGGTAAATCCCATATCCATAGCATAAGTCCATCATCTCAGTAGAAGAAAAGTTAGAAGCATTTTCCGTCACAATCTTGTTTGGGATCCCAAACCTGATCAATATGTTTTCCTTAATGAAGTTGCAAACTACCTCAGAGGTAGTGCTCTTGACTGGGATGGCTTCCACCCACTTGGTGAAGTAATATGTGGAAGTCAACATATGGGTATACCTAGCACTAGAAGATGGATTGAGTGCTCCAATGAAGTCTAAACCCCATTGTTTAAATGAATCTTCAATCACTACATGCTTGAGAGGCAAAGAAGCCAACTTAGGTTTTCCAACAAAAATTGGCATGCTTGACATTTACCAACCCATTTTGATGCATCTCTCGAATATAGTGGGCCAATAAGTAACTAAAGTACGAAGTATTTTATGAGTCACATAAGAGAGGATAAATGGCCTCCACAATCATGGTCATGAAAAGTAGAGAAAAACTTCTTTTGTTTCTCCTTGTCTACAAACTTCAAAAACCTTCCATCTATGCCTTATTTGAACAAAGCATTCTCCCATAACACATATTGTGTAGACCTCAACTTGATGGATCTCTTCTATTTGGCACTCAAGTGAGATTAACACTCCCCATAGGTCGAGAAAATGAGCAATGGCAGCATACCATACGTTTGTCGAGATAAGGAAGAGAACAATAGGGACATCAACTCCATCTTTGGACAACTCCCGGGAAGCTCCTCAAGTAATGATTTCTCATAGGCCCTTACCCTAAACCAGTTTTGTTGGCATGATGTCAAGATCATACTCTTACACCTTTCCTACCCAATTACCTCTCTTGGTTCCAAATTCTTGTTGAGTAAGAATGGATTTGATTGTTTTATCGTGCACCAAAGACCACAGAATGGGAATTAAGGATGTAAAACCTAAACTACTTGTCAACTTTAACAACTGCAAAAGCATGTTTCTCCATCATGGTGTAATTCAGCTCATGAGTTTTCAAGACATAACTCATGAATGCAATTGGGAGCTCATGATCTTCAGAATTCTTCTGGGCTAACACAACAACTAGGGTATTTTTAGTGGCATAATAATAGATAATGAAATATTTGCTAAATTCATGGCATGGAAAGGTTGGAGTCTTTGCAATAGCTCCTGTTTAATGTCCTCAAATGGTTTCTTTCCTTCGAGAGGAACAACTAAAATTTTTGTTCCCTTACATCATGTGAGTAATGCTCATAGTGAACTCTACAAAATTGGGCATGAATCTTCTTAGGAAATTGATTTTACCAAAGAAATAATGGACACCTTTGTTACTCGATGGAAGAGGAATGTCTTGGATGACTCGAACTCTCTCAAGATCAATCTTGATCCCTTCCTTAAAACAATGTGTCCTAAAAACTTTACTTTTATGACACAAAACACATAATTCTTAGCGTTCTGAAATCCCATGCTCTCTACACTTCTGCAATATTGTTGCAAGGTGTTGGAAGTGATCTATTCTTTCTTTAGAAAACACTGTCAAGTCATCCAAAAATACAAAAATGCATTTCCCTTTCAAACTTCCAAAAGCCAAGTCCATGGCCCTCTGGAAAGTAGCACCAACATTGATGAGACTAAATGGAATCCTCTTGTATGCAAAGGTACCCCCAAGAGTAGTAAAGGTAGTCTTATGTTGATCTGTAATATTCACCTCTACTTGATTGTACCTTGAGAATCCATCTAACATAGATAGCATCTCCGAGCCAATGACAGCTTGCAATACTTGGTCCATCATGGGGAGAGGGTGGTTGTCCTTCAAAGAACCTTGATTTAGATTTTTGAAGTCCACACAGATCCGGACCTCACCATTCTTCTTCCTGATAGGCACTAGATTAGCAATCCACGTTGAATGGTGGATGGGAAAGATGATCTCGAGACTTCAAAATCTTTTGTATTTCTTGGAAAATTGTATCATCTATCTTTGGATTATATTGCTTTTTTTTTATTTGAAGGGTTTGATCTCGGGTTTAAAAGGAATGAAATGTTGCATTTCTTTAGGTTGAAAATCCTTAAGATCATCATAATAGTAAGCTAGAACATCAACATACCTCTTGAATGATTCACCACCTTCTTTTTCTCTTCCCGAGTGCGAATTTTCCAATGTTGACCATTTTGGGATCATCAAGACTCCCAATATTCACTTTCCCGGGCCTCAAAGCAGATTGTTAGGCTCCTTGAGAAACTTCATACTTCATATACCTATCATGTTTATTAAAAAGGTCCTCTAAAATCACTAGCCCTTTAGGGATTTTGTTGCCTTTCAATTTTACGCATCCATCTTGATCCCTCTCTTCATTGATACCCTCTTCATTTGATGACACACACTATCTAGGTATATTGTCACTTCCTTCAAATTACATCGATCAAAGTTTTCTCCGAGTTTCAAGAAAGAAAGAAAATTTGATCATCATTAAAAACTTGCCAATTATTTACATTATCGTGCACACTGGGTCTATGGATCATCTCAATGGTGAATTTATCCTCAAGGAAATTAAGATGAGAAATCAAAAAGGACCCCTAAATAACTAGAGAGTCAGCCCTAGTGTTCCTTTCCCTTGGCACAACTTCAATGGAAAAAGAGTGAAGGAATTCAATGGAATTTTAGACCAGATTCCTATAGTGCTTCAACCTCTCGTTCTTTACCTAATAAAGGTCTCGACTTGTTTTACAATTAGCTCTGCATCTCCATAAGCAAGAAGCTTCTTCACTCCCATTTCCTTCACCATGCTCAACCCAAGAATGAGGGACTCATACTCAGTAGTATTGTTGGTATTTTCAAACTTAAACTAAATTTGAAAGGATGAACCTTACCCCTAGGAGAAATGAGCACTACACCAGCTCCGTAACCGGATGAAGAGAAACTCTCATCAAACTCCAAAGTCTAAATATCATTAGGTCAAGCAACAATCCCTTTGGCAAAATTTTCTCCTCTTGTGACATGATCATGTAGTTCCCATGCCCAATGTCTTCATACAATATTTTTGCTTTAGGATCATCTGTATTTTACACAATATACTTTCCTTGCTTCTCGTAGTGTGACTTCTTCATCTTCCCATTGACAGGGATCAAGGAATGTGACCAATCCATTTGGATTTCCCCTCCTACCTCTTTACATATATTTCTATAGATAAACAACCCATATGAAGGAGGAATATCAGCTACCAAAATGGTGGCTAAGACCCTTTTCTCTGGAAAAGTAGCAAAAGCTACTTGTGCATCTTTAATTCTGCCAACCAAAGGTACTTTCTTACTCTCCATGGAATAAAAAGAGCCATAAGTGCGGGTTAGGGTTAGACCCAAAGCATGAGCCACTTTTGCAGGCATTACATTATCTGATGCTCCTGAATCTATGACACAATTACTGAGTTTATGGCTAGCTATGAGAAGGGTCACATAGAATGGTTCAATTTTCTCATTAGGGGAAGTGACTGCAGCCACAAGGATTGATTGAGGTGAGGAAGAGGGAGTGGGAAAAAGGCCTTTAGAAGAATGGGCTGGGGTTTTAGATTTATAATTTACAAAGTTAACCATTTTGGCAAAGGATTTAAGATGGTTTTGATAGAACTCTACCTTAGAAATCTGAATCTTGGCATTTTTAAGATGGTCTATAATGTCAAAACATCCAGATGTGGATGGGGAATCACTTTTGGGAGTAGGAGAATCTTTTGATCTATCATCTTTATCCTTTGCTGGAAAAGAATTATCGAAGCAAAAGTAGAGGGAGAAGGAATAGTAGATCTTACCTTTTGGGTGGAAGTAGTAGGAATAGGAGCTCCTTTGCTTACAAGCCTCGGGATGGTGATTGGGTACTCCTTGGATCTTTCTTCGAGGTTGCACCAATTTTTCCTTTTTGTTGGTCTTCTCCTCGGCTCATAACAACATATGACTCAATGTTCATCTAATGCTCTACATCATAGTCGTCTTCATCATCTACACCTTTAGTGGCAAGGAAATGAAGTCGGGAACCGCCATGATCCTCCATATATTCATCGCCTTCTCTTCTTGTTCATCACATAGTCCATTTTCTTCCTCATCAACGGGATCATGAACCTCACAAGTAGCATTGATAGGAACCTTGAGGGGTGCACCCTAAATGGACAATTTAGTCTCGAGAGGAAGGTGGGTGGTTCTGGAATGAAAATTATTCCTTGGAACATGTTGATATGGAGGATGCTTGAGCCAATTATTTCTTGATGGCAATGAGGTCATTAGCTTGACTTTTGCACCAACTGATCTCGCATTACCTTCAGGAGAAGTGGAAGAAGAAGATGCTTTTGATTTGAAATAATCCCTTTTCATCTTGTCAGACATAATAAAGTCATCTTCCACAGTGACAACCAATCTCTGATCAACATCCAAAGTTGCAAGATTTGATCTCCTCAGGGCATAGCTTACTTCGATAATTGAGCATTCAAGAAGAAACACTTCTAAATCTGATCAATAGGCCTAGTATCTTGTGGAATATTGTTAATAAACTTATTGAAATTGGCCACAAATTCTCTCATAGGCTCATGTGGCTCCTTCTTGATTTGAGAAATATGAGCTAGAAAAGCATGCACATTTTAAGCAGGTTTGAAATGCTGCTCAAACTGAGTTTTTATAGTATTCCAATTAGTGATGGTCCCGGCAGGAAGATGGTAAAACTAATCTGCAACATTGTCTTGCAAGGTATCCACAAATAGCCTAACAAATACATCCTCATGTTCAACTTCAAGGACCCCACATACAAAAATTAAGGCTGCAATGTGTTGATTAGGTGAACTTTTCCATCACCTCTAAAGTTGGGAAAAATTTCCTATTACCCCTAGGTAACTCATGCAATGGTTGAGGAAGAGCCGGAGGCCCAACTCTTTATCCCTGTGGCTGAGCTGCTTCCATTCTTAGAAAGATTACTTGAAGTGGAACCGAGAAACCAACAAGAACTAGGGCACGAAGATTAGGGCTAAGTTTTTCTTGAGGAATGTTACTACCATAGGATCTATCTTCAACATGAGGTTTACTTGTAGAACGAGATCTTATATGTCTTCTTGTTGGAGGAAGTTCAAAACCTTGTTGATCCAAGAGTTGAAATTGGGGATCTCCAATTACAAGATCCATTCTACCATGTGTGTATCTTATAATTGTCGATCAAAGAAATGATCAAATTAGTTGTTCTTTTTGGAAAGGAAATTTATTGAGAACGAATCCCGGTGGAGTTGCCAAAAACTATTGGGTTTCAAATTTGTAGTTGGAATGAAACCAAATTCATGGGACAAACAAGTCCCTCCTCTTTAAGGGGAAAGGTTCCCTTATTGAAAGCAGGGGAAAAACCTATGTACAAATGCACAATCTTTCATTCGATGGAGGTTTCTTGATATCATTGATTTTTTTAATGCCGGAAAGTTAACAATACATAAGGATAGAAGACTTGAAGAGAGGAGGGAGGTAGAAGAAGACAATACTTTCAAGGAAAAGAGATGGCAAAGAAAACCTTTATATGTATTGAGCAAATGAGATATAGATTAGAACCATTCACGTTTATAACATGCACAATCTACAAACTCAAAGTTCTTCAGATTGTATAAACCGTAAAACAAACTTTCTAAGCATGCAAGGATTATATGATTCAAAGATCGAGAGCAAGAAGGAAAGAGAAAACAGAGGAAAAGGGGAAAACCCTTGTATTGATTTCTTCGGACTCAAAATTACATTTTCGTAATCTCTAATTCCAACCCATATAATGGCTTAGAAATCCCATGATATAGCTCACAAGAGACAGTTACAACTTCCTCGAGAAAGCAAGAAACAGTTACAACTTATTCCAATCACTCGTGCCCTTTCAAATTCTTGATTTGCAGAGAAACATTAATGGCAGAAAAACCATATTTTTAAATACACGGCCATTTCATTATTTCACCAATTAAAACATGGGCCATTCGATTTTCTTTTACAACTTTAAATTTGGGCCACCCACGTGGAAGGAATTGATTTGAAACAACCTCATGCGGATGCCTTTTGAATTTTTTTCATTTGAAGTTGTGACAGATGACACATGGAGAGCTCAATCGGTTCCTTTATACTTAACCGATTCAGCCTTTTTCTTACTTGATAAATGTTGACCCCTAGACATGTGGCGCGTTGGTGCCCATTTGATTTTCCACTTTGGAAACACTTCACGAAATTGTGCAGTGGATGCATGGCTCCTTTGCCATGGTTATACTTTTCAATGGGAAACTTTATCTCTCCGTTGACTCTTACCATGTAGCAAGATGTCACTCATTTGGAAATTGGCCCTTTGGTTTCACTTTTGAAATCACGTCATTGAGGCACGTGGAGGCTTCCGCTAACTTGCTCATACTTGGGAAATTTAAATAACCATCTCTATCCCTTTTTGGACTCCGGGACACGTAGAGCACTCGGCGCAAGTTTGAGAACCAGCCTCCGGCTTAGACCCTTGAAGTTACACCGATGAGACATGTGGCACCGTCCACTGAATCTTCCATACTTATCCGATTTGGGCTTGTTCTACCTTCATTTTAGATCTAGGAAACGTGGTGGGCTAATGTTTATTTAAGGACTGCCCTTGGGACCTACCTTTAGATTTGTGTTGTTTGGACACGTGGAGGCTTCGATGCCGCTTGAAACATGAATATGCCTTTGTATCTAATAAAAATGTCCATGTACTACCTATAGATGCGGGGAAAAAGTAACGAGGAAGATGACTATCATTCCCGATCAGTAGGAAGAAAATAAACGGAAGGCGAAAAAAATCCACTAGTGCAGCCAAATTTCAAATTGTTCTCCATGGAATGAAAAACTTCAAATAATATTAGGCTTGATGTGACCCATTACTCCAAGGTATCGACTCAAAATTTTTAAAACTTGACTTTAAAAAGAGGGGAATTTTGAGAGTGAAAATAGGTGTCATTGATGATATATCCATTCATTTCACTAGAATACATTTAGTTATTTATTATTTTTGAAATTCAGTTTTTTATTCTTTAAATTTGTATTGTCTCTAGAGAGACAAAAATGAAAATTTGTATTGTCTCTAGAGAGAAAAAAATTAAAATTTGTATTGTCTCTAGAGAGACAAATATGATATTTTCTATATATGGACAAATATGGCATTGTCTCTCAAGAGACAAAATATATATTAATCTATATTGTACTTTAACGCACACAAAATTCTACTCTTAAGTCAAAATAGAAACTAATAATTTAATAGTCAAAATTACAATCATTTTTTTCTTTATTTAAAAAGAGTTTGCAAGGTTGAACATTATCCACAATTTAATAAGTTTCTTAGTTAAGTCTTTCTACACAAGCTTGTGGAAGTTGGAATTAAATTAATAATTAATAATTATTAGTTTAATTCAGTAAAAATATTTCCAATTTAAAACAATACATTTACCAAGTTCCATAAGTTCAATTAATTATCATGCACCAAGATTACTTTATTTTCTAACACAAAAGTTTATCTACTTTTTCTAGCCACTAAGTGGCCCCATTTACCTCATTATCCATGAAATTTTTATTTAAATTTCATTCCCAAAAATACCTCCCACTTAAGTGATGTAGGGTTTAATCGAGCCATTAGATCAAATCTATCCTAGCCATTGGATTTGGGTTTCCCTAAATATCCTTATAGGTTTCTTTTTATTTCTATTTCCCCAATTTCATCCTCATTTGTTCATTCTTATTTTGCAGGTTTGGAAGAGGAGAAAGAGGAGAAGCCATGAAAGCAAGAAGTGAAACCATGGAGAAATTTCCTTGGTTCTAGTTACAAATGGAGAAATATTCCTCCATTCTTCTCTTCATAGTTTAGTTTATTCAAGGGTTTTCTATTGTAAGGTTCCTCATTGATGTGAATCAAGCTGTAAGAGGTGGAAATACCTCCAAAACACAAAAAAAGAACTTTTGAAATAAAAACATGGAGTTTCAAAATAGATTTCTTATCATTCTAGAATCCACACTAATATTTTACATCATTACAATCTACCTTTTTCACATCTACTATAAAACCCTAAAATTCCAAAAAACCCTAAATTTCCAAAAAAACTCTAAACTACCTAAAATTACCAACTAGCAAAACAACTCGAATAGGCCCCAAATTTTGCATGTCAAATATTCCTTCATAAATAAAGGCTCGCATGAAAGTTTTACTTATCAGTAAAAAAAAATATTATTAAGGTTCTAAGACCTAGTAAAAAGCGAAAAAAAAAAACATTTGAAGCCAATTTTAGGCCACTAGATGAGGGAATCCGGACCCAAAAATGTGCCGAAATGGCCACAACCTTTCAAAAAAACATTAACCACAACATAGTACTAATGTATATCTACCACCCTATAAAATCTAAAGATGATCCAAAATTCGGATCAAAAGTTATGGTCTCCGCAAGTTATGCTCATGCATCACTCATTTGCTTATTGTAGAGATTCCACCGTGAATCTAGTTTTGCTATTTAATATATACATTCTTTGAGTTCAATATTTGGGAAACCCCATTTCATTAAATCTAAGATATTTTACACATTTGGATGCCCATAAGAGGATTTATATGCTTAAACAAATGAGTTTGATCATTTACTAGTTGTTAGTAATTTCATCTTGAAGTTTTAAAACTTATATTTTCTTTAAATTCAATCACGTATTTTTCACAGTCGTTATTTTTATTTTTTTCCAAAGTGATGAAACCCCCACACTAATAAGGTTGGTGGTTCTATGACCATTGGCTTTCTGGTGGGTGATTCATCGATCGCTAATCTACATTGGGTGGTGTTCTGAAACCGGTGCTCGCCTGGGTGACAATTTTGTTTTCTAAAAACAAAACCTTAAATTCAAGCATTTTTCAAATTGCTTTCTACTTAGGTTGGTTTCTAAGGCAACATTAACTTTAATTAAGGTGTCTACAATTCATTAGTTGATAGGTTGATATCATATCTTTGTTTCATGACTTAAATTACCAAGTACATAGCTTTTCCATTGCAATAGTGTATAAAAATAATTACAAGATTTCTTTTTCAAAAAATTGTGGATAAGCTCTAAAAGCTAGAAAATAAATTTAAACAATTACTAAGTACCATTTCTTTTCTTTACACAACAAAAGTGATAGCTATTCCAATAATCAAAATCAAGCATAACTTTCCTACATTCTTCTTTCACCCTTTTTAATACAACAAAATTTGATAATAAACTCTACAAGAACTATTTTTACAATAATACAATTTTCAACAAGGCAACAATACACCCCCTTTTTCTCAAGAGCATAGTTCATTTTTCTTTCAATACAAAAGTTCTTCTTTCCAACAATATGAAAGAATAAGTTACAACTTTCACTATTTCAACATTGAAACAACATTTCAAAGGTGCTTCTTTTGGCTCCAACATAGCATGACTCCTTCAAAATTTATTTTTTTCTCTTCCACCTCTTCAAATTCTTCAAATCATGGTTCACAATACAAGGAAAGGGGTATAGGTGACACTCTCCACCTAACCTATAACCCAATAAGAGGAGAAACCATCCTCCTAATATTTAGAGCCGTAACTAAAGAAATATAAGGGTATTATGCAACATTTGACAAATTTCACACAAGGATTCCACAACATGCATTCCACAAAATAACACATTCAAACAATACACTCAAATAATATACTCAAACAATATTACAACTTTCCTAACAAGGAGAAATGGAATATGGGCACCACCTCCTTTTGTCTCCCAAGTGATGTAGGAGTTCCACCCAAAAGCCTCCATGTGCACAACTCAAAACATAATCAAATCCTTATTTCTACACTTGCAAATATGTAAAATATATCCATGTTATCCTTTCACTCCCCATAGGTGGAACTCAAACTCACACTCCCTCAAAAATACATGCCTCACATCTCCCTTTTCCCTCCCCAATGGTCCCATAAATCCATCTCCCACACACAACTTAAGGCAAGCTACCCATTCACAATCAAACATAACCACAACACTCATACAATATACAAACAAACACAATTTCTACATCAAAATACATTAATACAAAAATGTAAGAGGAGATCCTACCTCTCCATCAAGATTCCAATTTATTTTCTCAAAAATCTTTATAATCCTTCACACCAAGCTCAATCCAATATGAAACTCCAAAATAAAACTCCAAGTATGAAAACCAAGACCAATTTTAAAAAGTGCAAGAGAAGCAAATAAGGCAAGTAACCCAAAATCCATAAAATTCATCCAATAAATAGAAAAGGGATGTGAGGATGATGATGTGGCTCCATGTAGGATGTCACTTCATCATCCCTTCATTCGACACACAAGTCAAACACCGAGCCCAAACCAACTAAATACACATGTAAGACTTATGACATGCCCACATGACACTCCAACTTGCACACCATGCTTATCAATGACACACTTAAATGTGGTAAGTAACAAGTGCAATTATTTACTATTTTACACTAAAAAATGCATTAAAAAGGTGAAAATATGTCCAATACTTAATAAGTAGGGTTTGTAGGAGATTTTGAGATGTGAGAGACAAGGTTAACTTGTCCCTCAAGTCTCTAAAAGTGGCCAAAATGGAAAAAATAGAATTTGGAAGGGATCGTGGACTACAGACCACCTAAATGCATTTATTTCCACTCACATCATGCAAAAAACAAGGACTATCTACAAAATTTATTTCCGGCATGTCATTTCTTCCCTCTTAATCCAAATTTAAGATAAACTTGATAATTAAGATACATTAGCAAGTGTTAATAAAGTAACAATATTTTCCCAAATAATCAAATTCATACACAACAAATTAACAAAAAAATTGAAAGAAAGGAAACATATTACACCCATGGCCACATAAATGAGGTTACCCCCATGGGAACCTCCTAACAAAGCATGCAACAACACAACATAACATTATACAAAAGTTGTCAAATTTTGGCCATGTTGCACAACACCCGACATCCTTCCGTGGTTGGTCCCTATCCCCTTTCGATGTATGTGATAAAATTTCCCTGCAACACAAACAAAATACCTCTATGGCCTTGCGGCCGTATCAACAACATTGAGAATAATATACATATAGAACTAATTATTGTCATAAGCAAAAATTAGCAATTCTATCATGTATCATCATACAATTGAATTCGATTTTAACATCCATAAAATCATAATTCTCAGCTCAAAGTATCCAACATCGGCTATGCATCTAAAATATAACATGCTAGTATAAAATAAAAATATTGCAAATCAACATATATAGCTATCCATCATCATCATCATCTAGTGTATCATAATCAAAGTGTAAATCACAACATGTGAATAGTCCAAATATATACATAGTCTATCATTTAATGATCGAGATATAATTATCAAAATTTTCTAAGTATCAATCTATAAGTAATATTATAATAATGAAAATAGTGTCAAAGAGGAGTGAACACTACATGCCCCTCCCCTTAGACTCAAATTCCTCCTGGAAGTCACTAAAATAGATGTGGAAACTAGGCCCGTAAAAGTAGCATCCTCCAATGTGGCAGTAGTCTCATCATACCTATCCCACTTGGACTTACACCGGTCAACCACACGGCCTCGATGGACTAGGGTCCTACAATCTATGATACACATGGGATCCAAATTCACTTTCCCTCACTCTGCACCAACAATGGGTCCGATCTAATACATGAGAGGGATCTGGAATGTATCTCCTAAGAATAGAAACATGAAATACATCGTGGATGCAAGACAAGTTAGGTGGCAAGGATAGATGATAAGCTAAGGGACCGATCCATTCCAAGATATTGAATGGACCCACAAATATAGGAGCTAACTTAGAGCCTTTTCTATAATGGATAGGACTCTTATGAGGTCTGACATGAAGAAATACCTTCATGCCCACCTCATAGCTATCAAATAACTCTCCTATGATCTGCATATTTATTTTGTCTATCATGTGCCTCCTATAGTCTCTGTCTGATCAAAACAACCTGTTGCTCCATGTCCTATAACAAAGCTATCCCAAGAGATACTCTATCCTCTAATCTGTCCCAACTCAGTGGTGTCCTGCACTCCCTACCATAAAGTGCCTAAAATGGAGCCATACCAATAGAACTTA
This sequence comes from Taxus wallichiana var. yunnanensis, assembly GCA_018340775.1. Taxonomy (NCBI): domain Eukaryota; kingdom Viridiplantae; phylum Streptophyta; class Pinopsida; order Cupressales; family Taxaceae; genus Taxus; species Taxus wallichiana. Next base: position 538,119,343 of record CM031243.1, read on the forward strand.
GAAATAAGCAATCTCCACCAAGTACAAGTACTTATTCCACCTCGATTGAAGGTTCATGACATACTTCCAAATTATTTCCTCTAAAATATGATTCACCCACTTCATCTATCCATCTGTCTCTAGATGATATGTTGTACTAAATTTGATACTCGTCCCAATGGAATGTTGCATGGTAGTCAAAAAATGAGATCCCCTGCACGGGATCATGGTCACAAATAATCTTCTCTGAGAATCCGTGTAGTCTCATAAAATCATCTAAGTACACTGCAAATGCATTCGTTTTATAGGTGGTCCTCACCAAATAAAAATGAGTCACTTTTTCAATCCATCAACCATGACCATGATGGCATCGTGATGGTATCTCGACATCGATATCCCTACTATGAAATCCATGAAAATGGTGTCCCATTTCCACTCTGGTATACCATATAGGTATAGAAGGCGAGTTGGATACTTGATGCTAAGCATTCACCCTCGACACTCCAAACAACAAGACACAAAAGGATCTACATCTCTCTGTATTCATATCTAATGGTACAACTATCTCATAATGGCAAGCATCTTCTTCAACCTTGGATGGGCTGAATAAGGTGCATGATAAGCCTCTACCAAAATATTTTGTCTCAAACCTCCATCCCTAGGTATTCATCTCTTTATTCATATCTAATGGTACAACTATCTCAAAATGGAAAGCATCTTCTTCAACCTGGATGGGCTGAATAAGGTGCATGACGAGCCTCTGCCAAAATATTCTATCTCAAACCTCCATCTCTAGGTATATAGATCTGGTCTCTTTTTCTAAGAAGTCCATTTGATTCAAATGAAAATCCATCAAACTTTCCCTCAAGGGGTCTCTGAGACTCAATATTTTCTATAGATACAATGTAGAAGTTTTCATGTGGAAGCTATCACAAAATCTTACTTCGCAAGTCTATACCCACTGAAGTAGCAATAATCAAATGTCTTCGTTGACTCAAAGCATATGAAACCACATTCTCCTTCCCCTTCATATGCTCTATCTCTATGTTGTACTCACATATCAACTTCATCCAATGTTGTTGACGAGCTTTGAGTTTGGGTTGCATGAAGAGGTGACATAAACTCAAATGGTCTCATGTCCTCATAATAAACCTTGTGCAAGAAGGAAATGACAAAAATGCACCAAAGCATGCACCACATCTACAAGCTCAAGTTCATGATTTGTATAATTGAGCTCATAATCCTTGAGTTTGCGAGACTCAAAGGTGACTACACGGCCATCTGCTAAAGAAGAATTAGTGTACATAAAGAAATCCCTCCGAGGATTGGGCACCGCAGCAATCAATGTTGTCATAAGGCATTCTATTAGTGTCCTGAAGGCCTTATAAGATCTATTTGACCGAAAAAACTCTTCACTTTCCATCGAAGGGAGTTTATGGGGTGTGCGATCTAAGAGAAGCCACGGAAAAATATTCTTTAGTATCCTGCCAATCCCATGAATTTTCCCACCTTAGTCACATTGGTTGGCATTGGCCAATACATAATATCTCTACTCTTGGAAGGATCGATTATGATACCTTCCCCTAGAAATAATGTTACCTAAGTACAAAACCTCTTATTGGAAAAATGAACACTTCTCTAGGTTCTTGTATATCTATTTCTCTTGAAAGACACTGAATAATCTTACAAATCTACTCCTCGTGCTCCTCTTGTATGCATGAGTAAATAAAAATTTCATCAAGAAACATGAGAATGAAGTGATCCAAAAATGTCCTAAACACCCCATTCATCGAGACTCATGAATACTTTGCATGGGTGTTCGTCAGGACCAATGGGTACCTTTGTGAAATCATCGTGGCCATATTTCATGTGAAGTTGTCTTGTGGATATGTACCTCCACAATCCTAAACTCATGGTATCTTGCCTTAATATCTATCTTAAAAATATTTTTTCCCCTTTCATTTGATCAAATAAATAATTTATGTGAGGAAGGGGGTAACGATTCTTGATGATTACTTTTTCAACTATCTATAGTCCACACAAAAACACAAAGATCCATCATTATTTTTCACAAAGATCATTGGTGCACTCCAAGAATATACATTAGGATGGATTAGGCCTTTCATAAGAAGGCCCTCTAATAGAAACTTGAGCTCACATAGTTCAGGTGTGGTCATCCTATATGGTGCATGACAAAGGCTCCTCTCCCTAACAAAATCAATATGAAATTCTATCTCACATGGGGAGGTAACCCAGAAACTCACTAGGAAAACATATGAAAACTCCTACAAAATGGGGTGGTCATCAAGTGATGGTCCATGAGTCTTATCCTCTTATCAGGATCACTAACATTGATGACATATAACTAACAACCTTGTTGAGCACACTACTTCAGTTGCATAGCAAATATAGTGTGAATAGAGATAGGTATCCTAACTCCAACTATAACCGACTCCAATCCCAAATCATCTACACAAGTTATAGCCTTGTTGTAACAATAAAATCTAGCTCTATGTGTAGAAAACCAATCCATGCCCAAGATAACTCCATAAAAACCTAAGGGAGGGATACAAAGATCCAAAGTCATGGTGAAGGGTCTTAGGTCCACTACAAACTCCTTAACTAAGGAGTCCACTGAGACTTTGGCTCTAAAAGCCATCTCAACATCCCAACTAACGCCTTGCCTAACTACCATCACCATGCATTATTCTACTAATGATGGAGAAATGAAAGAATTTAAATATCTTGAATAAAAATGATAGGGGTATAAATATCATTAATGCTACACGTGGTTTAAATAACCGTGCCACTGGTGCTCTTAGAGAGATTCTCAACCGCATGACATAAATCCTGTGGCTACTAACCATGTCATGAAGCGTAGGTTTATATATAGGTACCTTACTGCGATTAGCAGGGTTTTGAGGGCACTCTCTCAAATGATTACCATGTACACCACACCCATTCATGAATTATCTAGTTCTCTCCACCGAGAAGATACTCCTCAGGGTGGCTCGATAGTACGTGATATAGAACACGATGATCATGCCATAGATATATTTCATTGTTGTGGTGAACATAATCCCTACGACATTGCTCAAGATGGATCTTGTGTAATATTGTGCCCCCAGTGGAGGTCCCATACTATGCCCTCTCTGAGCATCATGGTGTTGTGGAGGTCAAAAGGGTGGTCGATTATGTTGCTACTTGTTGAGGAGGAGGATGCTGAAGGAATCTTGTATCTTGAAGTGTGTCCATCACGAGGAAGAGGAACTGATCTCCTTGACCTACTATCACGAATATTTTATATATGGATCCTCACTTTGTCTTGATCCTATTGATTCTTCCCCCTTGTTTCCCTTTTAATGTATGCCCTCCATGACATCTAATAGTTTATGTGGATAATGAATGTACACTTACCTACCCAAGTCTAAGTTTAGGTGTTGATGAACCTATGAATAGTAATCTTGTCATTCTTCACGTAGTCTATATACTAAAGCAAAGAAAAAAATGACCTTAGTACTCTCTTTACATTGTCATGGATTCCTCTCACAGCTCTTGGAACTCATTAATGCTCTATATGAATCTCCTAGATATGTATCTACTCCTTAAAAACTCATCAAAGAGCTCCCAAGTAACTGTCTTAGAATCTACATGGAGCTTATGTTCCTCAGTCCTCCACCAAAATCTGGCTCCATCTCTCAGAAGGTGGATAAAAACACAATATTTCATGTTGTTAGTATAAGGACATAACTTGAAGCATCCATGAAGCTAACCAACCAGGCCTCGGCCTGAAATCATACGTGTCTCTAGAGAAAAATGAGGAGGGTGTAACTTCATTATCTTTTTGATGTGATCCACCACTATCAAATTTCAGCCTAGAGTGTCTGTTTTCATGATCATCCCTTGGCCTATGGATCCTATATTTTTATTTGTCTCGATAGCTCTATCTCTATTATCTCTAGGTAGTGACTCATCCTACCGAATCCACGTGGGATTTATTTGCCCTATCCTCAACATTGTGATGTAAAGGTACATGAGCCTCTAGTAATGGCTATCTTTCCTTTCTACTAGGTATCCCTCCTAAATATCCTCCACATAAAAATTCATTAACATCTTGTAGTGTCTCGTAGTATCTAATGAAATACAATTCGCTACTACCTAATCTGGGGTGGTACATCTAGGTTCACGTGTAAGAACCCCTTATCTACTCTGTGCCTCGAAGCAGACCAAGCGGGACTTATATTATCATCATCTAGGCATTGTTTCAGTTTTATAAGTTTTCTATGTTTTAAAATATCACGTAATGTTATCATTCTAGGTTTACAATTGCGCTAGGTTTACTTGTTGTGTTTATGGGTATATAGATCGCGTCATCTTGAATAAGACCATCTAAATCTAGTGGCAAACCCAGACCTTTTAAATATTAGTTATAAGTGGGTGGGGATGGATTGCCCCCACCCCGAAAATTAAATAAAACTATATATCATGTGGGCGAGGCCCCCAAATCCCTAAAACCTATGCTAAACAAATGGGCGTGGCCATGGGATTTATGCATTGTTTTTTCTAATTTTCTGTTGAGGATTTTAATATATATATATATATATATATATCATACCCATCTGAGGCCACTTATACCGCCACCATAATCAAATCCGAATAATATTAAATTTGGGTATATTTCATCAAATACCCATATAAATGTATATGTGTATATATATTCAAAACCTTCATCTTCTATATACACCATTTAAACCAGAACTAAAAATGGGCAAAAATGCCCATACGCAAATAGGGTAAATTCAAATAAAATACACAAATAACAAATAATAATATGAGAAAACCCTAGGAGAGGGTTGTAAATGAAAATAAGTAACTAAAAATGTGTATATCCACCCTTGAGCTTTGAGCAACCTTTCATGGCCTCCATCCTCCTCTTCCTCCCAAACTGCAAAATGAAAATGAGAAAATAAGGTAAAAGAAATGAATAAGAACACCTCATAAGGATGTTTAGGGTTAGATTGAATACCTAAGTTCAAGGCCTCTTAATGGATATATCTAAGGTTTGGGAATTATACCTACATATATTAGGTGAGGATTATTTTGTGGGAATATGTTTTAAATTAAAATGTATGTGTAACTTGTAAAGGGGGCCACTTAGTACTTCTTGTTTCAAGTTAAAATGTAACCCTTTTGGTATGGTTTAGTAAATGATCAAATGACATTAAACTATAGAATTTAAATAATGAATTTGTGAATAGATATTAAAGTTAATGACTTAAGGGGATTAATTTAATTAAGGGCCATTGTTTAATAAATGTGGAATATGGTTATTAATTGAATAAGGAAATAAATTTAAACCAAAAAATTAATTAATGGATACATCACTAGATGATTATAACCGGAAATATCTTTGGGAGCCGATTAATAATATTTAATTATTAATCTAAGTTGGATCAACCTAATGTAATATAGAAAATTATAGATAGAAGTTAGATAAATGCACTCTAGGGTTAACACCCTTACAAAAAAAAATTATTCTGTAAATTTCCTAACTAATTATTGGGTTTTATCTTGGGTTTTGTGTGGGAAAAATGCGGGCTTTACACTCATGTAGTGAAGATGTGCAAAGTGGAAAAATAGTTTTTCTATAGGAGGAGGATGTGGGTTCTATAACACATATTATATGTGCATAGAGTAAAGAAATAGAGTTTTTAGTGCCCACACACCATAAATGATGCGATAAAAACATGATAATAGAAGTTCCCATATTGCGAGAAGAAGAAAAGAGTGATGCATATGTTGATTATAGAGAATAACCAACTATGTAAGAACCCTTGATGATGAAGTATATTTTTGAAGACAACAAAGAACTAATTTGGCCTAGCTCATAGGAAGAATATGTTTGGGACCATTTACGGGGTTGGAGGAAAGATTTTTAAATTTATAGTCAATAAAAAAGACCAAAATATTTATGTCACATGATATGGTAGACAAGTTAGGTTTAGATCGGATTGTACATCATAACCAATAACAAGATTCATGATTGTAGAAGGGACATCAAATCTCAGTAACTGAATACATTCTAGTTAATTTGTAGATAGGGAGATATGAGGATGAGATCATGTTTGATATAATTTCGTGGATGTATTTCATGTCATTCTTGGGAGACCATTGTAGTTTCATCAAAAGGTGTTATATGAAGGACATGAACACAAATATAAGGTTTTAAAGGATAGAAAGAGTACACTCTAACCCTATGTGGGACAATAGTATACAACAAGATATGAGCGTTTCGATGATGTTTGGAAAATAACTATTGAGTAAGATAAATTGTAATAATGAATGTTTTATACTAATGGTGATACCTACATGTAGCAATAGATTTGTAACCACCAAAATAGAAATAAATCTCTTCCAAAAAATGAGTAAGGGATGTTGGAAGAATTCATGGAGGTAGTATCGAATAATAAACCAATGGAATAACCACTAAAGATACACATAATTTAATGCGGGGATGTAATTCCAAGATTGATATTTCTAAACATGGAGTCTTACATAACGATGATGCATGAGAATATAGAGATAAAGAAATAAATTCAAGGGTTGTTAGATTAAATAATAATATTAAAAAAATTTGGTTCATACACTATTCTGTATGTTTTTCTAAGGAATTATGGGGAGAAGCTGCATGCACATATATTGGATGAAATTAATACTTGATATTTAAAGTCTTGGTTTTCACTATTGTGTATGGATGACCTTATATATTATTTGAGTAGAAAACTTTAATTCACCAGGATTTATTTAAAGATAAAACACTAAAAGATACATATAAGAGAGATGAATGAGTGGGAAATGACATTGGTAAGGAATGTGTGAAAGACTTGTGATTATCTTTGGATTGACAAATTAACCAAGTGTTGATTACATCTCTTAGGAAATTTTTGATTTTATACCTAGATGAAATTATGATATTCGAATGATGAAAGAGTAAGAAAATATATTTGGTTGTACATAAGTTGTAGGAAGAGATGTAATTGATCGAATTGAAGATGTGTAATTTCTTGTCGGAAGAGCTTGTTCATTTAGTTTTCTTCATTAATAATGTAGGTATGAAGATGGTTCGTAAACAAATGCAAGTGATAATGGAGTGGTGATTTTTCAAGAGTAACTTTTAAGCATAAATATTCCATGGTTTAGCTAGTTGGTTTTCCTATTCATCTTAAACTTGATGGAAAGTATGCACCTATCAAATAATTCATAAGAGGAGACAAGAATAATTTTATCTTGACCTAGGATAAGGAGTGAACATATCAATATTTCAATAAGAAGTTGATTAAATAAAAAATATGAGTGCTTCCTAATTTTATGAAGGTGTTCTTTATATATTGTGATGTTAGTGGCATGATTGTTAACATAGTCGTGCGTCAAGACGGAACAACACTAACGTATTCTAGTGATAATTTGTATTCCATCAAGATGAAGTATAATGTTTATGACCAATAGTTCTATGAATTTATATAGGTTCTGAAGAAGTGGAAGCATTTCTTGTTGTATTTAGATTTTGTTTTTCATTAATCATAGTGTGTTGTATTCCATAAAAAAATTTGAGGAAGGTTAAATATGAGTTTTTGAAGCGGGTGTAATAATTATAGGGTTACACAATTATGTTGTAGCATATAAGTAGTAAATTTAACAAGGTTGGTTGTGCACTTATTATGTATTTTTTTATGGAAATGAGAGCAAAGATTTTGGTTTTGAGTCCATGAAGTAGCTATATGTGAAAGATGAATATTTTAGCTAGGCATGGGACAAGTGTGTAGAAATAATGAATGTTTATGGGACACCTAGATTGATTGTTTTATATATAAATGTGACCTATTATTTAAAGGACGATACTTACACGTGCTCATGGAGGATAATTGTAGGGAAATATGGTGACAGAAAATAATATCGAAAATTTTTCATTAGAATTTAGAGTGGATAAAAGTTTATTCTAATTAGTAAAAATTCATTTTTGTGTAGATGAGAATGTATGTACACATATTTCTACATGATTATAGAGTGTGCCAATTGTCTAAGGGAAGATCAAACCCCATATGGTTATACTATCTATTACACATATTAGAGAAACCTTGGGAGGGTACAAGTATGAAATTTATCGTGGGCTTATCTAAGATGCAACAGACACTTAATTTTATCTATTTTGTGGTAGATAGACTTTTGAAGATGCAAGACATTTTTATTCTAAGATTAAAAGTGATATGATATATGTTTCAAAAGATTTTCTTCAATAACATGGTAAGGTTTTGAAAGAAAAAATCTCTATATCATCCATAGAAAATGTAGAAACTCAAATGTGACAGAGTTTAATCTTTGAGACTATTGATTTTAAAAATTTGTTCTTGTCAAGATAAACACAACCTTTCTATGCCTATTTAGTACAACTTGAGGTATATTTTCTAGGTTTTTAATCCATACACACTTGATATGCTTTGACAAATTATTATATTTCAATGTATTAAATCATTATACTAAGTCAACCTAATAGGATACAAACCTAATTTTAAATTATTTTCATCCATGGTAAAAATTTGTATAGTTTGGTGAGAATTTATATTTGATCCGCCTTTATTTATATTGTTTTTCACTCAAATATCCTCTATCTTTAATTTGAGATCAAAATTCTTTAACATGTCATTTAATTCCTTGGATTATACTTTATTTGATAATTCACCTTCAAAATTTCCCTATATAAACAACTTAACACTACATCATTAACTAACCTTAAAATATTATGGAACTTCATTGATACTCACTTATAACAATTTAATAAGGCACCAAAGGCTCTATAAATCTTATAAAATATCATGCACACTCATTATGGAAGACATCAATACATGTTTGAAGCTTTTTACAAGGTCAAAAGAAGTCATACTCTCTCACGAGATAAGAAATTGATCACCCCTTCTCTAAGTATTTTAGTAAGACATAACACACAACTCAAGATTTGTGACAAAGATTTAATAATCTAGTTGCACTCATTCGGATATCACATTCGAGTGGATAACAACGTGTGGTTTTGTTATCTCATTTTAGTGATTCCAGCTAAAAATTAGATAACCATAGAATTTTTTTTGACATATCTCTTAAAATTCCCCTTTGAAGGATATTTTCGGGTTTTCAAGTTTTGATTGCATGTTACATGTCCCATGTTCCTTGAAACCTGAAACCTGATGGTCTTGATAGTGTGTCGGGTTTTGAAACCCTCACGCATCGGAACATGTGTTATTCAAATTGTGTTTCATGTCATATGTTTCTCAAAACCCGAAACCCGATCGTCACCTTTGTGTTAGAATTTCGGGACTTAGAGGCAACGCAACATCTCATGTTTTGTGTTCCCCAAAGCTCGAATCCCGAATTAAACCAAATCCTTTGTGTCAAGTTTTGGGAGCTCCAAGCATGATGACATGTCATTAATGCCCAGTTGTCTGGTAGTTGGCACACATGTCGAGTGATGTGTAATTAATGTTAGGGTTTTATAAATAGGTGGTTTTCCATGTCATTTGTTACCTTGTACATTTTTGATGCATTGGATTTATGTGCATGCTTCTTCCACCTCTAGACCTGATTGAGCTTCGATTGATTTCACCATCCATTCTCAATCATTTTTCGATCTTGTTGAAGGTATTCTTCTCCTCTTTCGTTTTGAAGATTTTTGGGGTTGTTTTTGAGGTGTGTTGTTTGGGTTTCCATTTCTTTTCCTCTGCCATTATTGGTTTAGGGTTTTGGGTCTTTTTCCTTTGTTCTTGTCCTTTTCCTAGTAGGGTTTTTGTTTGAAATCCACCCCTTTTTTATTTATATCTATTTTACTTAATATAAGTTTTGGATTTCAAAAGGCTCTAGAAAAATTCCTAAGTGATCAAAGTGGGAAAATTTTCAAGTTTTGACAGGATAGAGACCCGATATCCTTTTTTCAAGTTTTATAGGGTGCTCAACATCATCTAGTTTCTACCTTGTTTGGGCTTTGTGGTTGCTCGACATCTTATTTTTCCACCTTGTGTCGGGATTTTTTGATGCACCACATGCCCCTAACCCGACACACACCTTGCGATGTTTCAGGTTTCACGAAGTGCTCGACACCTATCAAGTTCCACCGTATGTTTCAGGTTTCTCAAGGTGTTTGACACGGCCTAATTTCTGACACACATTCTAGTTTTTCAGGTTTCTAAAGGTGTTTTGCAAGTTTCAAAACCCGAAAGGTGTGTCGGGTCTATACATTGGTCCAAAAGCTCTCACACCCAACTACTCTTCCAGAAGTCATCAAGGCATTCTCAAGACTCCTCATGTTAGACCTGGCCCATCCCAAGGATAAGTTAGATAAGTCAGGAAAGATGAAGTATAAGTATCAGAAGATGGATTCCTCTTCTTATGTAAGTTGCAACTATGACATCCGGGACACAGAGCTCGGAAATATAGATATGGAAAAATTCTGGAAAAGAATTACAAATTCTTCTCAGAATCCATGGATGAAGTTAATAGCCACAAGACAGTCTTCCTCTCACTTTGTAGGATTTCTAGTATCAGCCTAATGCCCTGAATTCATCCTAGCTTGTGCTTCTCACTATGACTCATCCTCCCTCTCAGTAAGAAATCAAGCAGGGGAGTCTATAGTGAAATTAGATGGAGATTATTTTGATCAACTCCTAAAGTTTCCCAACTTTGTGGAATATGTTGATTTAGACTTTAAATCAGAAAAAGTCATGGGACAAGGATCAGGAAGATTGGATCAAGCATGTAAACAAGAAGTTCTTAATCAAAGCTAAGCCAATTGTTTCTAGGTTTCCTAAGTCGGTCCCTAGAAGTGATTTTATTCTTGAAGTCAGTGATATCATCACCCTACTGAGCTAGTTGTTTAGACTCCCAGATTCAAAAGAATTCCAAGGGTGGATGTACCAGTTCATGGTCATCATAAAGAAAAATGACCAAGGGATTGATTGGGGTAGCCTGATAAGTAATGAGATAGACTCTCAAATGAAAACGGTCTTGTCTACCGGCAAGTTCTATATGATGTCATATGTCACCTATGTGGCAGCAGGCATGAGAAACTATCCAGGGCGGGATGCAAACGAAACCGAGGGACGAAACACATATATCGGTACTTCCCATAGCTAACAATAAAAGGGTCTGAAGACCAATTTAGAAGAGTGAATGATGCCTTCTTCTATGAAAATATTTATAGACTAGATCCTAATCTAAGGAAGAGAAGGGTTTCTGATGAAGCATGGACAGAAGTGTCAAAATGGGGTTGCATCTTCTTACAATTCAAGAAGTTTACCTATCTTTGGGTGGTAAGGTTCCATGGTAATCCTTTCTATTTTCCTAGGTTCCTAGGTGACAAATTGATCCTCATGGAGTTGGTTAGACAATTGTTGGATTTTCACAAATTCCAACAAAGCAGACACAAATTTGTTGTCTCCTTCCCCATTTCCATTGGAAGGTATACATGTTCCACTATGGTTAAGGCCAAGAACATGGTGCATGAACTTTAGGATAAATTGAAGAAGCACATGAAGATGAGAGAAGGATTCGACATCTAAGGAGTCCTCAAGTCTTATGGAACCTTGTACTTGCATGTACCCACTGTGGAAGATATCTAGGTTGATCTTCGTGATGAAGTTTCCATCGAAGAAAAGACAATGATAGTGACACTTGAAGAAATTCAGATGTTAGATCTAGCTAATATCCCTAAAGGTACCACGGACAATGAAAGTGTTCTAGAACCTAGGTACAAACAGTCAGATGGAGACCAACTTGGATTCCCAGCCATTGATTGGTCTATTGTTGAAAAAAAGGCTTCTATCGCTGAAAGAGCTGCTCAGACTCTTATCTACACTAAGGCATGGCTCATTTCTTAGGGAATGAGTTATAAGGAAAAGAGATTTTCAAAAATAACTACTTTAGAAGTGGGACCCTCCAAGGGAGAAAAGGAAAAGGATAAAAGCCCTACCAAGAGGCAAATAAAGTTTAAGTTTGTTAGGAAAGGAGAAAAGAAAGGGGCCGAATCATCTACTACTCCAACACAAATAGTTGAGATCTTGGATTCACCTCCTCTGCCAGAACAAGGAGAAATTATTTCAGAAATCGAGGTTAGTCAACCTCTTGTTTCCCCTTTTGTTGATTGCTCATCGGAGGTAAGCCTTTCTCTTGCTTCTCAAGCTTTGGCTTTAGAATCTTTACCCCCTCTCTCCCAATCTTCCTCATCACATATTTTGATGCCACTCTCATCAGCCATGGCCAGCATTTTCTCCGATCTCTCACCTCTCTTTGTTGGACCTATGATGGCCATAGAAATGCCTCCTCATTCCCTAATTCCATTCCCACAGTCCACTACACTTACACGGTCATCACGAGTCTACAAGTAAATCTTCCTCTAACCACGAGATATAACCATAACACCTCCAATAGGAGCAACTTCTTCCATCGTACCTCAATATTTGGTCGATCAAACTCCAAGGAAGATAAAGGTGGTAGTTCCCTTACCATCCTTCGATTTAAGTTCACTCAAGTATTCTCCTAACAAATCGGCAAGAAACCCAAAATGGTTTCAAGAGTTTCAGTGGATGCCTCAGGGCATAAGTTTATAGAGATTTCCACTCCTGCGGCTGAAAAAACAAAGGAAGATATAACAGTGACTGATTATCAGATTACAAGGGTTGATCTAGGAAAAGTGACAACTGAAGGAGCACAACAGGATGCACAAGATGCCATGAACGTGCTTTGCCAAAAGCTGAAAGAAATAAAGGTAAGTAGGGATGAGCTGAAGGAGAAAGTTGAACAGTTGACAGAGGTACTACTCAAGCTTTCAAATCCTTCGCAATCAACACCTTCTACCCCTACGCCTATCAGGTTTGATTTCTCATTGGTAATATGATTGAAAAGATCAATGAGAAGGGGAGAACGGTTGAGGAATGGATAAAGAGGCTACTCCTACAAGGAAGAGAGGTCATAGATGACACAGTGGAAGTTTATAAATCCTTGGAGGAAATAAAGAAATATGGTGACAAGATGGATGATGAGTTTTCACAAGAAGTTGAGAACCTTGAATTAACTTTGGAAGCCCTCAATGCACTGAAATAGGTTCCATCCTAGATCTTAATGGAAGAAGGAATCATTCCACATGGGGATAAGCATTTCTAGCTTGCCAAAGCCATTAGATTAGGATAAAGATTCTCAATTGGTTGATTCCACCAATGACATAGAAGAGGAGCTGTCTAGGATCTTCGCCAAGGTGTTGGGTGAAAGCTCGGAGATTCTACCTACACGATGACCTCTATAAGAAAATTTAGGAATTAATTCAGCATGAACCAGCTTCTATCTTCGATTTTCAATCATCGATAAGTTCATAAGGATCGAAAACATTTTAGAATCACTAAGGAAACTCAACAAGAAATTGAAGAAACTTCGTAAGCTTGCGAGTGATACTTAGGAAACTTATTAGGTCCTAAGTTATTATTCTAGTGTGCTAGATGAAGATGAGATATAGGGCATAATTCAAAAGTTACAAGAGAGTTCGAGACAAGCGAGCTTCGCTGGAAAAGACAAAGGTGATGAAGCGAGAATAAACATAGTGACTCATATCATTTCTATCAAGAAATTTTCATGTCTTTTTCATTTTTGTTTCGTCACATAGGAAGAAAATTTTGACTTGTTCACCTACGTGAGAGATAAGAAAAATAGGACTCTTATTAAAATACTATTTTCTAGGTTTCTCTCCACTCTCTCTATTATAAAATAGGGATGTTTGTGCATTCCAGAGGACTTTTTGAATATTAAGAGATATTGTGAAGAAGAAGAAAAAAATTGTATTTTATTTTTAATCATTGAAGAATAGAAACAAGTGTTATTTTACAAACTTTGTGTTGTGGGATTCATCTATCTTGAGCTATTCTTTGTTTAGTATTCTTGATCATTTTAATCATTTTAGAATATTACACTCATTATCTAAAACTCGTATAAGTATTTCTTGATCTATGTTTTCTTGAAAGAAAATACGTTCCTCTCATTCCCTTCGCCGTTTAAATACATAATATTTTCCTTTCTAATTCTTCCTAATTTGAAGTTGTAACATCTCCATTTCATGTTGATATGGATCTCGGGATTATATCACAACCCCAATGGTTATAATAGTGTTGATAATGTATTTTTTTTTTTTCGTGTTTTCGATTAGTAATAAACAAGAAGCCTCACCTTTCTTTGAGGATGGATTTGATCCCATGCACCTTTGTGGTTGAACCTCATATTTTGGCCTGACAAAATATCCAACCAACATTTTTTTGGCGACTCGTCGAGGATACAGATTGATAAGACTATGCTTATCCTGTTGGTGTCAAAGAACTCCGTATTTTCCTTATTTTCAAAATATCCACTTTCCGGTTCAAGCGAGCTGGAAAGATCTTCACTCATCAAGTGAACCAGGGGTGAAACTGATCCATTCTTTGATCTACTTCAACAACATAATTTCAAATTGTCCCCCAAAAATTTTCTATCTATCCGAGCAAGAAGTTCTTCGCCTATCCGAAGAACTCGGGTTCCTCAAGAACAAGAAGCTTCTGTAACCTTACGTGCATTATTTTTGTCTGATACTTAGATTCTTGTACGCACTTCATTTAGAAGGATGGCTACACAACTTGTGCCTTGGGGTGCAACTATTGGTCCTCTTTCCCTAACTCCATCATTACATGATCTACCTCATGGGTCATGTAAGAATATTCCTAAGTTCAATGGTGATGGGAAGTAGCACCCTGATGAACACATTGCTTCATTCTTTGTTGCATGCAGCATCCTTGGGGTTGCTCATGAAGATGTCTTTGTTTGACTCTTCATTGAAACATTGCATGGTGTAGCAGCAGAATGGTTTTACCATCTTCCAAATGCATGCATTACCAACTAGGATACCATGAGATCCGTATTTGAAGCAAGGTTCAAACCAGTTGAGGATTCTCATGCCTTGTTAGCACAACTTACACACATGAAGAAGGAGTCTTATGAACCCATGCGGGACTTCATAGCCAAATTCAACAAACTGATTCATAAGATTCCAGACCTAGTTGTTCCCACTCTTGAAAATCAAAAGTGTTTCTTCATCAACGCTCAACCCTTGATGTGAGATTCTTATTAAGAAGGTCTATTATTCCCGATTTGGCCACTGCTCAAGCTATAACCACTGAAATAGAAGATGATCTTATTTTGGCCGGAAAGATCAGAAGAGAGTCATCTAAGCCTAAAAATCATAAGTACTACTGATCCTATGATTTAGAAGATGGCCAATGACTTGATCACTTTGAAGAAGAAATGTCTCAACAAGTGACCAACGTTCCTTATTGGGATATTCCTAGACGAAACTTCAACAATGCCAATGGCACCCCCATAAGAGATAGGAATCGGTTGATTGCCGCTCCCACTAGGCTAGCCATTGAAGCTCCTCCTATCAACACAGTAGTTGAAATAGTTGAAGATGGTGAAGAACCAAAAGATCAAGATTCTCATGAAGCTTTTGATGCTTCGGGATATGCCGATGAGTCTTTTAACGATTCAATTTGGCAAAAACCAACATTGGGTACTTGGAATATGAGGAAGACGAAGGTGAGCATGATGGTCAATCATTTGTAGTCTTCACTTGATCTCAATCCCAGAACCCTAGAAATATGATTGAAGGCTCTAAGGAGAAAAGTAAATAATCTCTCGTGGTTATGGCTAAAAGAGGCTCTCCTATCTCAACGCAAACTGAAAAGGAGACAACTAAAATGGTAACTTTTTCTTCTAATTCTTTTTCTCCTACCCTCAAGGCCAGTACCTTGGCTTAGACCAGTTCAACCAGAATTGATCCCTCTATCATTCCTTCATATACTACTTTTGACATCATTGATCATGTAAAGAAAACTAAAATTCAAATGTCGGAAGCCGAGTACCTACAGTCCATCCCTGAGCAATTTGAGAAACTTGCCAAATTCATTAGAAGAAAGATTATTATCCCTTCATCTTCAAAAGGCATTTTTCCTAGCCTCACTCAACCTTTACCTCAGAGTAATATGACCTTTACTACTTCTTCAGGAAAGATTGAACAGTTTTATTTTTCCTTACTTATAAATGGTTTTAAACTTAGTAATTGCATAATTGACTCAGGAGCCTCTGATAACATAATGCCCACAAAAGTAGCTCACGCCCTTGGAATCACCTTAAATAAATAATATGGGTGGTGTTACTCCATGGAAACCAAAAAAGTCCCCTTGATTGGACAAATCAAGGATGCATAGTTTGCATTTGTTTCCTTCCCTATGAAAAGAGAGTGAAAATGACTATTACAGTTCTTTGATATCCTAATCGCTTATGGTATTCTCTTAGGAAGAGTTTTTGCAAAGATGTTGGAGGAGAAATAAATATGGAATTGACCAAAGCTAAAATTCTAATAAATGGAGTTCCTCATGTCCTTCACCCTGAAGCACAAGCAAATTACCTGGTCACTAAATCAGATGATCCCAAGGCCCAAATTCTATTTGAAGATGCAGGCTTGGGTAATTATTTCATGACATTTGAGGTTCCTTGTAGAAATCAAGGAATAATATCCTAATGCTTTTTAGACCCTCAAGTTTGATGGGGGAGTTGAACTCTCTTTGGGTCAAAGGTGATGGCGTGGTTCTTATATCTCTAGATTTTGAGATTTTTCCCTTTTCCTTCAAGTTGTAGTTTGACAATAATAATAACATGGCTGAATACGAAGATTTTTATTAGTATTAGAAATGGAAAGGAAAAAAGGAATCCGAAATCTCCAAGTGTAGGGAGATTCTGAGTTGATTGTGAATCAAGTAAGGGGGACCTATCAGGTAAAAAATGATCACCTAAGACATTACAGGAACAAGGTGTGGGAAATCATAGAATGCTTTGATGCTTTTTCCATTAAGGTAGTCTTAAGAGATTACAATGATAAATCTGATTCTTTAGCCATATCTACATCTCTTCTCCTTCCTCACCCAAAGTTCAAACAAGACACGTATACCATTGAAATTGTGTATCGTCGAGTGTTCTAGATAATGCAAAGCACATTGGCAAGTGTTTAATGATGATCAACAATTGTTGTCTTTTCTTGAAAAAGATGATAATTTTAGCGAGCTTTATTTTGAAGGATCAGAATTGGCTTTTCATGAGTCCGTCTTGAATTCATATCAAGAGATTGATGGTGAATTCATCAGCTCAAAGGAAATAAGATTCCGAAGGGATTAGTTTCTCTGGAAGGTCTGTTTGACAAGCATGACTGTTTCATTCAGGATAAAAGGAAAGCTAAAGGTGCTTCCTCGTCAGAGGTAGATCAAGTTAATCTGGGCTCTCTTGACCAACCATGGATGGTAAACATCAAGAAATGTTGTTCTCCTAGGAGGAAAAGAAATATTCACTTCACTCCGAAGTGATATATGGATGACCTAGAATGGTCATATGTAGATATAAAGTCTTTCGAAGCCCAAGGATGTGCAACATAGCATCCCTTTGAATCATAAGGTTAAACCCTATAGAAAAAGAAAAGGATTTATAACCCAAAGATCTCAGGGACTATCCTTGCAGAAATTCAAAAGATGTTAGACACAAGGATTATCTTTCCAATCCATCATTCCACCTGGGTTGCTAACATTGTCCCCGTCAGAAAGAAGAATGGTGAGATCTAGATTTGTGTTGACTTCCGGAACCTTAATCAGTCTTCATTGAAAGACAATTACCCATTGCCTATCATGGACCAAGTATTACAGAATGTCACTAGATCAGAAATGTTATCCATGCTTGACAAATTTTTAGGGTATAATCAAGTTGAGGTAGCTACTAAGGATCAACATAAAACAACATTCACCACCCCATGGGGGACCTTTTCTTATAGGAGGATGCCTTTTGGTTTGATTAACTATGCCTGTTTTAACATGTCATATAATATATTTGTTATTATGTTTATAATATTATAGCCTATAGAAAATGAAAAATTGTAGTATTTTTAATTCATGTTTAGTTTTAATTTTTATACCATGGAAAAATAAAAATAGGGAAATTTGAATTCCCCCGCATTATCGTATATTTGAAATTTCAATAGTGACCTTTTACTTTAAGTGGGGAAAGTGAAAATTTCAAATTATAGGTTATATATAATAAAAATTACATTTTTAAACTCATGTTTAGTTTTAATTTTTAAACCATGGAAAAATAAAACTAGGGAAATTTGAATTCTCTTGTATTTGTCAGATATTTGAAATTTCAATAGTCGGCATGTTCGCTTTAATAGGGGAAAAGTGAAAATTTAAAAAATTGTATCCGATCTTTTTCTATTTTTAATTTTCTTTCATGGAATGTCCTAAAAAATTATTAAATACCTTGGAGAAATGTTGAATAGGTTTTTGACTTTTTTTGGTCACGCAGAAAGCGTGTCTTCAAAAATAAAAATACACGCAGAGCCATAGATTGCAGTAAGGCCGAGTGTTTGAATCCCAATTTTTTTGCAATCAATTATAATCTTGTTTGTAGAGAAGGAACACACAAGACGCATAGAAATGAAGCACATGAAGGAGACAAGTAATAGAGATTACAAATAGAATCACGTAGATTGTTTGATTGAGGTAGTAGATGGAGGTTTTACTCATTGCTAAAGCATGAAATAATCTCAAATATTACTAAATGGGGTATTTATAGTAAAGGTGTACCTTTTTTTATTGCGGGCTCTATTAGTTTCTCCGTAGTCAACTAGTTCCTATTTTTTTCACAAGCAGTCAATCGTGATCCGCACCGCCCCGCTTTGTCGCATCTAAAAAATCGTGCTCACATGCAAGCCTTGCTTTCGAGTTGATTATTATCTCTAAGCCAAAAACCTTTTCATGAATACACAAATTTTTTTTTATGTTAAACAAATAAATTTTACTTCTTTTCTTCTCTAATATTTATCTATGTTTAACACTTTCCCATTTCTTCCATTTTATGTCTCTTTTTGGGTACTTTCGTTTTGATTTTTTGTTCTTGTTCTTGCGATTTTTTTAAGGATAATGATAACTTCTAACACATCACCTTTTTTAATTTTTATTTTGGTTTGGGAACCAAAATAGTTTAATTTTCTTCATTAAGATGATGCAAAGAAATGTCGCTAATTAATTCATATTAAAATTTTACATTGTTGCTTAGACATTTTAGGAAAATATAAGAGGTTAAAAAATTACTTGAAAACTATAAAATAATTTTAATAATTCGATTGTATGATAATATTTTCCAATTATATACCTATTTCCGTGTAGAATTAACCAATCGTAACATCTTCAACAATTTTAACTTTTGTACATTGGAAGTTAAACACATTATATATGCGTTAAAATTATTAAATATAATTTAAATCACTATGTATTTAATAATGAATATATTCTCCCTTTTTCACTTGCTAATCTATGCAATAAATTAACATAGCTTTGACATAGCCACTACATAATTCTTTATTTCAACAACCTATTAAGTTAACCGAATTTTATTTGAATTACGTACACTATTATGGATTTATTTGTTATTGTTTATATCTTTTCAATATGATTTCTCTTATCTGAATATAGTCTACCATGGGAGAAGGTGTCTACCCTAGTGTCCACTAGGCTATAATTCATTCTTTATCTATTTTTATATTCACAAAGATTAACAATTTACATTTAGAAAACAACCTTATTATGAAAATGATATATTTACATTTAAGAATAGATTAGTGATCGTGAGGATGTAATGAGTAGATGGCGTCCTATGTAAAAAATTGTTTTATAACCTCTTAGTTGCAATTCCGAGTTTCTATAATTTTCATAAATGTAAACTAATTCAGTCAAAATCTCATAAGTACATAAATCTATACGTATATCTCGTATAACACATTAACTATATGATTTTACACATATATTTATGTATCCATTATATAAATGCTAAATTTATTTATTATCATTTATAGCTTTTGAATATGATTTCTCTTGTATGAATACACTCTACATAAACAAATTGTGTATACTAGTGCTGTTAGGCTATAATTCTTATTTCAAGAAACTATTTATTTGTTGTTAGCAATTGATTTTTTTGTTTCTCTCCTATCATATATGCAAAGATTAAGAATTTAATTTTATAACATAAACTCATTATGAACATGGTATATTGACCTTTAGGAATAACTTAGTGGTCACTTTAGGGTGCAATGAGTAGATCACATTGTATGTAAAAACTTGTTATATAACTTCTAGGTCACTAGTCCAAGATTTTTTTCTTGTCATAAATCTTAAAATATTCTACCAAAAGATCATAAGAAATAGAGAAATCTATACGTATACTTGTGTAACACATGAAATACACGATTCTAAATGTATATTTTGTATTAATGTATGCATTATATTAAATTCAGATTTCTTTGTTATCGCTTACATCTTTTCAATATGATTTCTCCTGTATGAATACACTCTACATGAAAAAACTTGGGTAAACTAGGACCCGCCAGAAATAATTTTTATTTGGAGAAAAAAATTATTTACCTTTCGTGACCTCACGGAGCGAGTTTTTAATATATTTTCCAATAAGAATAACTTAGACTGTTAGAGTACAACAAGTAGATCGTGTCTTCCTTAAAATATGGTTATATAACTTCTTGGTCACTAGTTCAAGTCTATATGTTTACTTGTATATCACATAAAATACACGGTTCTACACATATATTTATGTATCCATTAAATATAAATTCAAGAATTTTTTTACCATTTATATAAACTCATGTATGAATACACTCTACTTGCAAAAATTTTCCTACTCTAGAAGCCACTAGGCTTTAATTGTTATTTATAGGATGTCTTCATTTACAGATAAGTGGATTTTGCTATAGGAAACACACTTTTTTTGGGTCAAGTGATCGCTTTGTTATTTATCTTGTGTTAAATATGCAAATATTAATAATTAAATAAATAACACAACTTCATTAACAAATTAATATACTTACTATTAATAATAGCTTAGTAAGCTGCTAGATTTCATCAAGTATATCACATTGTATCTAAAAATTTATTGTAGATATTTGTGATCTCTTGTCCATTACGTAAACCGAAGACATAATATTGATTCCTTACGATCGATTGCATTATAAAAATTAAATTATAATAGTTTGAGGTAAGTGGTACTGGGTACTTCCACAATATAATATTTCCAGCTTAGTGGGCACTATAATTTATCAAGTTACCGAATAATATTTTGAGCTTTGCATCCGCTAGCTTATGACACAACATAATATTTGGATCTTAGTAGTCTCTAGGTTTTAGTAAAATAAATTAAGACACTGTAAGCTTAGCTTCGGTAGGTTACACAAAAACATAATAATACGATCATAGTGAATACTAGGATTTAACAAATTAAATAAACATATTTTGAGCTCATCGGTTGCTAGGTATTTAAACAATATAGTATTTTGATAGAAAGAGTCATTATAATTTTACAAACTAAAGATAGACATAATGAGTTCGGTTTCGCTCGGTTTTGCTGCAACAAGACTTCAAAAATGATAGTGTAATCTTGAAGATGCAAACAAGATATGTATAAATTAGTTGAATATATCGTATCATTTTAATATTTTAAATTAAGATATTTGAGCATATCACCCGTTAGGTTATACTATCACATAATTGTTGGAGCCTATTGGTGGTTAGGATTTAATAAACTAAATTAAGGTATTATGAGCTTAGCGGTCTTAGGTTATCCCAAAACATATTATTCGGGTATTCAATTCACTATGGTTAAATAAATTCATTTACGATATTTTACAATATTTAATGGTCAGTGGGTTACGCCAAAACATAAAATTTGGATGTTAGTGTTCACTATGATTTCACTAATGAAATTGACACAACTTGAGCTTAGCGTCACTAGGTATTTAAAAAATATATTATTTAAATTATGTCAACATAGTTTGGGCTTAATGATCACATTAGGTATTTGAACATTATAATATGTTGAGAGAAAAAGTAACTACTATTTAACTAAGTAAAGAAAGACATATTGAGTTTAGTTTTGATTAATATATCAAGTTGCAGAATATATTTTGAACTTAGCGTCCGCTAGCTTGAGTTTAGTTTCTGTTAGGTTATGTATCGCAAACATGTTATGTATCTCAAAGAAGATATATATAAATTAGTTGAATTCATTCTATGATTTTAAAATTTTACACTAAGATATTTCAATGATAAGTCTTCGAAAAATAGTACATGGGAACCATTCCATGATAAGTCTTCTCACAATGGGCTCTCATGATTATTAGAAGCAACTTATCATGCTCAATATATTCCAAATAGAATGGGGAAGAGCTATAATAAACTTTACTTCACCCACAAATACTTCCTATATCTATACACTTCACTATACATACAACTATTCTAGACCTTAATCAAAAAATAAAGTCAAATGCATCCAACAAAGATTTGGCTTTTCTTCCTCTCGTCTTCACCTCATCGATGATCTCGACATCTGTGTCCCCTTTACTATGATCAGAGGAGGAGGATGAATCGACACAACATTATGTCATTTTCACTTTACCACCACTAGGGAGTTCTATACCTAACTTCCCACAACCATGTCTAGAGCACCCATAATCGCATGCATCCGTCGTGTCAAGGCATGGATAGTATACTAAAGGCTAAATATATGCTCTTCCACCTTCTCATGCTCCTTATGCAAGTATGTTTTCCACACTCAACCATTTCGCCATGTTGAAAATTTTCCACCACATTTTTGAATGGTTCAATTCAAGCATTATCTTGCACATGTTTTCACAAATACCATCTTCATTGTATTCTTTGAAATTCTCCACAATCTAAAATACCTTCTTGAGCCAATTCCACATAGTTTTATTCTTGATTTTCCTATCCATCCAAGAAGTAAATGATTCCCTAGCATCCTTTCCTATCATAGATCTCTACCTCTTCATACAAGGACCACAATCCATCCTACCAAAGAAATAACCAGCACTAATGCCATCGTTGTGGAGAGACATGAAGCACAACGACGAAAAATAAAAAAAAGAGGAAAAGGGTACTGAAATGTCTAGTCATCCCGGCGATATAAATCCGTCACCACACAACACACAAAAGGAGGAAATAATGAGGGTATTAAAGATCAATGATTGGATTTCCTAATAAAAAAATCAATATCTTACATCTTACATCTCGCATGCGTATAACCATTAATCGATCTCAAATCTATTACACAAATGCAATATATCAATCTCATAAATTCCCATTACAGCCACACATTCCATATCCTCTTGTTTGCCAAAATATTACACCGCAGAATAATCTAACAATTTTTATTAAAATCTTGTAAGTCATTACGTTTTGAAAAATTAAAGTAAGCTATTTTGAGCTTATCGACCTCTAAAGTCAATCAACAACATTAACCTTGGAGAAATGTATAGCAATTAAGATATGTATAAATTAGATGAATTTATTTTAGAATTTTAAGATTTTAAATTAATATATTTCAATCCTATCGCTCTCCAGGTTATGCCACTACACAATCTTTATAGCCTATCGGTGGTTAGGATTTAATAAATCAAATTAAGATATTTTGAACTTAGCGAACACTAGGTTATGGCAAAACATAATATTTGGATCTTATTAGTCTCTAGGATTCAACAAAATAAGGTAAGAAATTATAATCTTAGCGGCCATTATGTTACGTTAAAACATAATTGGATTTTCTAATCAAAAAAATCAATATCTTACATCTTACATCTCGCATGCGTATAAACATTAATCGATCTTGTCTATTGCACAAATGCAATATATCAATCTCATAAATTCCCATTAAAGCCACACATTCCATATCCTCTTGTTGCTGCCAAAAATATTACACCATGTAGAATAATATAACAATTTTTATTAAAATCTTATAAGTCATTATGTTTTGAAAAATTAAAGTAAGCTATTTTGAGCTTATCGACCTCTAAGGTAGTCAACAACATTAACCTTGGAGAAATGTATAGCAATCAAGATATGTATAAATTAGATTACTTTATTTTAGAATTTTAAGATTTTAAATTAATATATTTCAATCCTATCGCTCTCTAGGTTATGCCACCACACAATCTTTATAGCCTATCGGTGGTTAGGATTTAATAAATTAAATTAAGATATTTTGAACTTAGTAGCCACTAGGTTATGCCAAAACATAATATTTGGATCTTATTAGTCTAGGATTCAACAAAATAAGGTAAGAAATTATAAGCTTAGCGGCCATTATGTTACGCTAAAAAATAATATTTGGATCTTAATGGTCACTAGGATTTAACAAATTTGAATCAACATAGATCGAGATTAGTGCATTAGGTAATTAATAGTGTATTATTTCAAGCTCAAGGTCACTATTATTTAACAAACCAAAGATAGACATTTTAAGTCCAATGTCCTCTAGGTAAGGCTTAAACATAACCTAACAAATTATATTGTAAACTTATAAGTTGTTGGATTTTAAAATTTTTATTACGTTGTTTTCACTTACGGAACTCTAAGTTAATCAAGGACATTAACTTTGGAGATATTTATAGAAATCGAGACCAATATAAACTAGTTGAATGTTTTGTATGAATTTTAGATTTGGAAATAAGATATTTCGAGCTTAGCACCGCTAGGTTATGCCACCACATAATATTTGGAGACTATCGATGGTTTAATATATTTTGATCTTATAAAACACTAGCTTATGACATAACATATTACTTGGATATTGTGTTCACAAGTGTTCAATAATTCATAGTTATGATATTTTCTGTAGTTAACAAATTAGAGGAAGATATTTTGAACTTAGCCGACGCTAGTTTAAACAACGACATAATATATAGGGCTTATGTTCATTAGATGAAACAAATTATATTAACATATTTTGAACTAAGATGGCTCTGTGTACTTCTATAATATATTATTTTGAGCTTAGTTATTGTTCTCATTTAACAAGTCACCTGAATGATATTTTGACCTTAGTGTCCACTAGCTTATGACACAAAATAATATTTAAAGTTTAGTTCTCACTACGTTTAAAGAAAAGAAATAAGATATTATTAACTTGGCTACTGTGGGTTATGCCAAAACATAACCTTTGGATCTTAGTGGTCACTGAGATTTAACAAATTTAAATCAACATAGTTTTAGCTTATCGCCCGCTAGGTACTTAAACAATATATTATTTCAAGCTCAAAAGCTAGTAGCATTTAACAAACAAAAGAAACATATTTTGAGCTACTAGCCACTAGGATATGCCACAACATGTTATTTGGATATTTCATCATTAGGGTTTAATAATTCATAATTAAGATATTTTACAACATTAAAAAAATTATCATAAGATATTTATACATTTTCTGGTGCTAATCTCACAATATAATATTTCGAGCTTAGTTTTCACCAAAGCACCTAACTAGTAAGAGAATTATTTTTCATATTAGGAAATGGTACGTTATGCCACACCATATGTTTTGGAGCTTATTGGTCAAGTAGGTTTTATCAAAATAAAGTAGGATATTTTGATCGAGAAGTCTGCTAGTTATACCAAGACATAATATTTAGAGAATAGTGATCTTTCGGATGTAATAAAACACATTAAGATCTTAGTCATAGCTATGATATGCCAAAACATTAAAATATTTGGAATTACAAAGTAAAAATGAGTTTTCCAATTGACTGCATACTTATACAAACAAGCCCTCACTACTAGATATTCTGATGAAACAAGAAGATAACAATCTCATATGTAGTAAAAAATTAAAAACCAAAAATTCCCAAACTAGAAAAGGCCAAATTACATTTTATGGATATTCATTAGAGTAGTTACTTCATCCTTACCATTAGCACTAGGGCATCCTTCATCCAACACGTCCACTAAATTAATGTGTTCAAGAAGCCTTCGTTGATTTTGATCCAAGTCATGTCTATGTGACTTTTCCATTCCTTGATAGTAGATTTGATTGTAACATAATCTTGATGGCCTAGTATGGGTTAGGAAAGATCTTCTCTAAATTCTCATGGTGTTCGACATTCTGATGGGTGAGCCCATTTTCTCCGACAGAGGAGAAACAAGGTAAACGAAGGAGAGATCCTGCAACACATCAAGAATTTCTGATTCCATTACTCAATTACATGCAAGAAGGATGGGGGCAGCCGCACATGCTTCCATTATTGAGTCAATCTGGTTATAGCCATTACAATGTCTAGGGAGATGAGTGAAGAAGCTAGAGAAGTTTCAGAAAGAGGTGGAGAGGAAGTAAATATCAGATCTAAAAGTGCTTCAGAGGCCAAAGGATATTTCTCTAAAGGGTCCAAAGGGTTAAGATCCACGAGAAGAGATGAGGGAGAGATAAGATAAAAATAATGGGGGAGACCACCAAACCACTCTGACTAATGATCAATATGACCGAATCGGAGTCGGAAGGGAGATAAAGGTGGTGACGATGATGATGGAAAGAGGGAGTTGGTTGCGGAAGTGGAAGGGGTACACAACTCTAATTTCTAGGATTAGAGAGGAATCACAAGATTTATTTTTGGGAAGCTTTCATTTTAAAGAGAAAATACAAAAGGCCTTAGTGGAGTAAGGTACCTTCCTATACTCTATGCACTTTAAGGGACTTATCAAGCGATTGAAATAGAAGAACAAAAATTTCAGCTTCGATCATGCCAAAAGATGCATAAGAATAAAAATATGAGGTCCACAACTCAATTTATAGCATCACTCTAACATGAAGTACCTCCTCAATTTCTCAAAGAACCCTTTCCCAAGTTTTTGAACTAAGTCTTGTTCATAGCATGAGTGATACATTCTTATATTTTCACAAGGACATAGGAACTCATCCTTCTCCTTTTGAAGAAAACATTTAGATTCATTGTCTCCCCATGGGGAGCTTCATAATGACCGCATGATGGATTATGTCGAAATAATAAATTTAGTCTTTCCCACTTTGACTCTTCCTTTCTTCTAGGTTGTTAGCACACTGTTGATCACTCGAAAAGAGTGACAAGACAATATTTCCATAAATGACGTAACACCACCATCATGCAAAATATTCCATACTAGCATGTCCGCCTTGACCTCTTGACAGGAAGAAGGTTCATTTTTTTGATGGTGTCACCCATAGTGAACAGGGCTATTATGATAGTGATTACCAAAGGCCCAATATAGATGATTCTTAAATAGAGATGTTGAGTACCTTCATTCCAATATTCAAGAAGTGTCTCCAAGCTTTGTACTTAAAATATTTTATAATTAGTAATAGTCATTAATTAATCCCGTTGATCACATGAACGTAATCTATGAAATTCATAAATGCCCAACAAATCAAAAAATGTCATATCCTCTTGCCACTGCAAAAGAGATTATACATTAACATAACCTAACAAATTTTATTTTAATATTAGTTAATATTTAGGCAACCACAACATTAATTAGTTAATGTTCATGCAATTCTTGCATTTAGTGGAGATTTAAGGTTTGAATGCTAGTGATATTTGATGTATTTAGTTAAATATATATTATAAAGAAAGAACCTGCAAAAAAATGGAGCATGGTGAAATAACTAACATTGCTTTAGAAATTATTTCATAATGTATAGAATAGTAGAAAAAATCGTAATGAAATATCTTATTGGAATTTATTTATTGAAACATATATTTGTTACATTTAGGTTCTCGAGGTTATTCATAATACACATGGAAATGAAGAGGGTAAGCACAAAGATGTTACAAAGAGATCAAGAAGCACTTTTATGGGAATTCTTTTGCAAGATTTGGTGAAGTAATTTCACAGAACAATTTTTGACTAGAATGAGACAGGGACAATGTTTTTTGAAAAAATAGCATCCCCATGAGTCCTCTCTATCCGAGGGTCTGAATTTCTCAATAGAGAGCAATGTGTGTAGTTGGACCAAGATAAACTTATATGTAGATACACTTATAGGTACATGACAATAATAATATGCTTATTAATTTTGTGTTCTCGATAGGTATAATTATAGGTATGATTATGGTTCATGAGGAGAATAATATGGTTTTTCTTGTTGACATGGAAAATCATTAATTTAGGCCCATTATTAATCTTTTAACTATCTTGGTGGATGTTAAATGATTTTCTTATATTGAACCCTTATGTGACTATTAATTGGTGTGGGTATATATATTACCATGAATCAATTTTGTCTTATTCAGTACACTCACTAGTTGGTTGTTTATATTATTTTGATCTTAGTTGTCGCTTTCATTTAACAAGTTATTGAATGATATTTTGAGCTTAAGCTTCTGCTAGCTTAGCGCTGTCGAATGTACTTGAATAATATAATATTTCGAGATAAAGAGTCACTATAATTTATCAAGATAAAGAAATACGTATTGAGTTTATTTTCCACTAGTATCTCTAGTGTTAATCTTGTGATGAAATTCCACGTAGTTGGAGGATTGAGTGATATAATAAAAAACGGTATAGTAGTTTTGGATTGAAGTTAAATTTGTAACCTATTTTAAAAAAATTTACTACTTGGATAGAAGTGCAACTAGCCTCATGGATTTTAAAAGTCTTTCTTATTGTAAGGATTAATACTTTTTTTAATTACTATAAATTTCTTTTTATCTTGTACTTATAATATGTTATTGTTTGAATGAAAAATATTGAACATGTTTCTATAATAGTATGATGTCTTTTAAACGTCCCGGATCATTTGTTTTCAAAAAAATGCTTTTCTTACATGCATTAATGGAGATCAATGACTACTGATGCTTAAGTATAAAAATTGACATATCGGTTATTGGACCAAAAATATTCATTGTTAGAGCATATGTTGTCTTTGAAAGGATTTCTGTAAGAAAAATTGGACTAAAGATTTACTCCCAAGGTTAACAAGTTGAAGTCGGCCTACCATAAGCTGGAATTGAATTTTAAAGATTGGAGGATGAAAATTGTATTTATTTGAAATATTTGTTAATTACTAGAAAATACCTTTTATGTTGTTCTTATAATATGTTTTTGTTTTAATGAAAAATATTGAAAATGTTTCTAAAATAGTTTGATGTCTTTCAAACATCCTAGATAGTTTGTTTCAAAAATGCCTTTATTAAATTTGTTGACGGATATCAATGACTACCATGCTTAAGTATCACACTTGGAATATCGGTTATTGGACAAAACATATTCATTGTTAGAAAATATGTTGTCTTGCAAATGATTTCTAGAGGAAATTTTGGATTAAATATTTACTCCCAATGTCAACATGTTTTTTTGGTTAGTTGTTCAAAACAAAATTTTAACCGTTGAGAATGTGAGAAAGAATACAATTAATAATTAGACCTTAATACTATCCTTAAAGATAATAAAGAAAATTTGTTGAATGAGTTTGATAAATGTAATTATTCATACCCCTAGAAAGGATAATAAATGTGTGAATCATCTTGCCAATATGGGGGCTAAATGTAGCAATGTTAAAGTTTGTGAGAGGGGAGATGATGTCACCAATGATATTAATCTCATTAATAACATTAAGTATTGATGTGTCGAGTGGTTGTTTTCCCTCATTGGGATGTCATCTTTGTTCTTATGGTTAGCACAATCCTTCGCACGTGCGGGATATATGGTGGGATTTGTATTAATTTTTCTCTTACGATTCATTTTCACCATTGTTTCATCCATTTTAAATCTCGATCGACTAAACTCAAGGGAAGTAGTCATTTGAGGATTGAGCCCACAAGATATGGTTCCCTAAAGGACAACCTCTTTTTATGGCGTATTCTAAAAATTAGCGGGGTTTAGGAATTTCATCTCAAAAATCACGGGGTTTGATCCATTTTGTTGACGGATATCAATGACTACCATGCTTAAGTATAACACTTGAAATATCGCATTATTAGACAGAACATAGTCATTGTCGGAAAAGATGTTGTCTTGCAAATGATTTCTAGAGGAAATTTTGGATTAAATATTTAATCCCCAATGTCAACATGTTTTTCAAGTTAGTTGTTAAAAAAAAAAAATTCTAACCATTGAGAATGTGAGAAAGAATACAATTAATAATTAGACCTTAATCAATATCCTTAAAGATAATAAAGATAATTTGTTGAATGAGTTTGATAAATGTAATTATTCATACCCCTAGAAAGGATAATAAATGTGTGAATCATCTTGCCAATTTGGGGGCTAAATGTAGTAATGTTAAAGTTTGTGAGAGGGAGATGATATCACCAATGATATTAATCTTATTAATAACATTAAGTATTGATGTGTCGTGGCTATTTTCCCTCATTGGGATGTCATCTTTGTTCTTATGGTTAGCATGACCCTTCGCACTTGCAGGATATATGGTGGGATTTTTATTAAGTTTTCTCTTATGATTCATTTTCACCATTGTTTCATCCATTTTAAATCTCGGTCGACTAAACCCATGGGAGGTAGTCATTTGAGGACTGAGCCCACAAGCTATGGTTCCCTGAAGGACAACCCCTTTTTATGGAGCATTCTGAAAATTAGCGGAGTTTAGGAATTTCATCTCAAAAATTATAGGTTTTGATCCTTAGCTTGTGTTAGAGTTTGGTTGGGCATGGAAAAATGGAAACATGGTGATCTCTGCGGCATGAAAATTTAGGTTTCAAAGAATTAAATAGTGTAGGTGAATGGAATGGAGACATGGGCCTTACAAACATTCAATGACCACACTAGATGCAAGCATGAAATTGAGACTTTCTTATGTGGTAAAGAAATGGTTTTCGTGTTGGTAGATGGTATAACTAGATTTTGTGTCCTTGATATTTGGAATACGGTTGCCTCAACCTTATTAGGTACATTACTCTTGAAGAGAATTATAGAAATATATTTACCCTCCATTTTACTATGCTTAATATGTTTAGACATAACATTGCTTTCAACCTTCCCTTTTTCTTGTTAATGTCACTCTACGCCGATGAATGATTTTAAATAGGGAAAGATTTATACCTCAATACACCATGGTCTAATTTTTTTAATTTTAGGAATGGAAAACTGGTGGTGGAAAAGGAATTATATCCCAAATTCATGGATTTGATGAAAATTTTACTCTTACTTACCGTATGAATAAAATTAGGAGAAAGAAGAGTATGACATTTGAGGAAGGGCAATCTTAGTACTAGAAATTTGTAGGTTACTATGATTTATAAGAAAGGGGGTCCTCTAAAAGGACAAAGAGAGTAGAGCTTGATTGGAATGTGAATTTTGATAAAATTTCTCTCAAGGTGAGTCAAGTGGAAAGGGATATGGAGGACTTAGTGAAGTCGGAAAGATATGGGAAACTATGTCATGCATTCCATTGACACCTTTAAAAATTTTGCATCACCCAAAACTCTATCAAGGCGGATATGGTAGAGATCAAAATTTTGGTTTTGGAGTTTTAAGGGTGTGTGGTCAAGCTAGAGTAGGGATAAAATGTTCACAGGTACAATCTCCACCTCAATAGTTTTTATGAGGAAGAGTAGGTTGAAGACAACATCCCTATCACAAGTGAGTAGGATGATTAGATGAAAGGACAAGAAGAGTGTCAATCAGAGGAGAAAAAATGTTTGAAGACTAACTAGTCCCTTTGCTTTTGGAGATTTTGTTTGATTTTTTGTGGAATATATATTTTGGGATGTTTTCCCCTCCATGTTGTGTGATTTTTCCTTTTATTGATATGTTGGACTATATTTTGGGATAAGTTTTTTGAGCCATTTTTGTGGTGTTTCATTTTTTCCTTGTTTGTGATGCTCACGATGCATTCTATTATAAGGTTTAGGGTGCTGAATCCTTGTACAAAATATCCAAGAATTATGTTCATGTATATTTATTAAACCTTGTAACTAGTAAAATTTTTTAATGACATTTTAAATTAAATAAGACAGAGCGGCAAGTTCATGACTCAGAGTTGGGAGATGTACTAGTTGTGTGATTGTTTTAAAAGTTTTCTATAATTTTTTTCATTACATGCTTTATATTGCTAAGAATAACCACTTTAAAATTTTCCTAAAAAGTAGAAGGTACCAATACTTGATGTATAAATTATGCACATACGGTATGCCGACATCCACATAATGTTAAAAACTAGAATACCCCTATGTATTGATTTTGAATGAATAAAATATGTATATACTTTACGTATCTAATTTAAATGTTAAACATTTTTAAAATACCCACATTAAGATTCGGATAAAGACACAACAAACAAAATAAAATTATGCATCAAATATATAATTCTTTGGAAAAACATAGAGCAATCTAGAATCATATTATGCTTGAAAATATTGCAGCAATATAGGTGGCATTTTTAAATACATAATATGCTAGATTTTTTAGGTGCAATAAAAAAACACCACAATTTTACAAGTTGAACATGCCTACATAAAGATAAAAATTTGTGATATATATTTATCCAAAAAATAGTAACTAATAATATTATTATTTTTTTGTCTTTAACACAATATAGTCCATATAAAAAAAAATGTAAAAATTTAATACAAACATAGAAAAAAATGTATTTTATAAAATTTAACTTACAAATCTAATTTTTATTGCAAATAGGGCTAAAGCAAAGATTAAATTTTTGACTAGAAAAAAATAAAATACTAAAAAGTATATAAGGAGTGAGATGGGATTTAATTTAGAATTGTTTATAATGTCATTTGTTAAATAATGTTTATTAACTTTTATGAATATGTACTATTTTGGATGTGCCACTTGTCAAGCATGCAAATACATCTTCCTTTTGGATAAACATTAAATGGAGTGAATATTCTAATAACATTTATTTTGTAAATCTCATATCTTGTTTAAGATTAGACAAATGTATTTCTTAGAATTTTGATATTTATGAAATAGAATAAATCATTGTTGTAACAAGGCCTCATATTTGTCAAATCAGTACTAACTAGAAAATAAAGAAAAATATAATTAAGTTTTACAGATTAAAAAATTATTTAAATAAAATATAAACATTAGAAAGTTGAAAAGTTATAGAATTTTTTTATTTTGATTGGTTGATTGAAGAGAAATTATTTGTTTGAATGAAATGTATAGAATTCCAACATGAGGTAGGAGCTAATAAGGTAAGATGTTTTGATCTTAGTGCTGCTTAAGGTAACCTAATACTTACACAATATTATATTTTGAGCTTATGGATCTCTAGCATGTAAGAAGTCAAAATATTGTTTTATCTTATCTTCCACTAGCTTATGCGACACCATAGTAATTGGATATTATCGATCGATAGGATTCAACAAAATAAAGTAAGATATTGTTAGCATAGCATCTGCAAGGTTACTCCACAACAACATATTTTGATGTATAAATACTATATCAATTTTTTATATAAGGTTGAATATGGGGGTTTTGAAAGAAGCGGCATCCTTTTACAAAAATGCCCTTAAGAAGAATATGACATTCAAGCATAGAATTGAGAAATCTTGTAAGTATCAAAAGACAAAAATTCACATAGGCACGACCCAAACAGAGAAACTTTACATTTTGTGAATAGTTTTGAGGATAGTTGTTTCTTCCATAGTAGTAGTAGTGGTGCTTATATTAAATATAATAAGCAACATCTTTGAGTTTCCTCATTCCTTTAATTCTCCTTTCACAAATTTGTATTTGTTATTTTGTTCTCCAAATTTTTTTTTGTTCTCCTACTCTTACATTACCATTATTTTTTGAAAATAGATCATTGTAATCCAACACAAACACATTGAATGGAAACTCATTATTAACATGAATATCTTCTAAAATATTGTCATTGAAAATTTCAACAACGTCGTACACATTGAATTTTACTGAGTATGTGTAGTAGAGGACTATTTGTGGACAACATGATAAAGCCAAAATAATAATATGAATTTTATCAAATACATCTTCTCATCGATTCTATGGACCACCAATGCTAAAAATTGATTCCGATATTCACTTTTTATTAGTAAAATTGAGCCACCATCCATACCACCGGGCTTCTTTTTCAAGACACAACAAAACAAGTTCTCGGCAGGTGTTACAGGTTTTTAAAATTATGAAAATTTTCCTCTCATGTTATTACAAATTAACTTGTGTCGTTTATCTATCAAGATGTGCTCCATTCCATCCTCTTTTACTTCTCTAACAGATTTTACTATATTTCACTACTCTAACAAAACTACATTGTACAAAATATTGAATAACAAAACTTCTTCCGTTTAATTATCTATAAAATCCATACATGGATAGAAGCTCTAATCAGCTATGGAAAATTTTACATTAACAAAATTTTGTAATTTTTGAGGGGATGAAGGTTAAAACGCATACCGATTTTTTTTTTTCACATAGATGAAATAAAAATACTATCATAAATCGAGAACAAAATTTACATTGCTTTCCCTGGTGAGATTTTTCTATTGATGAATAAGATTACGCATTGATGAAGAGAATAGAAAGGAATATGTTAAAAGTATAAAACAAAAACTATCTATTTATAGTGATATGTATTTGAAAAATCAAAACACCAATTTCATTGGCGTGTGAATTTAATAGGAACGCATATGATTTTACATTTCTTTACATTAAATAGATAATTAATGGCTGACAATATCTACATGCTCCAAAAGGTGCATGATTTGAATGGTGCATGTACTTTTAAATGGTAAACTTTACATAGCTAGCTTTAATGGATAATTAATGTTGAGGCAACTGCTAACATTAATTAGCATTTTGCCTTACAATATGGTTATCATTAATATTGCATTTGTATTGTAAATAATTAATGTAAGAATTTAATATTATAATTTTTGTATTGTAAATAAAATCCCTTATATAATTTGGGTAAAATAAATCCCTTATTTCTTGTGCTTTCACTTGAAGTGTGACTCTTGACACCCATTTAGATGTTTTTGTTGATTGTAGCCATAAAATACTTGTAAAATTTTGTCATAAGCATCATAGACATATTTTATATTTAATATTTAACCATCAATTATTAATATAGATTTATATATAAATTATAAAAATTTACATCAATATATATTAAAAATAATGAAATTTATACATAATAATTGGTATAAATAAACATTGTTTTGTATTTTTGAAGGGAAGTGTTGAAAAAGTAATGTTAACAATTTTTTTTTTTGACAGGTGAGTTATTGCACTTAGTTGTGTGAATCAAGAATCACACTTAGAAGTGTGAGTCGAGATAAGAACTTAGAAGTGTAATTTGAGACTCACACTATGAAGTGCGAGTACTCACACTTAAAAGTGTGATTTGAGAGAAGTGCGACTCGAGGATCACACTTAGATGTGTGACCAATCACACTTTTAAGTGCGATCACTGGTACTTATACACTACTTACAAAATTTATAAATGATAATTCCATATTTTTTAACTATATATATGAATAATTTTTTTATATAAATGTATATAAAAATTGATGGTCACCTTTTAAACATGCGAGTCACACATGTCATTTCTATTAAATATTTGAAAGTATGTTACATCTAAAATCATGAAAAATGTCTAAACAATCATCAAATTTAACACCATTCAAGGATGTTCAAGGATAGGATTTTCAACATCAACATTTATTGATTTGAATAAGGTATGCATAAATAGTCGTATATGTATGATGATATTAAGATTAATATGTGGCATAAATTAAAACAATCACTTATGCACTATCTTGAAGTTAGTGACCATTTGGCTTATGTAAGTTTGGAATCGTTTGGCTTATGTAAGTTGGTGGCCACAAGGATTATGTGGGGAAATCAAATAATAACAAAATAAAAATCATAAAACAACGAAACTGAAAAAAAAAATTGGTATTTTAAAATTTGATTCCATTAGCGGGAAAATTGGAATCCATTAATTACATTATTGGAATACACTAATAGCAAAATTGGAGTCAATAAAAGTGAAATTGGAATCAAATAATAGCGAAATCGAATCGAATAATAGCAAAATTTGAAATCAAATAAGTCCAATAATAACAATATTGGAATCCAATATTACTACTAATAGAATATAATAATAGTAATAATGGAATCCAAGTATGACCTAAAAATCGAATCCAAGTTACGTGAAAATGGAGATGGATTTCTTCCAATACTTGTATATCTTGGAGTCTAGATTCACTTGAATATGTCTAGATTTAGTGAAACAAGCATTTTATTGTAGAGAATTGAAATATATATATAACGGTATCTTGTTTTCCTCATGAATCATCCTCGATATCCTATAATTTCAGTTGAAGGTTAAGTGGTTTTTGCATTGTAATTCCCTTAGGCCTCCAAGACTCACTTTCACTATTTTGATACAATACCTCTAAAACTTTCCAAAAATTCCATAAACCTATGCCAATGCATTTTAGACTCTTAAATAACATCCTTAGATGACTTTAGGCTTCTTGATTAGGTTTAGATGATGCATACCTAGTTTAAGAACACTAGGGAATAGCCTTTCTAGGGATACTACAAATTTCCGCTCTTGATGACATTTAAATGAATGATCTAGTTCATAAGGTAGAAATATGTAAAGGATTTAAATGACATTATAAAAATTTCAAGGAAGAAGGTGACATGACTTAGAAGCCCATCTGATCTGGGGGATGGCTGGGAGGGTTTTAGGTAAATTTACAACATTGGGGTACTTATGTTATGATTTCACCTTGATTTTTGACATTGTAAAAATGCATGACAACAATGCATGGCTCTCACTTGGGGACTTGATCTGGATCAAATGAAGTGAGGAAAAGATAATAAGAACTACAAAATATCAATACACTATTGTCTAATGCCTTATACATTGGGATTTACATGGTCATCATTAAAACAAGAGATAGAATGGAGGAAAGGACACACACACAACAAAAAGTAAAACACGCCACATGGGAAACATAAAACACATACAATGGGGAAAGGGAAATACATACCTAAATCACATATAGTACAATGTATGGGACAACCCCTTTCACTACTTATACATATTATGATATTTTCACTATGAGGAAACACCAACTTGTTCCATCAAGATACGATAGATAAAAGGCGTTCTCTCTGCACATTTTTTTAATTTGGAATGGAACAAACCACAAGGAGATAAACATCCCATGGATTCTATTTGGTTCTATTATATTTTTCAAAAAGTAGAATAAGGTCTCAAAATTTGAATTATATGCTCTATTGATTTCTTTTGGAACAAATTCTTTACCTTCAACTCGATACACTTTGATAAGGTCCACCACCTTGAACCTATCTTCCTCAAGATTCTCTAGAAATAAAATTATTTTTCAATAGAATCACGATATTTCCCATCTTCTTCTTATTAAAGAAATTTGAGTACTCAAATCTCAACTATGACTGGAATCTATGCCTCAATCTGTACAACAATTGGAATGGTGATATACCAATAACTTTCTTTATATTTAATTATCCACCCACAACGCATCGTATATATTTTGTGTCAGTTCCTCTTATTTTCATCACTAGCTTGCAGACTATGGTCACAATGTTATTATTGCTCAATACTTGCCTAACCATTCCCTTTTGGGTAATAGTCGATACCTGTGATAGAGAGATTCCATAAGCTGTATTGAAATTCATTCAGCTCCTCGAAGGAAAAATATGTGGCATTTTACACCAAGATATTTTGGGAACACTTAAACAAACAATAATGTTTTCATTGATGAAATTTCTCATTATTTCTCAGTATTATCCTACTTAGTTGGGATGGATTCTACCCACTTTGTGAAATAGTTAGTCCATGTGAGTATATGGCAATGAGTTGTGGTCTGTCGATAAACTGTTAACATGCTTCACATTTGGAGACCCATTCTTGGGCATCTGCAAATAAGGTAGGGTTGTATTACCTACCATGGAGGATTTTGAGGGTAGTTAAAATTGTATATAAATGTCTACCACATGCTTGATCATGGTACGCTCTCAGAAATTGCCCCTATTTCTCCTTGTCAACGCACTTCAAGAAGCATCCATAAAATCCCATCTTGTAGAGCACATGATTTGATATGACATATTTTTTGACCTTATTTTGAGGTTTATTTTGTGTTTGTGATCAAGATGAAGAGAGAGCTCACCATAGGTCGGGAAGTAAGCGTTGTTCACATACCAATCATTGGTGGTCTTAAAAAAAAGGACTCAAGGTAACTCCTTGTTGATACATTCAGATCAAAAGCATTCCTTTGTATCATTCTTTGTCAACAATGCTTCAACTTTTACAATCAACCTGCATATCCCATTTCCTCTAACTAGATTTGAAGGTTTGATCTCCAAATCGTATTCTAGAATTCTCACCACCTAATTACCCCTTTTTTTCATAGATCCTTATGGGTGAGGATTGACTTGATGGAAAAACCTATAATCATGACCATTGTGTGGGAATTGATAATGTAGAACCTAAAGTTATTTACCTCCTTGACCACTACATATGCATGCTTCTCAAGCTGATTATACTTCATCTCATGATTCTCTAGAGGAGAGCTCATAAAAGTGATGTGGGATTCAAGGCCTTATTAATTTCTTTAGACCAATATGGCTTATATTGTGTGCTACGGAGCATAACAATACAAAATTAATTCTTTATCAAAATGGGGTGCACAAATGTAGGATCCTTTTCTATCAATTCTTTGATTTCTTCAAATTCCATTTTCCTTCCTTATTCCATTGGAAGTTTTCTTGTGGCTTCATCATGACCGTGATATTCTTTGTCAACCTAGCGAAGTCTTGGCAAAAGCACCAGATAAATTTTGCTTTGCCAAATAAATTTAACTCTCTTTTGGTTTACTAGAAATGAAAATTATTGAATGGATTTTATTCTTTCTAGATCAATATTTACCCCCTCCTTGCTCACAATATTCCTAAGGATTTTGGCTTTATAAACCCCAAAGATGCATTTCTTGGCATTTAGGGATATTCATGTTGTTTGCATCTAATGAGCACTTGTTCAAGAGGGATGTATGTCATTTCTTACTTTCTCGGGAAGACCATGAGGTCATCCAACTAGATTATGATGCAATTATTGAGGTATTTAAACTCCAGATCTATTTCTCATTC
This sequence comes from Taxus wallichiana var. yunnanensis, assembly GCA_018340775.1. NCBI lineage: Eukaryota > Viridiplantae > Streptophyta > Pinopsida > Cupressales > Taxaceae > Taxus > Taxus wallichiana. The sequence goes on from CM031243.1 coordinate 538,158,439, forward strand.
AAAGGTAGATCTTGCATTGATTAACCCAAAAGGCATGTTGTTTTATGAAAAAGTGTGCCAAGGTGTTGTGAAGACTTTCTTAGATCTATCTTCTCCTACCTCTTCAATTTGAGTGTACCCCAAGAAATCATCAATGAATGAGATCATTTTAGACCCCGTGACTACTTGCAAGATATAATTCATGATTGGAAGTGGGTATTTTTCGTACAAGGAGGCTTGGTTAGAGTTGTGAAAGTCCACATAGATCCTTATCTCCCAATTTTTCTTTCACACTGGAATAATGTTGACTACATATGTGGAGTGGTGGATAGGAAATATGATCATCACATTCAACACCTTCAGGAATTATTCCTTGATGGTATCCATAATATTTTGATTGTACGGTCATTGATTTTCCCTAAAATGTTTGGCTTCAGGCTTTAGTACAATAGAGTGGTGGATTTTGTTGGGCTAAAAATATTGGAGTTCATCATAGGAATTTTCCAAGACATCATATTATTTCCTCAAAAATGAGACAAACCTTATTTTTATTCAAAGGAGAAACACTTATTGATATTCACCATGCTCAATTGCTTTGGGGTTCCGATGTTTTATTTTTAAATTCAACTATGTACCATGATGACTCTTTCTTTCTTTCTTTGATGAACCAATAATATTTTCCGAACAAGTCCTCTAATCAAAAATACCTTTTGGGATATTATTTATTTTGATTTTGAATACCCCCTTTTCCTAAATTCTTTCTCTTTCTTCTTTGTCCTCTTCCATCATTGATTCCCGATGTGGATTTCTACTTCCCTCATAGAAGAGACTACAAAACTTGTCTCTATTCTCTAAGAAAGTGAGGAGTGTTATAAGTAAAAGAGACTAATATGGGGGTTAAATCATTCTATCAAAACTTTAAACCATTTTCATTCATTATTCATTACCAATAAAATAACTATTCAATCATACAACAACCATATGTGTGTTTACTTAAGCATTGAATACACCGTACACATTACCAATAGTAAGAACATGAACAAGAACACCATATAAATATGGTAAAACCTAAAGGGTAAGAAAAAAAACTAAAACTCTTCTTATATTATGTAAATCAAAGAGCTTTAGTGAAGCACAAACTTCACAAGGAGCACTAACCCCTAGTTTATTAGAGCACCAACCCATAATTTAGTGAAGAACCAATTCCAAAAGGATGATAAAACCACTCGGGATGGCTAAGAAAAACCCATCCTCCTGAATATGTTTGATCTCTTATATTACTACTTCCACAAATAATGAAGATCACTTATTTAGCTCACAAACTCTTGTTAAAACCTTAGATCTTCAATCTCTAAAAAAGTAGAACTTTCTTCACTTCTAAAATCTTAAAACACTTGTACACATGCTTTTTTCCTTTCTTATCATTCAAATCATGAACTCATACCTACAATTCATTTCTACATGGGTCACACTTTTCCCTCTAAGAGTACAAGTTTATAGATGAACTCAAACACCACCTTTAAATGTTTCTCTACCTTTCATGCTCACTATAGGTCATATTTAACCTATTTCACAATGGAATATTAATAATATCATCCCATAATATTCATTACAATGGTCACATATGTCCCAATTATGTCGGCCTAGCCAAAAACACATTTCATCCACCAACAAGCCTCAAAACCCTACCATTGGAATGTCAAAATCTCTAAACACAAAAACTATTTTCATTCAAGCTCTAAAAGTTATTATAAATGTTGAAAATAACATTTAAAAATAATCCTTGGTCCCAATTATTATGAGCCAAGCATATTATTTTGCTTAATGGTCCCACTAGCTCATTACCTTTACCAAACAATTGTTATCAAAAACTTGATTTCTCCTTTGGGCCTCAAGATTACCCAAGAACACATAAAATATGTCATCTGACCACACAATGTAAATGAAAAGGATTTTAAAATACATCTAACAAATTTAGATCTCTTGAAACATCCATTATTTCGAACAATGGCAACATTTTTCTTCACCAAATCAAGTTGACCAAAATCTTGTTTTCCATACTCGGTTGATAAACATTGTTTCGATACTTTAAATACCTTAAAATGCATTCAATAGATGAAAAATTCACCACTATTCACAATCTATGTGAAATCAATCATCAACTCATCCATTTCATGATCCAAATAGCTCAATACTTCAGTAAGAAAAATCTTGTCCTAAATTTAAAGCTACAAACTTTGCAAATTGACCTTAATGACTGACATCATAAATTTCATCATGAGATAAGAAATATCTCATTGGAAATATATATGAATTACCTTTCCATAACATATTGTAACTCCTTCCAACTCCAAGTGTAAGGCCTTCAACCAAGTCAATCTCTGACCTACATTTTATATTTTCTTGGACTCAAGAACTAACAACTAACCCAACATACTCCATCATACTGAAAAACCACTTCTAATCTAAAAAAATCATGGAACACACTTTTTCATGATTTATAAGCCATAAAAAAACTTCACCAAGCTTGATCAAATCATAATCAACATCTTACCTCATGTAGCCATTTGCACCCTGCTAGAATGAGCATCCTCCAAACTTGAGCCTCAAAGAAGAGCTATTAAAATTTCCATACCTTTTCCAAACCTCATTTTTTATACACTATTGGAATGTTATATGAATCATATTCACAACATAACTTTAATGGATTCCTAACTCCCCTTGTAACTCTTGGAATGTTAAATTTATTACAAGTTGGTCCGAACTTCCCCAAAAACTACTTTTCTTAAATAGGACACAACTTATTCTTTTTCACATTCACAATGACCTTAAACATTAAAGGACATCAATAAAAACTCTTGGTATTTCATAAATGGTAATTTATTCATCATAGAATTTGGAAAATCCTCCATAAACCGAAACTCTTCATAAATAAGAAAATTTTGGTATGGCCCACATATCACCACATGCACTATCATACCTTTCCAAAAATCAGGAAGATTCATCTAATACATTCAATCATCAATTTTTAACTATAAATCAAGTTAGGTTCCTAGCTAGGGTTTAGCTCATGTTTCAAACCACATTACCTTCTTAACTATCGTTCATGACAATGTGATGACCAAACCTCCTCATTAAATATTTAAAATACTCAAAACTCACCTAAGAAGATATGTCAAAGATCTTATGTCCCCATGAAAAACATACAGTTCATAACAAGGATATGAAGGTCCAATTTATAGAAAAACACATTGTGACTTACCTAGTTTTTCCAAAACTTGCATAACCCTTCAATTCCATGTCAGAATGACTTGAACCTTTTCATGAAGCACCATGACAACCTAAGATAACTATCTATGATCACCATCTATCCTATATATGTCCCAAACTCTTCATCTAATCTCATTTTCATGTGCTAAACTACTTGATTCTCACCTATAGCTTCCCAAAGACCCTATAAATGCATCTAACCACTAAATAATTACCTAAAACTCAACATAAACCTCTTGTACACTTCCATCATGCTTCAACCAGGATCTAAAAAGACTTATTTGGTCCAAAACTCATATCTCTACCAATTTTGCATGCTCCCGAGCTAAAAATAATCCTAGAATGAATGACTTAACCATGAAAACTCGTGACATGCCCTTAATGACATCTTATAGACCCATAGAATCATGTGGAACATCATACCAACCATTTTAAACCTCATGAGATTAACCTATCAACTCGCGAGTGATAAAAACCTTACTCAACTCACTCAACCATGCACAAGGACAACACTAAACACAATAGATCTTCACTCTACCAATCAACCTTCATGATTGGCATATGTTTGACACCTATGGAGAATCACATGACCTCATGAACCCCTTTCTCATCAATTTATTTGACATCAATTACAACATAAACACATAATAGCCAAAAATATCCTCATTTTATCATTGATGGCAACCAACATGACCAACACCCATATCACCACAAAACCATGTTTTTATGTCTCTCCCTATTTTCCATTTATGAAAAATGATACACTAACTCCTCTACATGAAAATGACAAAACATGATAAAAAATGGATGAAACTCACTTACTTTACTCAATATCTTCCCTTAGAACTGAAAATCTTCTTTTTACTCCAATAATAACATAAGAAGATCTTATGGACCTAATGAGAGCAACAAAAATGATTCCCCTAAGCTCATATACAACTTATTTACCTTCGTTAATGATAATCAACCTATTCTAGGTTTAAATCATGCTTAAGAGCACCTAAACTACCTCCAAACACATTATGTAACAATCTAGGACCATTCTCCCTCAACACCATCTTCTGTTCATTTTAGTCAAACTTCTTGGGCTTTAAAATTAGCTTAAGCATGCAAAAAACTCTACAAGACCTCCCCATGGAACCATACAATCCATACCTAACTCGCGAAAGGCAAAAAAACATGAATCTTACCTTGTTGTCATGACTTGATGAATCATCCATTTTATCATGGTCTTGAAGCTAATTCACAAAGATTTTAGCCTTCTTTGGATGCCAATACACCTCTTTATAACATAAATTTCTCTTAATTTAACTATTTCTGTTAAACCTCATCATTTTTCCTCTCAAACATTTTTAGTCTCTTATATTCTTGAATCATAGTGAAGAAATAAACTCCCATCTTCGACATCTTTCTCGACTCGTACACCTTCTCCAAATAGTACAAGTATTCTTACATAATAAGAAAATATTGTATAGATCATTTTGAACCATATAACACTAATCATACATGTATTACCCCATCTCTCCTTTCTCATTATTCATACTTGAATGTATCTTTACTTTGTTCACTTTTTACACAGTCACTTTAGGATCTGCTTACATGTATTTTCTCACATTTCCTTTCCTAGAATTACAATGCATGCTCTAATTCATGGTCACATTTACAATCACTATAGAATTTCAAACTTCAATCCATTTTTTCTTTATACACATGAACATACAATCCTCTATCATAGCATACCACTTTTTGTTTAAGAGATACCACTATCTATTTTAACACATTCATTCCAAATTGAGAACATTACATCATAACACTCACATGTGCATAACCCCTCTTGACTCCTTCAATAAACCAAAACCATGATAAGTTACTGTTATCCAAAATTCACCCCTCGAGGTAATTTTGATAACATGCATCAAATTCTTTAGTCCCAAGCAAATAGATTGATTTAAGGCCCGAAATCATGTTTTTGGGGCCCCCTCGGCTTCCTTCTAACTTCCCATCCAAGAAGAAAACCCAACGAGTTAGAAAAGGTGAAAAAATTGCAAAAAACCAATCTTGGGGCTGAAAAAATGAATAAGTCCTAGTCCGCACAACTGTGATTGGGACAGGTTGGAGCGTCGGGCGCGAACCGGCCGAAAAGCCGCCAAGCGATCGCGCGGCAGCGATTGGAGCAAGCCGAGCCAAAGGTACGTGAGGGACACGAAATGCCGAACCGGCCGAAAGTGGAAAAAATTTCCTAAGTCTTTTGTTTTGCACGGTTTGGGACATTATCCAAAAATACGTGGACGCGAAAAGCCGAAAGAGCCGAGAGCAAATGGAATCTCGCCACGTGTCTTCACTACAAATAGGAAAAAGGAAGCCTCAATTGGCCAAAGCAGGAGATTTTCATTTGGGACATCTAGGCTAAAGTACGCGTGGGACACGAAAAGCCGAAATGGCCAAGAAGAGAAGAAGAAAAGTCAACATTTGACCGTGAAACTTCAAACGGCCATAACTTTTGACTCGAGCTCCGATTTTCATAAAATTGGACTTTACGGAGCGACACGACGTCCTCTACGCCAAAAAAATAGATTTCTTATTTTTATTGAGGGTAGATATATTTAATTAAGAGAACCATATTTGGCTCGAGTCGGTTAATGCTCATTCCCATCAAATGATGAAAACGCCTACAAACCCAAAATTTGCCCGCACTCAGAAGGCCATAACTTTTGCATTTCTCAATGAAATCACACAAAATTTGTACCGTTGGAATTGTGGCTCTGAGCCCAATGCAAAAAAATCAAGAAATTCTAGATTTGATGAGAAATTGGTCGATTTTTTTAGAAAACGTGGCTGAGTTCATAACAGTGTTTCATTTGGTGGTTGGGAGTGCAATTAAGAGGCATGGTCATCATTCTTTCTCTGCTGCAGCACATGGGATAGTATGGGGATCCTTTTGAAAGTAATATATAATCATTTTACTCCATTTAATGCCTCTTACAAGTGGTTGAAGGACATATTTCGGGATTTTCATTTTTCCCTCTCTCTCTCTTCTCATCTTTTCTATAAATTGGAGTGTTGGGCTCATTGTAAAGAGAGAGTTTTCAGATAGCAAAGCTCTGTCAAAATTTCTTTGTGAAGCCAATGTGCTGCAGGCCCTTGTAGTGGACTCCTTGCATGGTGATCCAGGCCCTTATCCTGTAATAGATTGAACTGTGCATATCATGAAGCAATAAAATATCAGTTTGTGGATATATCTTCCCCTGCTGTGTTTTCTTGCATTCTTCTTGCCCCTTTAATCTTTCTACAAGAATATTGTGTCTATTATTATGTTCTTGCAGGGATCCATTATCATTGTGTATGCTTGGAATATCGTTGTGAATGCATTTTGCTAGATTATGGAGAACTGTCATCACCTCTTCTAGTGTGCACTTTGCCTCTGTATTTCACGCATTTGGAGACTACTCTCACACCCTCCTTTTCTGGTGTATCACCACTTTAGTGTAGGCTTTCATTTTATGCATTCTCTCTCCCTAGTCCCTTGGAAATTTAGATTAGAATAGTTATTTTCCTGCATTAGAGTAGATTGTGGCAGACGGTTTAGAGAGCGAGAACCGAAACTTGCTCTCGGGAGGTCTATCTCAAGTAGCAAGTCCCACAACTTGGATATAGTACCCATGTTATCCAATCACACCATGAGTTCAAGTATATGCACTTGTATAAACATAGGGTGTCTTTGTGATTCGGTGACAATGAGTTACATTTTTGTTCAAGACACTTGAATTTGTGATTTATTAGACCCATATTACCATGATTGATTTCCTCATAAATTTTCAAGTTAGAGTCAAGCATACCTAGATGGGAAGTCAAGCATAAGTCCATGATCTAGACTTATAAGGCCTTACCATTTTTTCTACGATCTCGAGAACATATTTTGTGACCTAAAGGAACATTTTCTTCATATACTTTCAAATATTTATAATCTATATCAAATGACTATATAGGTATCCTCTTTTAGTTTTTATACCACACGGTGACTGTAACTTTCCTCTTAGGCTTATATGGGCTAAAAATCCATTAATACCTTTACCTTTACCTTTTCAAACTAATATCAATAGACATCATTCGGTGCTTACATAAATCTGAAAAACATGAAAACCTTCATGATTTTTGTAGACACCTTCACTCTTTCTTTGTAGGACACGATAAATTTATGAGATGAGCACCACTATATAGCAAACCTATACATTAACATTTTGAGAGAATTTCATTTATTGATGCAAATGAGGGTGACCAATAGATGTATAAATTATTCTTTCTCATATCACATATAACTTGCTTTACCATTGAGAAATTTCATATACTGTGCTAACTTGATACACCATTCTTCAAAAGATGAACACACATTGCAATCATACCATATTTCCATGACATCATTGTACCCCTTACTATTAAAAATTATCTAACTTTCTTATGCACTTTATTAGATGTCAAATCATCCTCAAAATCTCGAAATACTTCTCATACCTATTTCAATCCAGGAGAGCATGAAAAACATATTTGGTATTCAACAAGTAGCGCCCTTTCCAATACTTAAAGGTGATACACACTTTCATATTATCATCATTGTTACCTTTCTCCCCCTGGGATTATAACTCCTATAACTAACTTGAATACTTTCACCATGTACATATCCTTCTTTTTTTTGTGTTATTTTTCCATATGTATCCTTCTATCATACTATTTTAGGTGTCTACTAACAATTAGATACCTATATTAGAGTTACAAGTATCTTCCTCTACCTCAAGAGTATCATCTTTGACCAATATGAACCTTTCAAATATTTTCATAGAGTTTAGAACATCTCCTCAAGGTAAATAGACCTTATCAAAGAAAAAAATTATCTATACACCATTTAGCAATTCCTTTGGTCTCCGAACCTTTCTAACTCATACATTAGGATAAGACATATCACTTATGCTCACTATTTTCCTCAATTTGATACTTCCTAGGTCTAGAGAGACCTTCTTCTTCATGTTCTCTTACATAGCATATATCCATGCAAAGATAAATTAATCTGCTCTAACGTTGACCATCATACCTTAAGATACTATAGAACACATATTTTTCCCAACATAATTATATTCAAACATATATCTTGACTCTTTTCTACTTCATGACATTACCTCCGATAGACCTACAAAACGTTTTTCAACTATACAAATCTTAATCATCCTATATAGACTTCTTAGATCTCTTATTTTCACATAGATGAGAATTACACTTTCACATTCCTTTACTCAAACTAAAAAATATGAATTTTGATCTTATGAAGATTCTTTCATATCATTGAGGACCTTTAAGGTCTCTTTGTTTTCTTATTATCCTTAAGTCACTTGAAAAAACCTACTTGAGCTCTAAATCATCTTTGAAAACAATAGTTATACATGAGTGTATCAAATTATATTTAGCACTATGGATCACCTTCTTACTTTAGGTCAAGAACATGATAAATTTCATCGCATGATAAAATCACACTAACTCAAACTAGGACATATTCTTGATACAATGACCATCACAAGATGAACACAAACCCTTGATAATGACACACCATGTACCTAGAATTTTCACTTGAGAACTCAACTCCCCTTAGAGAATCAGTTCATTAAATTTAAAACACTAGCTCTCTAAAAAGGAATATTTTCATCACACAACACACACTCTTAAGATTCGTGCACTTATAGGAATTGATGTAGTGAGAATTCACCGCAAATAGCCCAAGGCATGTTGGCACACTACTCATCCCGCATTGAGTGTTCACTCAAAGCACACAAGGGTACCAGGTCCCTTTTAGTGAAGCTTGTTCAAGTTCTTAGCATGAATACAAGTGTATTTTAGATCCATAATAGATAATCAAGTAAATGATCATGCGTAAAAAGATCTAGATCGAAACCATATGATGGAATAATTAAAAATGACTATATTAACTTTTACCTTGCAAGATCTATGTTTAGTTACATCGAAAACCAATATCTAACCAATAAGATCCATTATATTAAATATTGTAAAACATAGAATCTTAATACATAATAATAATGCCACCATGGTTATACGTGCTTTAACATGATTTGTATCATAACACTACAATAAATCATGAACTGTCTAAACTATGAAAATCAATACATATTTATAGGGGTGGGGACTTTACCTTCACCTCCCATGCACATTCCAAAAATAAGATACATTCTAATAATAGCCATGCACCCTTTCATAAATATAAAAAGCATGAAAGTGCTAATAATAGATCTCCTAAATTTAACTCTTAGTTCAGATCCTATAATTAGCTCCAAAACTATGCATGGAACTGTTGATGGAAAATCACAACACCCTAAATGGCCTTGGATTTGAGTGGGGCATTTAGCGTGATCCACATAACATTGGACCATCTCTAAGGCTATGGAACTTGCAGACTTGAGAGGACCTCCGAAAAGGTTGGTTCCTACTTCCTAAACTACCTACCACAAGCTATCCTAGTGCAAGAAAAGTGTCTAACCCTAATCTAACCTTCCAAGGAGATAGGGAGAGAGATAAATACATAAAAACATAACCTACACTAAAATGGTGATACACCAGGAAAAGGAAGAGTGCTGGTCACAAATCCAACTTCTTGAAGTGGAGAGAGGTGAGCAAAGGAGAGGGTGGATAAGATGCAGCACAAACTAGAGATAAGGTTCACATGGAACACCAATTAACCCATTAAACACAACTCTCAAAACCTATAATAGACATCGAATATGCATAATATACCTATAACGATGAGAGGTAAGAAGAGACAATAAAATAAAAAAAGGATGGATAGAATGCATCAAAAAATATTCTATTGCTCCAAAGTTCACACGGTACACCATTAGTGGGCAAGGGACAAGAAAATTCCATTACAAAGCCAAGAGAGGAGGCTTAGACTCCACATTTTACCCTAAGGAGGAATCCAAAGGAGGGAAAAGGGAAAAGATGGCCATCATTTTGAAATATGCACCTCCATTACAATATATAGAAAAATGACAAAAGAAGAAAGGGAAGAATTAAATCCTACTTCAACCACCCCTAAGATATGCATTGAATTAACCTACTCAAACCACCCTAAAAATCATTTAAATCCACCTACAACAAAGTGATTGGCTTCACTGCAAGACCCATGCCCCCACGTGTTGTTCCTTGTTGGGAAAGAAAGAGGCCCATTCTTCATTATGGCGATAAGTGAGACCTGATGCCTATAAAATGTTGACTAGATCATTAATGGTAGTAGGTGAATAGTAGACATATGTTGAGAGCTCTTTGAAACATCCTCTCCCACCCAAATCTAAGTTCTTAGTCAAAATATATGGCCGTGTGAAGGTCTTCTTGTTTGAGTATCTATCCTGTGAGATCTACATGAAGCCCCACATATTATGAGATTTCATAGTTTCCTCTCACTCCTGTAGTTGTGCCAGAGAGACACGTGGCACCATTTGTAGGCCTACTCTTTCATTTTGTATTCTGTTTGCATCCCCCTTGTTGGGGGAGACACCTACACTCGACCGAGATGCATGGAGGCTCACCAAACATTTATGACTTGTCTCTGTAATTTTCCCTTGAAGTTACATGGATGAGGCATGTGTAGGATTTCTAATGAGCCTATTATATCTAGCCAATTCAATGGCCGGTTTACGCCCCCTTATTGACTTCTAAAGCCACATGGCGACCGTGCACTTTCTTGGGAACAACCTTTGGATTTTCCTTGGAATTAGCGCAAATGAGGCACATGGCACCTTCCGTAGGCCCCTTTATACTTAGCGATTCGGGTCTCAAATGAATACTACCTTTAAGGGTAGGACCATTGTAACCAGCCCCCTAAATTGTGATAGTGTGACATGTGGCATCATCCGTGGGCCACCCCTATTTTATTTGTGTTTGGCTTAGTCCCTTTTATTTAGCGGGGCCATATGTTTGACTTGGGACATGTGGTGGGCTCACACTTGTTTGGGCCCTACCCTTTAGGTCGCACCCTTGAAGTTGTGCCTATCGGATATGTGGAGGATTCCTCCCGACTGAGACTTTTCAATGGCGAGATGAGACCCCCTCGGGTCATGGATGCGTGGCAAGATGACACATGTTTGAAAACTACCTCTGGATTTTTCTTTGAAGTTACACTAAGATGATGTGTGGGGCATCCGTTGATGGTTGGACACTTCGCATCATCGACATCCTATTCTATGATGAGATCCACTTGGGGGGCACTTGTTTGGGGTCTCTGTTTCACTACGCCTTTGGAATTGCACCAAGGTGATGCATGGTGCCTCCCATGAGTCTATTGTTTGGTCCCGAGTTGATTCGTATGCGGTGAAGTCCAAAACTTTGAGCCCATTTCCTCACTTTCTTTTATGTTGAGCCTTTTTTGGTATCTTTTAATCATTATAGGTCTCCCTCTGTTGGGTATCGAGTCCTATTACTCCATTATTGAGCCCTCTTTCCCCTTGGTTGACTTGGGTATGGAATGTGAGCATGGGATCACAAATTATATCCTAAAGTACTGACCCTTTTCTTGAAATGGACTCTTGATTTCTTGCACTTGGTGACCCTAAGCCTCCCCATTGTCCGCACTCTCAATTTTGATAAGAAAATCTTGAAGATGAGGTCTTGAGAGTAAAAATTGCATTGACCTCGAGCTTTCACCTATCACTTTGAAATGTACCTGTAGGCATCTTGAAATGCATGGTGATAAAACCTTGGAGCAAAGACACACAACAAATTTTGGTCCCCTAGAATATTGACTAAGTACACCAAGGTGCATGGGTGCACAAGGCCTAGGATGAAGGATGGGTGCACAAGAAGAAGGCGCGTAAGCCAAAGTTCTAGGAGGGTTTTAGAAGGGTTGTGTTGTGCGCTAGAAGACAAGGTCTTGGGAATTAGCCCTATTTGGCGTATGAGATAGGAAACGAGAAAATCGTGACCCAATTGCACATGAGGAGTAGATAAGGTGCCATCCTGGTGACAAGTTGGCCTCGAAAGGAATATGCCCTACGATAGAAGTTTCTAGAAGAACGTCATGGAAAAAGTGGAGAGTTTAGGCTTGGAGGAGCATGATCCCATAGAATACTAAATTTAGACACTTAGTGCTAGATATGAGGCCACGAAGGATGAGTTTACACTTTAGGTTTCCTATAAATACAAGCGCCCACAGAAGAGAGACAAAGACAAACATACATAGAGAGAGATTAATAGTGAGCGGAGCTCTGTAGAAATGCCGCAAGGAACTCTGTTTGGGTTGGGTAGATAAAACATAGGAGATGGATGTACCAAGGGCTTGGAGGTTTAAATTTCTTTTTTTAAAGCTATATGATATGGATCCAGTTATGATGCATGACTTTGGTCTACCTTTCTATGATGTATTGTAATGTATACAATGAATGTAATGAGGTTACTAGTTTATGTGAATATGATCAGTAATGGTTCTGGTGCATTTACATATCTTCATGGTTATTTTTATGCATGTTTATGGAATGAGTCTAAATCCTTGCACATTTATATTTTAGTTTTGATTTGGTTCTTAATTTGTTAAGTAATTTTCTATCTAGAATGACCGTACTGATCTAGAATATGTTATAAGCTCTACGATGTTTACAACTCTCATTTCCACTCACTTCCTTTAAGTTTGGATCATTGATGCTATTTTCCCACTCAACTCGGATAAAAGAGAGACTCATATCCCGCGCATGCCTTAGGTGAGCGCCCTGCCCCGTTGGGTGATACGCCCGCATGCGTGGGATTCCCTTGTTCTTTTGTGGGTGTAAAAATGACTACATCCTTCATTGTCGGGACATCTTTTCAAAGTTTGAGTGGGAAATGTAATACATCACGATCTATGTGATAAGTGATGAAAAAATTCCTAACTTTGGAAAGTGTTGAATCATGGTTCAAGAGCACGAAGGATGAATTTTCTTAGAGATTCAACACTGGACCTAAGTTTGATGCACGTAGATGGGTAGAAGAGAACCTCTACATTGAGTTGTATGAGAAAAAAAAAAAATTATGTTTCTTCCCAGTAGAAGCTGTATGAATGGCTCTTAGCATATGCGTCTAGATCAAGCTGCTATTATAGATCACGAGCATGGACCCAAGAAGATCACTAGAGGTTGCAAGATGTATATATGATGTGGACTCATGTTGTGGATCATTGGTGGAAAGGTGTGTTGGCTAGCTATACTCTGGAGTACGCTATTTCTACATATTCTTTCCCATAATTTGTTGAGTTTGAGTTTGCGCAGGATCCAAGAGGATCATTTCTACGTGTTATTCCTATGGAAATGAAGATCTTGATTGTTACTTTGAGTTTAGAGGCATTTCCAATGGCTGGCTAAACCATTCTGAGCATTGGGAGAGGAAGCTAGGGTGGAGGAAAATGGAAGATATTATGACAAAGAAAGAAAGGGAGGAGAGATGACTCAAGTATAGTGAAGTGTGTGAAAGGGAGATTTCTAGACATCACAAGGTTAGAGGTGTGATGCATCTATGGAGGTAGATGTTGCGGGAAGGAGTTGAGGTTCACACAGAGGATGTGGAACCTAAGTAGTCTATGCTACCCCATCTTGGCAAGCACGTAAGAGAGACCCCTTCAACTTCTAATGAGATTTCATCACATGGAGAGAGAAGAGTCATTGGCGCACATCTAAACCCACCTAGTGACCAAACCCTAGTGCTTGGTTTTCTAGATCAAGGGAGGAGTATCGCTGACCTAGTTGGTATTAGTAGAAGTGATAGATTTATGCCAAGGAGATACAATTTCTCATTTCCCACTTCTATGGCTACGCATACTATTCTAGTATTTGGAGGAATTTTTTTGAAAAGGAAAAAAGACAATCCTTTGGTTTTGCTTATGGGAGTGGCGCAGGTACACTAGTGGTAGTGGGGCATTATCACAGACCATCGGTGCGCAGTTCAATGGAACTTTGGGGACCCTTGGCACGACCACTACAAGACCTGGTGGACCTGGTGGATCTGGTGGGTTAGGAGGAATGAGACCTGGTGGATCTTGTGGGTCAAGAGGCCTAGGACCTAGTTGATATGTTGGATCTAATAGTAGGGGAAACATCGGAGGAAACAAAGGTTCTTTCTCAAGAGGATAAGGAATCCAACCACCACCTCAAGTATTATTTGAGATGTCTCTACATTTTCCATATTACGGGGAATTGAAGATGTTGGAACATGCTCACAAGTGTGAGTTGATATGGTGTGTGAATGGGATCACAACCCCAAAATGGAATTCCAGTCAATTTGCAGAATGACATTGCAGGGCCACACGCATAGATGGTATAGAAAATATGACCCTCATCAAATGGAGGTGGATTATACTGCTTTAAAGAACACCTTCTTGGTAGAATTCAACATCCGTGAGTTTGAACAGAAGAGAATCGAACCCGAAGGAGATTTAATAGGGAATGGAAAAGAGTGTGGAGTATGATGCACGGTTCAAAACCCTCCTGTCAAAATTATCATATGACATTCACCCTTCACAAAGCATGCTCAATGGTTTGTTGGGGGGTTGATAACACCTTTTAGAAGAGCTTTATCTCATAATACTTTCACATACCCATGCGAGGCATTAGAATCCTCCCTACCCACTAAAGCTATTTGAAGTGTTCATACTAGTTTTATCATGTTTCGGAGGCTCAAATCACTACTATGGCTAAGAAGCTAGAGAATTTTCTACGTGAACTCTACGCCCATGAGACTCGAAGTGGTATATGGTGTACAAACTATGAAGTAGAGGGGCATGTCAAATATAGTTTCCCCCGGAAGACAATATGCACCATAGCAGTAGATTGTGAGATTTGTCATGGGGACCATGATGCAAGTAGATGTCCCTTGTTACAATGCACAATTCATAAGAATGTGTCTTCCTACTATAAGATCTGCACCTCTACAACCCATGATACTAAGGATTGTAGGCTTATTGATTAGATCCATGAGGCCATTGATCTTGGTGTGCACTAGACTAGCATTTCCAGTAGTTTTAAGAATGATGATTGGTGGTTTGAGGAGCACGCAGATGGAGGTGCATGTAGAAGAGGATATCGGGGAGGATTTTGTGGTCGTGGTAACCGCAAAGAGGAAGGAGTGAGTTTCCATGTGGAACCTATTTTAATTGTGGGTCCATGCAGACCACTAAGGGTGAGTGCTCATATTTATTGTAGTGCTCACATGGTGTGGGAAGAAACACAAGTATGAGGAGTGCCCGAGTTGTTTGAGCATATGAATTAATAGCACCGAGAAAGACAAGGGCACTGCAATGGTAAGCATTAAGAAGAATGACACACAATGGATGCCACGAGTGACACATAATATAGGATGGAACCTATTATGGTAATAAAAGAGTAGAGGGCATGCACGTAAAGGAAATACCGAGGTAGAAGATCCTTGTTTCAAGGAAGAAGTGGTACATGGGAAGTACCTAGACCCTGCACATCAAAAGGAGGTATACCAAGAAACCATGGACATCATTCAAAGTTTACAAGGAGAAATCCAATGTCTAAAGGAGTAGTCCAGGAGGGAGGAGAAAATAAGGAAGGTCGAGGCACCAAAGGATGACCTAGATGAGGTCAAGGAACTATGTAAAATGATAAGGCAAGAGAATATTATTCCCTTGCTAGGAGCATGGTTGAGAGAGAAGGTACCACGAGTTGGAGAGGAGCATGAGAGGAAGGTCTTGCATGTAAACCTTCCCCTCACGATCTTGACTATGATAGGGAGATAAAGTTAAATGTGGTTGTTGATGGATGGCTCCTTAGTAATATCCTCATTGACACAGGTGCCGAGGTCAATGTTCTCACTTTAGATGCATGGCATCATATGGTAAGACCTACATTATAGCCATCTTCAAATGTGTCGTGTATGGAAAACAAGATGAAGAAAATGCCCATCGGTGTCTTAAAGGATGCAACCATCACCATTCAGGGAGCTACATTTAGTGGGGACTTTGAAGTCTTGGCATTCACCGAGGTAGACAATTTCCAGCACTACTTGGGTGCCCATGGTGTTATAAGAACAATGCAGATCTTTGGTTCAACAAGGGATACATAAGATTTGAAAATGAGGAGGAATAGGTCATCATACCCTGGCTGATGGGAAATCAACACCCTATACTGAACCTTTGGGAGAAGAGGTCCTGAGATAGAATATATGTGTGCTTAATCAAGGATCCAGAGATAATTCATCCCATCGAAGGATTTATCTAGTTTGAGGATGCTCAATCCCTAAGTGACACCACCAGTATAGTGTGTGATAATTGGGCGCATGGGACCTATGAGTTAATCGGACGGAATTTGAGAGGATTGGTAACAAAGGTGACAAAGGCGCATATGTTCGGCACCTAGGAGGAAAGGAGCTACCTAAGTACTCAAGAGGGGCCTTTCTTGAGGTCTTTTTATAGAAGATGGAAGCTCAGTTGAAGGAGGGAAATGAACAAAGAGGAATGTTAAGTTACATCCTACTCAAAGCTGCTACACCCTAGTGGGCAATGCATCGGGATAATCTCTTGGAATGGCATGAGGTGAGAATTTTCTTCTCTGTAAGGTTTTGTAGGAGCAACACACCCATGACTATAAAATATTATCATGGTAAAGAGACTGCTTCCTTCCATATCCAAGCATGTGAGATAACCTAGATGGGAAGTGTAGAAGCATTTCCACCTTCATTATGGGTTCATAAGTTGTATTCCACCCTAAAAGGTTGTGCGCATGAATGGTACATTCATTTTGAGAAACGTCACTAGAAAGGAAATTGGAAAGAGTTAGCGGTTGATCTTGTTAAACAATTTGAGTATCGGAGTACAAAACCCTTGGTGGATAAGGCATTACAAGTTTCAATCACCTTACCATTCGGGATAGTGCCATGGTAGAAGATAGGCCATTGGAGTTTGTAGGAGAACCTTGCCTTGAGGTGTACTTTGAGGAAGAAGAAACAAAGGAGATATAACTTGAGCACGTGTGTTTAGAAAAAGAAAAAGGGAAGATGGTGTATGTTATTGATGGAGAAGAAGCAAAAACATGGATGTTGACCATTCTCTAGGGATGCCCGAAGTCATAGACAATCTTTGATGAACAAGCACGTGTCATCATGAGACTTTAAAGACAAAGAAGGTTAACACCAGCTCGTAAGAAGAGCCTAAGGAGGCTATCATTTAAGACTATTGGTAAGAGAGGGAAGTCTTTAAGATCATTGATATTTTACGTGAGTTTGAGTATTTATTCCGCATGGGTATCATG
Organism: Taxus wallichiana var. yunnanensis; assembly: GCA_018340775.1. Classification (NCBI taxonomy): domain Eukaryota; kingdom Viridiplantae; phylum Streptophyta; class Pinopsida; order Cupressales; family Taxaceae; genus Taxus; species Taxus wallichiana. Next base: position 538,175,970 of record CM031243.1, read on the forward strand.
AGCTTAAAGGTGATCACCATTCCTTGGGGAGATGAGGATAAAATGAAGGATGGTTCACGCCTAATTAAGAAGAGACCATACCAGATGAATCCTAAATTATGCGTGAAGGTTAAGGAGGAAATAGATAAGATGATAGCTTTGGGCATTATTGAAGTTGTTGAAGAATCATAATGGATAAGTCCAATGGTAATCAACATCAAGAAGGATAGAAGGATAAGGATCTGTGTTGATTACAGGGACCTAAATGTAGTGTGTATCATTGATCCTTTCCCAACCCCATTTACTGAAGAAATATTAGAGGGAGTGGCAAGATGTGAGGTCTATTCTTTCATAGATGGATTCTCGGGCTATCACTAGGTAAGGATCACGAAGGAGGACCAAAGGAACACGACTTTTGCCACTGAGTGGGGAAGTTTTTCCTATATTGTCATGCCTTTTGGGTTGAAGAATGTGCCTATTGTGTTTTCATGTATTATGGTACAAGCTTTCAGGACTTCATCCATAAATTTCTTCAAGTCTACTTGGATGATTGGATAGTATATGGGTTAGTGAAGGACCATTGTGACAGCTTAAGGTTGATGTTTGAAAGGTTTTGGTAGTTGAGGATATCCCTTAACATTAAGAAATGTGTCTTTGCTACCCCATTTGGAACATTATTGGGGCACATCATATGTAAGGAGGGTCTACTAGTAGATCCCACAAAAGTTGTAGTAATTGTGGGATTAAGGGAGCCTACTAGTCAAAGCGCGGTGCATGGATTTATGGGCATACGGTACTACTACAGAAATTCATCAAAAGATATGCCAAGATCATCGCGCCTTTAGAAGATTCATTGAGACATAAGAGTTCCTTTCATTGGGAGAGGCGCGGTAGAAGGCATTCAACACTTTGAAGGATAGGATTATCACCACGCCCATCCTATGCTTCCCTTCTTAGGATAAGCCTTTCCATGTTCATGTGGATGCCTCAGGGACCACCATTGGATAAATACTTGCACACTGCCTGGTGAAGGGATTGTTGATCATCCTTTATGCTTTGCAAGTAGGAAATTGACACCAGTGAGAGCAGAATTACACTACAATGAGCATGAGGCATTTTCAATGATCTACGTGCTTCATAAATTTAGATAGTATTTGTTGGTAACCCATTTTATATTTTACACTAACCATATGGCATTGAAATACTTGGTGAACAAGCCCGTTCTACAAGGGTGCATATGTCAGTGGGTACTATTGTTCTAGGAATTCAAGTTCACATAGTGGTTGTCAAACTAGGAAAAAGTAATTCTGGACTTGATCATTTTTCTAGGATTGATTCAGCAAAGGATGCGTAGAGTATTTAAGAGACTATGCGGATGTGCAATTGTTTAGATTGTGGCGTGCACCCTCGGATTTGTAGGATATTGAAGTATTTCTCAAAATAGGTGTGGCGCTAGATAAAATGAAAGCCTTAGAGGAGAAAAAGTTTGCCATACATTCCATGCCCTACATGCTAATTAGTGGAGACCTATACAAAATGTGTCATGATGAGGTTTTGTGTCGTTGTGTGCTAGAATATAAGCACATAACAATTATGGAAGAAGCGCAAGGTAGGATTATAGGAGAACACTATGTGGGAAATGTAACCACACGGGAAGATTCTACTTGTAGGGATTTGGTGGGAGAACATTTATCATGATTGCATTGAGTTTTTCAAGGCTGTGACCATTGCCTAGCGCCTTGGAAAACTTGGAAAAAGGGATGAAATTTCCTTCGACCAATAGCTAGTGTGGAACCATTTGAGAAGTGGGATATCGAATTTATTAGACCAATCTCGCTAGTGGCGTGAAGGAATGGTTCATGGTATATTCTCACTTCCACTTATTATTTGACAAGGTGGGGAGAGGAAGTGCACTTAGAAAGATTGAATTGAATTTTCTACCTCTTGCTATATTTTTATGGGAAAACATAATCGGCGTTTATGGATGCCCATTGATTTTGACAAGTGATAGGGGTATGCACTTCCTCAATGAGATGGTCAAGATTTTGTTGTCGAGTTCATGGTGGCCCGTCACAAAACTAATCCCTATCAATCTCAAGAAAATTAAACTACCGAGGCATTTAACAAAATAATTAGCCACACATTGACTAAGATATGTGATGTTGGTAGACATGATTGGGATGACAAAGTATCAGCCATTCTTTGGGCATATAGGAAAACCTACAAGAGGTTGAATAAGGCCACACCATTTCAATTAGTGTTTGGCATGGAGGATGTCCTACCAGTTGAATTCATGTTACCTTCTCTGTGTATAAGCGCGCATAGGAGGATTAGATGATGAACATGTGTTGGAAGAAATAATTGACAAGTTAATGATTGGATGAAAGATGATCACTCACTGGTGGAGCTAGAAGACATAAAAGAAAAACAAATGGCATGACATGATCGTCACATTAAAAACAATAAGTTAGAGGTTGGGCAGATGGTCTTACTATATGATTCTAAGTTTATGTGCCATCTTGGGAAGTTAAAAGTGCATTGGTTGGGTCCCTACATCATCTCGTACATCCTTGATGTAATTGCATGCCAATTACAAGCGTTGGATGGGACGAGATTACCAGGACACTTTAATGGGAGTAGGTTGAAGTCATAATATAAATAAGTTTTCTTGGTGTTTGTAAATAAGGCAGTATTGCCAGTTAGTTTAGGATTTCCCTTAATGCATTTTCTTTTCTTTTGTTTCCCTTTCTCATTGTTGTTTTGTGTTACGCCTTGGGCACTGGTAATCTCATTACTTTTTGAAGGTTGTAAGCTGTGTAGAGGACCACACATAAGGATTACATTGGAAAGCCTAAGAAGGTTGAATGGCCCTATGAAGGAAGTACATGCAAGGAAATGTGAAAAGGATTGTTGGTGTCAAGATAAGTGTACATTGTGAATCCACGTATGAGAGAGGAAAAGTGCAAACACTACAAGAGGTAGGTGAGAGAAAAAATCATGATAGAACAAGTTCCTTGGCACTTTGGTTATGTCTGTGCAAGAGTCTTACGTCAAGATGGATTGGTTGTGCTCCAGAAGGTTGGAGAATTATCCACGGGGTTGGGCATGTGTGTTAAAGTACTAAAGTTAGACTTTGGTGAAAAATATGAATTAAGTGTTAAAGTACGGTGGTAGGTAAGGTAGAATTTAATGTTATAAAGTGGGAAAAACTATAAATAGAAGGTTGGGAAATTCATTATTTACATTGTAACTATGAAGAAGGAAGATATTTTGTGGACTCTAGTTTGTAGAGTTGATCGTGTGAAGAAAAGTTTGAAGATTTTAACGGTGAGTGACTAGTTAGATCTGCAAACCGAGAGGGAGGTAATTCATGGGCATGGTAAGACTTGTGGAGAAGTGTCATCTTGTGAAAATATATTCTAGTTAGGGTTTGGCAGCTAGGGCATGGGTTGGAAAAGAGTATTCTTTGCAGGTTAGAGATTTGAACTTGGAAAAGATAGAAGAGTAGAGCTAGGAAGAGAAGTTGAAGTGAAAACCTACACAATGGTACCCAAGAAACTAGCAGTAACACCTAAAAAGGGAAAGGGAAAGGAAAAAAACAAGAAACCACCATAGATACCAACGAGGAATGGTATGCGAGATAAGGAGTACCTAGATGGGGTTTTATTTGGGATGGAATGGGAATCCCACTTGAGAAAAATGGTAGTAAATGACTACAATCATCACACGAATGTGATTGAAAAGGAAATTGAGTTGGAGTTAGTGTGCTTGAATAACCAGAGAACATCTGAGGGGTTACCAACTTATAGAGAGGAAGTCAAGGTGAGGTTAGAGAAGGCAGGGTTATTGTAACTCTATGAGTTTCCTACTTTAGAAAAAAGAGCGCCTCTATCGGTGGTGATGTCATGCGTACATGAAGATCACTTTCACTTCACGGGGTGTAAGATTCGTATAACCCCTCAGCTAATTTCAAGATTCACAGTCCTTATCTATGAGGGAGAAATTTTAGAGGATGACCTGTGTGATAAAGAAGTAGTTAAGGATACGGTGGCCGTGTATCCATACGAAATAGGGTTAAGGTACTTTGATATCAGGGATATCCAAGACAAAGTGATGAGAATGGCCATGCGCACAGTAACAAAACTCAACGTGCAAGAATGATGGACACAGTAAACAAGTCCTAGTTGAATATTTGTAGAATAATATCGAGGGAACCATCTACAATCTATCTACATACATTATAGATGAAATTATCACCAGCACATATGAAGGAGACAAGATTCTCTTTGGTAATTTCCTCTTAACCATTGTGTTCTTAGAGATCAGAGTACCAGATGCAAATAGATAAGTTCATGTGGGAGTACCCAGAGGAAGACCTCTCACTGTAAAAATATTTGAGAAATACACTTGTGATAGCATGACACCCGTTCACAAGGCGCATCTTGAAAAATGGTATACGCGCTTAAGGAATGCATTTGGGGAAGAATGGAGAATACCGGAATAACTACCAATGCTTACATTAGGAGAAGTTGAGTTCATTGTATACCAACACTTTTATATTAGAAGGTTAAAATTGGTGATGAGAACATGAGCCCATGGTGCAATCTCCCATTCACCTTCACTACTATATACTTCTAAAGGGAGTTAATAGATTCAAAGAGTCCAAAAAGTTAAATCTTGACCTTGGAATTTTGGACCAGGACCACAGGGAGATGTGTGGGATGTTGGTCTACCCCAATAAGCGCATGTATGTGGAAAAGTATGTATCACATGAAGTCCAGATGGTGAAACCCCGACTTTGACTATTAGGAAGGTCGCGGTGCATGTATAACTTCAGATAAGGCCCAAGTTTAAGAAGGGAAATTATCTTGAAAATGAGATAGCTATACCTAAGGACCTAATAGGAAGGAAGAAGAGCGCGCCCAAGAAGAAGGAGATAGAAGAAATAAGGAAAAAGGCACCAAGTGTCTAAGATACTCAAGTAGTAGGCACCCCAGGAACAAGCACCTAGAACAAGTACTTACATGCGTAGGAAGAGGTCCCTAGTCAAAGAGGAGGCACCAACACAAGAAAATATTATTGCAGAGGAGAAATCACTAGAAGAGAAGAGGAAGAGAAAGAAGAATCCCTATACTGGAATCCCCAATTAGGAAGAAACAAAAGGTGATGGAGGAAGCTGACTCGGAGGAGACAAAGAGCTTGGAGAAATACATAGGTGAGAGGGATGACGATGAAGAAAATGATCCTGAAGGAGACCAAGAGCCACTTATCTTTAGTATGCATGATTCAGAATAAGAGGGAGGAGAAGAAGAATAAAAGTTTCTTTTCATACGTAGAGAAAGGGTAGCTACGAGGATTAAGGTGCAAAGAACATGGAGAGATGTGAAGAGGTTGGCACGTAGGATCAAAAAAATCCAAGCCTCACGAAGGAAGAAATAAACAAGGTAGTAGAAAGAGAAACAAAAATATCATTGAATCCTTGGTAGAACAAGAAGCTGGAGCGTAGTGCTAATCTAGTGATAGATGAGGATAAGGAAGAGAGCAGAGGGAAATATCACAATGGTGCGGGAGGCCTCGGTTTGTCATTAATTGTCCCTAAGGGCATGTGTGCACGGGAAAAAAGTGTGTGGAGATGCAGAGACAAGGAATGAGCTACATCAATGATCCCAGCAAGGTGTTGCACACGTTTCCAAAGCACCATCCTAATGGATCAAGTCTTGGAAATTAATTCATTTGATGAATAAGGTACATACCCTTAGACAAGGAAGATTATCTCTTCGAAATTGAGTCCCACATCGATGAGCAAGAGTTCAAAGTAAGCCAAGGTGAAATAATGAAAATGTTAGAGTCAAAAGGAGACAACCCCTTGGTAAATTCTCGTAGCATTCGGATGATCAGCTATGCAACATGCTCAATAAATTCTCAATTGACATTGAAGCTAGGCTCTTTGGAAGGAATGCTAGGATAATATTTCTAGAAGAAAAAATAATAAAGATGGAGAAATAGCTAGAAAAGAATGCCAAGGATCTAAGAAAGGAGGAGTTAATTAGCACTCGGCTAAAGTGTGAACTTAGGAAGAAATTTCAAGGGTGCACAAACTACATAAGAAGGTATAATCCATCACATATGTCATTGTTTTGAAGCATCCGGACTCGACACCACCCGTGCAAAAGTATGGATCTTCCCTTGTCTGAGGACTTAATGCATCCTCACCATGGAAAAGAAACTTTTGGCTTTAGAATTTGTGAAAGAAGTAGGAGCGTGCCTTAAGAAGGAGGATAAGTTAAAGGTATTACAAATCATGGATGAGTATAGAAAGGTCCTTGCTTATGTAAAAATTGTTTCCTATACCACTAAGGCTGCATATGACAATTGTATGAGACAAAGATAAAGTGGCGGGTATTCAGTCGCCAACTATGAAGCAGAGCTTAAAGAGTTTTAAGAGAAGAAAAAATGGAACAAATCAAGGTGGGATAGAATCTTGGCTAAGGTTGAAAAAAGTTAGAAGCTATTGAGGCCCTAAGGGGTACAATCAAGAACCGATTAAAGGAGCTATACCCACAGTACTAGAAGGATGGACACACTTTAGGATGTGGGGAATGAGTTGGATAAAATTTTTGACACTATGAGCAGTCAAGGAGATAAACTAATTATTATGGAGGTAAGCACCCTAGTCGTGACCTCTTCCAGAGAGCAAAATGAAGTTGATTCCTGGAACAAGTTTGAGGTGACTTGCAAAAATATTTTCCTAGCTTATTGTAATAATGCCATCACTTCCTCATTCTTTCTTCTTTCTCAAATTATTCATCCCCTTATTCTTTTCCCCAAGACATTAGGTCTATTGTGTTTCTTTATTTATTGGAGATGTGTTCCCGAAGGCGGAGAACAAAAATACTTTTGTGGGGTGATGTTGGGCCCCTAGAATATTGACTAAGTACATGAATGCTAATGGTACGTAAGGCCTAGGATGAAGGATGGGTGCACAATAAGAAGGCACACAAGGTAAGGTTCTAGGAGGGTTTTAGAAGGGATGTGTTGTGTCTTTGGAAGATAATGTCTTGGGACTTAGCATTTGTATTTGGAATATCGGGAAGGACATGAGAAAAGTGTGACCCGACTACACATGTGGAGTGGATAAGGTGTTAGCTTGGTGATTGGTTGGCCTAGGAAGGAATACACCTTGTGATAGAAGTTTCTATAAGACCATCATGGAAAAAAGTGGAGAGCTCGGGCACGGAGGAGCATGCTCCCATGGAGGACCACATTTAGACACTTGGCGCTAGATCTGAGGCCACAGAAGGATGAGTTGGCAATTCGGGTTTCCTATAAATACAAGCTCCCCTGAGAAGAAAGAGAGACAAACATATATAGAGAGATTAATAGAGAGTAGAGCTCTCTAGAAATGCCACAAGGAACTCTTTTTTTGGTTGTGTAGATAAAACATGGGAGATGGATGTACCAAGGGCTTAGAGGTTTAAATTTCTTTTTTTTAAAGCTATATGATATGGATCCAGTTATGATGCATGACTTTGGTCTACCTTTCTGAAATGCTCTGGAAGGAATCCAATGAATGTAATGAGGTTACCAGTCTATGTGAATATGATTAGTAATGGTTTTGGTGCATTTACATATCTTCATGGTTCTTATTTATGCATGTTTATGGAATGAGTCGAATCCTTACACATTTCCCTTTTGTTTTAATTCGAGTTCTTAATTTTTAAGTAATTTTATATCTGGAATGAATTTTGCACTAATCTAGAATCCATTCTCGAGCTCTACGATGTTGGCATGTCTCATTTCAACTCACTTCCTTTAATTTTGGATCATTGATGATAGTTTCCCACTTAAATAACATAAAAGAGAGACTAAAGCACCCGTGCATGCCTCGGGTGAGTGCCTAGCTCCCGCTAGGTGAGAGGCCGATGCACATGGGATTCCCTTGTTCTTTGGTGGGTTTAAAAATGACTACAACGCTATGTACAAAACTTAAAATCATACACACCCCAAGTGTGATATGCAGAGTGTAAGAAAGCACTTATTCTACTAAAATCAAATCTACTCCTACTCCTATACTAACCCTAGCAAATAAAAGCTAAACAAAACCTACTACAAGAAGGAGAAATAGCTTCCCTTTCTCAAAAGAGGCAACCATGCAAATAATTTGATACTGAATATGGCTGCTTGTATGAGTGAAGAACTAACTATAAGCCAATCCTCCACCCAAATCATCAAGGTGTCAATTGGAAACAAGACAAATACTTCTTTTGTTTCTCTATATTTAGATTGAAGAGGCCTTACAACTGATCCTTGGTACTTTGATCCGCATCCTCATGCTTAGGAGTAAGTATGGTGGTGTTGGCATCTCCCTTGGCTCAATGAAGCCAAGTACCTAATTAGGCATGGTCTCGATCGATTGATGTTCCCATTTCTCGAATTTCAACTCCAAGAGTGGAGTCTTCATGCTTGACCTTCTTGGATGGATGGTGTGAGAGGAATGATGACATCCTCTTGCTCTTTTCCTTCCTCTATAGCAGTATGGAACTCCTCTGCAATCTACAACTCATTTTTATTGATTGCAACATCTAGTGAAGTTACTTTTGCATCATTATAGTTTTCTGTAACACATTGTTGGCTCTGGAGTTCCTTCATTGCTTCTTGAAGACCAACTTGCTCTTGGGTAGCCTCTTCCTCTAGCATGAAATTTTTCAAATCAAAATCTTCAATTTTCTACTCTAGAGGACTATTTGGGGCAGCAAGGTCTTCTTGATATCTCTCCTCCATCATGGATTCATCAATCAAATCAGGCCCTTCAAATGAAAGAAAAAAATCTTCAATAATGCTTTCTTCATCAAGTGGCTTCAACTTTGATTCAATCTCTTCCAGTTGCTCCTCTTCAATAGCTCTTCTTCCTTTATGATTGATTGTGCAGCTTGGATTAGATCAACATCCTCTTCAGACAAAGTGCCATTATGGACACTGCATTCAAAGCAAATAGATTTCTGATCTTCTCCTTCTTGTTCTTGTTCTTCTTCTGCTGCAAACTCAGCCTTAGCCACCACTAGCTCTTCAACCTTGACCTCTATGTTGGCTTAACCATCAAGGGGATCTTTGTAATCCAAAATCGCACCCCAACTCTTCATATTTTCTATTATTTCTTCTCTATTTGGCTCTCCTTCTTGTTTTTCTCCTTGATTGGTCTTTGGAATCTCTTCCCGCATGGAATTGGGAAGGCAAGAGGAGGAGTGGTTGGGGTTTCAACCAGATTTGCAATTGTTTGTGGTGGTGAGGGAAGTGAAACTTCTTGTTTTTGGAGGGATGAATTCTTGGAAGGGAAAAGGGAAGAAGAATTGAGATGATATGGAAGACTAGGAGATGGAGAAGGGAATTTTTTTGGGGAAGCAAGTGAGGGGCTTGACTCTTGACCATGCTGAAATGATAAAGTTTGGGATGGAGAAAATGGAGCATAAGGAGCTGGTGATTGAATTACCCATTGACAAGGTTGTCTCGCACTTTTCTCATATGCCTCAATATCCTCAATCCACTATGCAAGTTGAGGCAACATTTCAACCATGAAGTCAATCTTCTCCTAAGGGTTGTAATGTCTTGGCATAGGGCCAACCCATGGACAAGGTGCCCTATAGAAAATTTTGAACACATTTGTGACCCTTGATTGTACCAAGAGAGTTTCCATTCTTATATTTTTCATGTATAAATTATCCTCTTCATACGTGGAACTGCGTCTAAAATCTATATATCTATGCTCTGTAGAAACTAGATAGTTTGGCAAATGACCAAACTGATTTGAATCTGGCTCACCTGGATATCCATAGTGCTAATTTCCATTGTGAAACCTTTTTGAAGGTGTGTTCAAGTAACCTAGAGATGGATTTGAATATAACTACTGATGTAAGTTTGAATTCTAATGTGGAAATGAAGTCATGATTGCACAACTTCATGGAATGGGAGAAAATGAAAGATGTGGAAGGAATAATGGATGGGGAAGGTTTGCAACTTCAAATATGTGGGTTGTTGACTAGATGGCGTTTCCGGATGTGTTTTGCATGTGCCTCAAAATCTTGAATCTCACAAAAAAACACATCAACTTGATGAAACGAAGTGGTCAAGTGCTTGAGACTGTCCCCCCACGGTGTCCCAAAACTATTAGTGTGTCTCCTGATGGCTTGATATTTTCTTGATCATGAGACACCTCGGAAAGATGATAAATTTCTAATCTTAGTGTCCCACTAGATTTTCCAAAACTATTAATCCAAAATCATAGCACCCCGAATGGCCTCAGATTTAAGTGGGGCATTCGGTGTGATCTGCATAACATTGGACCATCTCTCAAGATGTGGGACTTGTGGACTTGAGATGGACCTACTGAAGACTAGTTCCTACTTCCTAAACTACCTACCACAAGCTATTCTAATGTAGGCAAACTATCTAATCCTAATATAACCTTCCAAGGAGAGGTAGAGAGAGAAATACAAAAAGTAGAGCCTACACTAAAATGGTGATACACCAGGGAAAGGAGGAGTGCTTAGTAACAAATCCAACTTCTGAAGTGGAGAGAGGTGAGAAAAGGAGAGGGTGGACAAGATGCAACACATAGACCGAGAGATAAGGTTCACATGAGAACACCACTTCAACGCATTACACACATCTCTCAAAACCTGTAATAGACATCAAAATATGCACACAGTATACCCTGCAACGATGAGAGGTGAGAAGAGATAGTAAAATAAGAAAAGGATGGACATAATGCATCAAAAAATAGATTTTATTACTCCAAAAGTTCATAAAGTACACCATCAGTGGGCAAGGGGCAAGAAAATTCCATTATAGAGCCAAGAGAGGAGGCTTAGACTCTACATTTTACCCTATGGAAGAAAGAAGAGAGGAGGGCAGAAGGGAAAAGATGGCCAACCTTTTGAAATATGCCCCTCCATTACAATATATAGAAGAATGAGAGAAGGAGAGAGGGAAGAATCAAATCCTTCTTCAACCACCCCAAGATATGTATTGAATTAACCTACTCCTACATCCATAGAAAGAATTGAAATCTTCTTGTAACGATGATGGGGTTCACTGCAAGACCCATGCCCCCATGCATTGTTCCTTGTTAGGAAAGAAAGAGGACCATTCTTCATTATTGTGATAGGTGAGACTTGATAGCCTTGGAAATGGAAAACCTAGATAATTAATGGTAGCGAGGTGAATAGCAAGCACCGGGAGCTCTCGAAACATCCTCTCCCACCCAAATGTTAGTTTCAATCAAAAGATATGGTCATCTGAAGGTCTTTGGTTTTGGATTCTATCTCTGTGAGATCTACATGGATTCTGCACATTATGATATTTCTCCATTTCCTTTCACTCTTGTAGTTCGTGAGAGACATGTTGCACCATCTATAGGCTTGCTCTTTTCCTTTTGTATTCTAGCTAATTCCCCTTGTTGCAAGAGATACACACGACACGAGATATGCGTGGAGAATCAACACATGTTTGGGACTGTCTCAGAGTTTCCCCTTGAAGTTGCGTAGGCGAGGCATATGGAGGCTTTCACTAACCCTGCTATATCTAGCTGATTAAATGGACGATTCTTCCCCTTGTTGACTTGACCACGTTGCGGGCATGTACTTGCTTGGGAAATGTCTTTAGATTCACCCTTTGAAGTTTTGGTGACGAATCACATGGCACCTTCTATAAGCCCCTTTATACTTAGCTGATTCGGGTGTCAATTGAATACTACCTTTACAGGTGGGACCCTTGTAACCAGCCCCTTAAATTGTTACTGAGTGGGACACTTGGCATCATCTGTGAGGCTTCCCTAGTTTCTTTGTGTTTGGCTTAGTCCCTTTTGTTTCGCGGGGCCATGTGTTTGAATTGGGACATGTGGCGGGATCGTGCTTGTGTGGATCCTGCCCTTTGGGTTGTGCCCTTGAAGTTGTGCCTATAGAACACATGGAGGCTTTCGCCCACACAAGACTTTTCAATAGTTGATGAGACCCCCTCAAGTCATAGATGTATGGTAGGATGGTGCACGATTGGAGAGGCGCCTCTGGATTTTTCCTTTGATGTTGTCTTAAGATGATGCTTGGGGCCTCTATTGATGGTTGAACACTTGGCACCATTTGCATCTGTTCTATGTTGAGATCCACGTGGGGGTTCACACTCATTTGGGGTCTCTGTTTCATTGTGCCTTTTGGAATTTCACCAAGATGATGCATGGTGCCTCCCACGAGTCTTTTTTTGGTCTGAGTCAACTCTTATGCGACGAAGTCCAAAAATTTGAGCCCCTTTCCCCACTTTCTTTCTTGTTGAGCCTTTTGATCTCTTTTAATCATTATTGGTCTCCTCTTCCAACCCTACTACTCCATTATTGAGCCCACTTACACCTTGGTTATTGGATATGGAATGTGATCTCAGTCCGAACTGAACCGATCCATCCGATTTTCTTCTATGCGAGGTCGTTTTTTAAAAAAAATGGCGGGTAAAATTGGGACAACATGAACTCGATCCTTTGCTTATAAAAATATCCTTGGAATAATCCTCAAGTCTTCTAGAATTCATGCTCAGTATTCCATGTCCCAACAATATCCTTAGTTTGTAAAAATGGCTAAGTCTTATTTTAACCCATCTCTGGGAATCTTCATTTTTGTTATATACTTGCACGTGTCTACGTGCCCTGTTGCTACATGCCCAATCCTTATGCGATTTCATCCTTGAGCTATCTTTCATCTGCTCAACATTACCCCAAACTAATGTCATTACTGCCTCTAAAAATGGGTAATCATAACTTATATCTCTAGGAATAAAGAATAATGAGTGAAAGAATAGGGAATTACTTGAACAAAAAATGAAGAACTACTTAGTGCCCTATTCTTCTATAGGAAGGATTAACTTTGGATATTCATTTTTAATCTCTTCTTCCAACACCTTCTAATCACTCAACATTACACCTCTTTTATCGAGACATACGTAACCAAGGATTCCAACTCATCCTAAGTAATGTTTATTTTTCATTCTACAAAATTCTAACAATGTTAGCCATGCTCGAAACCATGCCCTCTATATAATCCATTTTCTTCGCAATGTGCTTCTTGATTTCGTTCATTCTTTCCTTATATGGTTCTTAGTCTACTATGCAAACATGTTGCATTTTTTTTTTTTTCTAGAAAAAATCTCTCCATGCACTTGATCATCCCATTCTTCACTTCCTTTAGGACCTCATTATCCTCTGCAATTGTCTTTGTCCTAATAATTACATCTAGTGCCGCACACATATTTAGAGCTTGGTCTGCCTTCTTGATTTGTCCTTGATTCTTGCAAAAAGAATTATAACTTGAAAATTTCCTTGCAATCATGGCCTTGGCCCTTGCTACCTCATCTGTAAGATCCCTTGGTGTTGGCATACACATAGGCCATTCCTCTAGTAGTAACCTACCTACTACATGTAAATAATGAAAATCATACTTAAAATATGGTTCCAACTTCTCATGAAAATGTGGCATTTTCTCTAGTACTTCATCCTTGATATGCTCAACCATATTGAAGATGTCATGTGTTTCTTTCTCATCATTATCCTTTTCCTTCTTGAGGTGCTTGATCTCTGTATGTTTTTCCTACTTGTCCTTTAATAACTCTCTAATGGTTTCCACTTTATTGATGTTCCTATATGTAACCTAAGTTGATAGCTTTACCAAATCATTTCTCACCTATTCATTTAACATGACAGTCTGCTTGACATTCACATGTCTTATGTGGGATGTTATTTTCATTCTACATGAAACACATGACTCCTCACACACATTGAAATTTGTTTCATCCATATGAGTCTACATAGACCAAGATAACTACTTGCGTGTGCATGTGTTCACCATTTCTTTTTCCATGAGCTCCCACCCATAAAAATACTTAGGCTCCAAATTGCTTTACAATTGTGCTCTTATGATCTTTCTTATCTCATTCACATATCAACTATAAGGGTTTCGTAATCTTCATCCTTCTTCTCTGTGCACTTACTAGTGGGGATTTCGGTACTGAGTCAGTATAGGTCCTCCACCCTCTTGTGTAGTATGTGGTACCCAAAGGTTCACCCTTCTCTATTTTTGGACATATCTCCTTTAGTTCCTCCTCATCCTGAGGCTTTGCAGTATCCTCCACTATGAATGGAATGTGAGGCGTGATATCCTCATACACTTCATTTTCATCATCCTCCCAAAAAATGTACTTGTGTATTCTCTTTTTCTCATGCTTAGGTTTCTTAGGAGAAATCCTTGGTGACTTTCTTGGGGGCTAGGAAGTTCCCATGCCCTGATTCCTTGTTCACCTGGGTACCCTCTTGTACTGAGGTTCGTCGGGATTATTTTCAGGTCTACCCCCATAGTGCATATCATTAAAACTTCTTATTCTTGTTGTAAGGTAGGAGTTACCTCACGCACACTTTATTTCTCATCAGTGGGTTGTCTCCTTCCCCTATGCTCTAGGCCACCAATATCTTCAGGAAGTTCTTATTTTTTTCCCTCCTCTTCTTCAACGGGAAGAACATCCTCTTCCTATAAGGTGCCCACAATATGTTTTCCCTTAGGCGAGTCTAGGGAGTTTGAATTCAATCTCCAAATACTTCCCATTTTCCAATTTAGGGTAAAATTATATATATAGCAGATCCACACCCGATTTTCCAATGGCCAAGCGACAACCTTCATTGTTAATTTCATCGAAATCAATATTTTTATATAAATAATCTTACCTGGATAAACGTAAGACTTCCTCAGTGTGTGGTAGTAACAATCTACCTTATCAACATTAAACAACAACCGACACACATTTGTGAACATATGTACATATTCTTGGAAGTAGCACACAGTGAAGGCATATGGAATCTTACACCAAGGGCCCCATTTTCCATTCTTCATCCCAAAATATCCAATATAGAAGTGTTGGTACACTACAAACTATACTTTTTATCAATATTGAAGCTTACTCCTTGGGTATCCTCCATTCTTCTTCAAACATGGTGCGTAAGTGCTCATACCATATTTTTCCCTTTTCTTGAAGGGTCCACTCATTGATCCATCAAAAATATAATTGTCAAACGTTTCTGCCAAGGACTTCTTTTCATAGGAAAGCGCATATTGTCTTTTGGCCCATCGGGCATTCAAATTTCAACAAATACTAATCTCAAAAGTATACCACCAAAGTTAATCTTCTTACCTTTTTGTGCTTCCTTAATAATTGTCTTAGAAAGGAAATTTGATATGTTATACACAATACCTTCTGTCATCTTCTGTGTAACATGAAGCCAAACCTTGTTTAAGCGATACCAACACTTTTGATTCTTTATCTTTTTTAGGAGATGGGCTACTTCTAAATGTATGAATACTTATATAATTTAAGAATTTCCATCCCATGCCCTCCTTTAGTGTATCCTAGCTCTTTATTTGTCTTCTTTATGGCCTCCCTATCGGTGAGGTTGTTATTTAACTCAACACCCGTACTCCTTATCCCTGTCAAACTTCGATCATAGGCATAGTGATCCTAATTCGGTGCCCAAAAAAATAAAAATTTATGGTGGACTCGATCATGAGCCAATAGTATAAAATTTTGGGCTTTCCAAAATACAGGAGCTCATACAACTATAAAAATCCTACCTTGGTCAATATTTTCTTACCCACATCATCATAGACCACCATGTCATCTACTATTCTCTTCGAGGTCTTCACCACAAGTAATATTTCCAAATCTTCCTTGGTATCCTTGTTCCTATGGTTGTAATCGCTGACCTTGTAAAGAAGAATGTGTGAATCCCAATCATAACACACAAATATTCCATTTGGGTCTGCATTTGAGATAATCTTCTCTCGGGGAGCGTCTTGACCTCAATGTTTACTTCTTTTTCTTATTTCCTCTTTTACCAGCTCAGATTCTCTTTTGGGTGACATATCAAATAAAGAGGCATGTTCTTTTACCTACCTCGAGATCTATTACTCCAACTCTGCATGCCATAGCTCAAAATCATGTGCCCTAGCTCGAAACCAAACCCTATCTATCAATCCTCTTCCCCACATGCCTCTTTCACTCAAACATGTCACCAATGGAGTGCAAGACTATCCCATGCACAAATTTGACAAGATATATAACTAGTTCACAACTCTCTACACTTCACCACCATCTTGCTAGCTCACTCGCCTTCAAATCACTCGAAATATCTTGTATGAAAAGGTAAAAATGACTTTGTCAACGTCCTTATATAGATTTTCAAAAATTTATCATAGCTATTTCTCTCCACGTACCATTTCAAAAATATTATCACATTTATTTCTCTCAACCTACCACCATCCTCAACATTAATTCATAATTTTAGAAAATTTTCCGTGTTTCTCATCTCCAAAAGTGCCATAGTCATAACTTTCAAAGCCACACCTTCAAATTTTTGTCTACATACCTCATTCCATGCACCATCATGTGCCAAATTACCTTGCCACTGAGCCTTCGTATAAATAGTTTACACTTCTGTAACCTACCTCACATTACACTATGCATCCATCCATAAGTGGTCTTTAATCATGAATAAATTTTTTTCTATCTGCACCTTTCCCTAAAACACCCATATAAAATTTTCTTTGTGCATACCCATCTTTAGATGACAATCAAACTTTACAATAAACCTTGTATATAAAAAAACCCCACACTAAGGGTATATGTTATCCTATGAACATAAAAACACTCACATAGTAACCAAAATTTGGCATGCAAGTATGCTTATTATACAAAAAATTGAACTAAATTGACAAATCATAGCAACAATGAAAGGAAACACATATAAAGGGAATGCATTAATGAAATCTAATCTAAGTGGAAATACTTCCTTATTACAAACACCAAGAGGACTTATTTATAGTAGTTCTTCAACCTACTCCCATTGAAGTAATCAGGAAACCGTATTCCATCCAACGCCTCTAGTTGGAAAGCACATGAATCAAATATATATGTGATAACATACGGTCCCAACCAATTCACCTTAAGCTTTCTAGGGTGGGGTAAAAAAATTGAATCATATAGAAGTACCATTTTTCCGACCACAAGCTTCTTATCCTTGATGTGTTTGTCGTGTCATGCTTTATGCCTAGATTTTTATTTCTTCTTACTCTAGTGCACTATGACACACCTCTCATCTAGCTACATGAGTTTTTCAATACATTCTTCAAGTGCTTGTTCATCAGCTAAACCTCCTACGTGCGTAATTCACAAAGAAGGTAACATGAATTCCATAGGTAGAATTTCCTTTGTGTTGAACACCAACTGAAAGGGTGTTGTCTTATTCAACCTTTTAGGTTGTCCTGTGCACCCAAATCAGAGTAGAAACTTTATCATCCCAATCTCTCCTTCCAAAATCACAACATTTTGTCAAGGTATGGCTTAATATTTTGTTGAATCCCTCAATACTTCCATTTTCATGAGCATGATAGGGTTTTGTTCTATTGTTTGAAACCATAAATTCATCCAATAATATCCTAATAGTCTCATTAAGGAAATGAGTACCCCTATCACTTGTTAAACTTGAAGGAAATCCATACATGTTGATAATATTTTCTAACAAAAACCTTTCTACCATAGTTTTTGTGCAATCCTTTAATAAAACAACTATTTCTTTGCCATCTAAGATAATTTTTACAAGTTATAATATAACATGATCCTTTCCTTCATGTGGCTGGGGAGATAGGGCCCACAAATTCAATTGCCCACTTCTCAAAATGTTTTGCACTAGTAATAGGCCTCAAAGGCATCTCATCTCTATGCCCAGGATTTCGAGGAGTTGAAAATGGTCACATGCCTTGCGATACTCTTTGCGATCCTTGTATATTTTCCCACCATAGACCACCTTATAATATATTGCACCTAGTGGAATCATGTACATAGTGTCTACCTGCAATATTTTCATGAGCCTCCTCTATAATTGCTTCATGCTCATGCTCAAGAACACACCGACGTAAAAATTCATCACAACCTAACTTGTATAAGTCTCCACCGATCAACATGTAACATGTAGTGCAAATGGCAAGTTGTTTCTTCTCCAAATCCTTCAATCCTTCAGGCGCCACAAATGTGCGTAAAAATACAACAATATCCTCTAGGTCCGAGGGTTCGTGGTTTAATCTAAATAGTTATACATCTAGCATTTTATCCTCAATGTTATATGCATCCTCCCTTGATTGAATCCTTGATAAATGGTCTAGAAAAAAATTGCTCTTACCTGGATTAACCACCATAGAAAAGTTAAACTCCTAAAATAAAAGAACCCAACGACATATGATCCCTTGTAAAATGGGTTTTTAGCCAAATAATATAATGTCATATGATCTATATAGAATATGAAATGTGTTTCCAGTAAGTAATTTCAAAACTTATGGAGTGCGTAGATCATAGATAATTCCTAGCACTCTATAATGATGTAATTTTGTTTTGTTATAGTTAACTTCCTTCTCGTAAAGAAAATAGTATGATTAGCAATCCATTCTCTAGGATGGGTAGTACCATGCCTATAGTATATGATAGAGGCATCTGCATACAAATTAAAAGGTGTTTACCATGAAGGAAAGAAAAAAGAGGTGATGTAGTAAGCCTTTCTTTCAAAGTCTCATATGTGCCTTTGTTATGCCTCCCCGATAAAACATGCCTTTTTATGTTAACAATTCATCTAGGGGCACAATGATCTTGGCATAACCTTTGATAAATTTTGTAGTAACTTGTGTGCCCCAAGAATCTGCACACCTCCCTTTTCTTTGGTAGGCTCCTCTAAGCCCAAAATTACGATAACCTTAGCAAGATCCACTAGCAAAGCCATCTTTACGGTTTATGTGTCCCAAAATAATTTCAAAGGGTGTTGCAAATACAAAATTCTTAATATTTAAAGGTATGATCAACTACCGATAATTCTCAAACATCATCCTCAACTTATCAAATTGATCCTTTACAAGCCCATAGACCATTGAATCATATAGATATACCTGCAAGAACTTGTGAATAAAATCCTAAAACACATGTACCACTATTCGTGAAAAGGCTGTAGGCTCATTCTTTAGTTCGGAGGAATACTTGTGTATGCAAAACTTCCCAATTTAGTGCTGAAATTTATCTTCTCTTGATTCCCTTTTGTTATCCTTATTTGATGATACACTTTGAAAATCCATTAGTGAAGGAGTATATTTCATGCCCTCAATATTTCCTCATAAACGGTGTGGAAAGGGATGAATTACACATGGAGCATTCAACTCCCTATAATCCACACAAATTTTGATTCTTCCATATTTCTTTATACTAATAACCATAGGGCTCACCCATTCTGATTCCTTGATGGGCATAATGATCCCAAAAATTAACATTTTGTTAATTTCTTCTTTCACCTTGATGTGCGATTTCGGATTCATCTGTAAGGCCTCTTCCAAAGCTGGACATGCACCTTCCTTGACCTTATTTTCATTTCACCTAAAGATTCATGTACACCTTTCAATTCATGATAGCCTCTAGGGAATAGATCCTGGAAGTTGTGTAGAAACTCAATTATCTTAGCAACTTCAGAGTCAGACCAATAATTTCGATGATGGCCTCCTTAGGTTCATCATCTGTTCCAATGTTTACTTTCTTGGTATTCATAGGTGCATGGTACATGTGCACTTTCTCATCTAGACTTTCAAGACCTTAGGTGTACCCTCTATTTTCTCAATATAAAATTTCTCAACCTCTTCATTATCAACTATGTAGACCATCTTACCATTTTCTCTTTCTAGGTAGGTGCATCCAAGTTATTCATCATTTGTTTCTTCTTCTTCAAAACGTGGACCCAAGTTTGACTCTCTTAAGAACTCTAAAGGAGCTCCTCATCCTTTGCGCTCTCTTTCATAGTTAAGCACTTCATAACCTAGAATGTCTCGTTAAGTAAGTGGTTTAGTGGAAAAATAGTCAAAGGTATGAATCATAGCTATAGTAAGTTCTTTTCAATTCCCAGTCTCTTTATTCAACTCTGCATAGATATACCATGTGCACACATAGCCTTGCAAGGTGAAATAAAGCTTGTGCACCCACAATAAAGGTGGTAAATCTTCTTGCCCCTCTTTCTAGAGTCTCTCACACTGCTGAATGTGGTGCTAAACATGATCATTACCATGAAATGTACAGATCTTGGTAGGTGCATTTATCCTTTAAAATATAGCAGATAAAGTAATCCTTATTTCTCTCTACTCCAAAAAATTATCCCTGTGAACCATCCACTCGTGCTCTACCATTCCACGTAGAGTATAAAATGGTATATTCCTTCTTTCAACATGGCATTCCCATGGAACTTTCATAGCAAGTATGAATACCTCTAGATTCTATTCACCAGTGTACCTTGGTACTGGCATTGCTTAAATGCACGATATTATGTGTCTTACTAACAAACACGGTTGCACTTCGTATTTTGTGCCCAACCATTTCATAAGTGTTGTGTGCCTAGTTGTCACATGAAACACTTGTAGTATCACTCATGGAATGTGCATCATCCCATTGGAGAACTCCTTCCTTTAATGGCTCAAGAACTTCTAGATCTTGAATGGTGCACACATAAATTCTATTTAAGTCTTCTTCACTTAAGGGATCCACATAAGGTGAAAAATTCCCATCTATCAAAGGGATAATGACACATTCTTCCTTGTTTTCAAAACTTATATACCCCTTATTGAAGCTCGGATCAATGTTATTTACATCACACCAAGGGCGCCCAAGTAATCTTTGGGAAACTATCCGGTTCGAAAAGAACTAAAACCTCAAAGTCCCCAGTAAACTCATCCCCTTGTATAGTAATTGATGAATTTTTTAAAACACCAATTGGTGTAGCCTTCATCTAGGTCACTATAAACAACACATTAGAATATTTTTGTAATGGTGGTCTTTCCATCGAACCCATAAATCCAAATTGAGCACATTTACTTCCACCTCCATGTCAATCAAGATATTACTCAGAAGACAACCATCAACAACAACATTCAGAGTGATCTCCTTGTCATAATATAGGCTATAAGGGGGAAGGTTAGCATGTAAAATCTTCCTTTCATGCTCAATCCCAACATAAAGAGTGTTTCCATTTAACCAATTCCCTAACAAAGGAATAATGTTTTCCTAGTGCAAAGATATCTTAGAAACCTCCTTTAAAACATTTTAATTTATCTAATGGAGCTTAGCTACTTTATTTTGTTCTAACTTCCATGACTGCTCTTTCAAACATTGTATCTCACCCTATAAATTCTGAATTACCTCCATGGTTTCTTGATAAACCTCCTTCTGATGCATAGGGTATGGATACTTTACATGTAGAACCTCCTCTTTAGTAATAACAAGTTTTGATGACATAACTTCTACTGGTGCATGTAGCCTCGGGGCATGTAGTAATCCTCACATGTACCAAAGCAAGATCAATGCTAACTTCAGCATCCATTGATCTTTCATGGCACGCTAAAATCTAACCATTCAAATACCCTTGTTCTCTTACTTATGCTTCTTACTCAAGTGATCATACAAGTATGAACATTCTTCATAGTTATGATTCTTTACACGAGAAAGAAAAACAATTTTTGTAGAAACTTGCTCTTTTAATGATCCATAGATCCACATGTACAACTAGTTCGACAAGGGAAATCACCTCTTCAACCACCATGACCTCAGCCTCTAGAACCCCCTCCGTAACCTCATCCTCAACCATGGGCTCCATCAGAATGCCCTTAATTATGATCATGTTCATTGTGCTCACCTTTCTCCTTAGACTTATTTACAAAACCAGTTTTCGTGCAGTATAATATCAATGGCATCATGAATCTTATCAATCAACCTGCAAACTTTAGTATCATGAGTGGAAGACCTACAAATCTTGGAGTAACATGACATGTTATTTCTTATTGCACACTACAACAATGGGCACCAAATTGAACTATGGTCCAAGTGACAGATCTTGTAATCCAACAATAAGGAGCGCACCAATTTATGAGGGAAACTATCCTTAGTATGCCCCTCTACTTCACAATATGTACACCAAATTCCACTGCACATCTCATGTGCTGAATTAGTAGATAATTTTTCCAACTATTTGTCCATTGTTGCAATCTGATCTTCCAAAAATGGACTCACTCTTATGTCTACACTTCCTACCACCTCATTGGGTAGCGTTGCTTTAAGAACCTCGCGTGGATCTTGATAAGTCTTATGCAAAATAACCCTCCTAAATGACATGATAAAACCCCAATGAAACACTATGCATGTTGGCTTGCATGGATTTCATAAGATAATTTAGACAAAAGGGTTTTGAAGCAGAGAATCATGATCCCAAATATCTCGGTAGTGCCCCGCCTAATATCTTTCAACTCACTAATGTTGTTCTTCTCAAACTCAGGGATATAAAATTATTTCAAGAAAGCATCCTGTAATGTGATATAATCTACAAAATTCTGGTCAAAGTTAAACTTTTTGTATCAACTATTCGTGCACCCATATAATTTGGTTACAAACCGATGCACATTGCACTCTAGAGTTGTGATCCCCTTTTTCGGCCATAGTATCTCACACATATGCATGTGTTAACCACTGTATATTCTTGAAGTTGAATAAACATCCCAATATAAATCTACTTGGGGTTGGTGTGGAAGTTGGCCACTCAAATCTAGTACACTGTGTTTCCTCTACCTCCGAGCCACAAGATCTCCTAGCGCCCAAGCCACCAAACCCTCTTGATCCTCTTCCTAAAGTAGGAAATGGACCAGAGGATGCATTACCTTGTGTTCCAATAGTCATGCTAATTTGGACTCACATAGTCTATGAAGTTTTGCTACTTCAATACATTATACCAATATTCTTTATGCCATGATCTCGTGTTAATTACGTCCAAAAATAATACCTCTAGTTGGACCTCCTAATAACATAGAATAAAATTGCACCACCGTAGATGAATAAGCTACATGATTAACTCCTTAAATTGAATCCAAATGGAATCGATCTCTATGCAACTTTACTTTGTACGGTAGCTTTCTTACTATTAACTATTGTTGAATTTTGAAAAGAAAGCTCAAAGGATAGGTTGATAGGTAGGTTCAGATGCATGCTCGTGGTCCACAATTTCTCTCCCAACGCACCTTCATCAAAATTCGAGGAGGGTTCTCTACCATGATTTCCCAAATGGGGGAGTTCCAGATGCTCTGGATCTATGTCCTCTACATGAGCTCTAAATCCTTCACGAGCCATCTCCCTCTACAACACCATTCTTTCCATGATCTCTCATTGCTTCAACAAATCCCTCTAATTCACTTCATTAAAATTTAGCCATCTTTCTTCCCCTATGTCTTTCGTGGAAAGGTCCACTATCTTGACCAAACCTTATGCTGCCCTATGCATGGTGGGGTTTAAATATCCATAGGATTCTTTTCAAAATCTAGGGTTATGATCAAGATATTAATTTCCAATAGAATACCACGTAGGTAATATCCTATGTGCTCTCACAAGAACTAGAACTCAATAACTTTTGGGAAAGAGTAAGTGGAAACTGCATACTCAAGAATATAGTTGTTCAAAACACCATGGAGCCAAACAACCATAGAGCACATCCAAATAACATTTGTATTACACAAGGCCTATAATTCCTCCTATGTCCAAAAAATTATGTAAAACCTCTAATTTATCTTAGACCCGTAAACAACCAACCACTCGTATAAATCTATGGGAAATATAGAAAAGAACATCCCGTAAAATGTGTCATATAGATTCTGCTCAACCCACTTGTGTGCATTAAACTCAGGTCTAATGCTAAATATGTGAGTATAATCTTATTCTAGATCATCTAACCACTCTTAAATATTTTCCAAGGTCAACCGATATGTGTTCATCATGTAACATCGAGAAATATAGGTGAGAAACAAGTCTGACAATGCAAAACAATGATGTAGCCGGAATTCACTTGCAAATAGCCCAAGGTGTATTGACACATCACTCGGACTGAAATGAGAACTCAATCAAAGTGTGCATAGATACTAGGTCACTCTTAGTTAATATTTTTCAAGTTAGCATGATTACAAGTGTATTTCATATCCATAACAGATAATCAAGTAAACCATGGTGCGTAAACAAAATATAGATCTAAACCATATGAAGGAATAACTAAACAATCACTATAATCAATTTTACGATGCAAGATCTATGTTCACTTGTATATAACACCAATATCCAACCAATAAGATCAATTATATTAAATATTGCAAAACACATGAGCTTCATACATCATAATAATATCACCATGGTTATGTGTGCTTACTGATTCAAAGCGTAACACTACAATAAATAAAAATATCTAAACTATACAAATCAATACATATTTATAGGGGTGGGGACTTTCCCTTCACCACCCATGCACCTTCTAAAAATAGGCTATATGCCAATAATAGCCATGCACCCTTAAATAAATATACAAAAGTATGAAAGTGCTAATAATAGATCTCTTAAAGTTAAATCTTAGTTCAGATCCTATTATTAGCTCCAAAACTCTGCATGGCACTCGATCCTTATCTTATCCAAAATATCCTTGATGATGTGCTCAAGTATTCTAGAAGTCGTGCTCAATACTCCATGTGCCAAAATTAGCCTTAGTCTATAAAAAGGGCTAAGTCATGTTTTAACTTGTCCCTAGGCACGCTCCTAATTTTCTATACTTCGAGACGCATCTACTTTCCCTACTCGCACACCCAATCCTTATACACTTTCATCCTTGAGTTGTATTTCATCCGCTCAACAAGAATTTACATTATTTTTAACTCACACCTCGACTAAGTACCTTAAGACTCGAGAATATTATAAGTTGACATATAATTTCTCATAACATCGTGAACAACTCATTGTGACACCATATAGATTGTGAAAGCTAGATATAATACCCTTTAAGCATTCATACAAGCATGTCATGGACTCAAATCATACCACAATTCCTTGGATTATTCGACATTCAAGGCTAAGTATCAAAGAACAATCTTACTCACAAAAACATCTTTTTGACTCGTTGATGATTCACATAATAAGAACTATATAGATCTAAATCATAGTGATATCAAACTAAGAACCATCACAACCATCTTGAGAGGTACATCATAATAATTTACACCTTTGAAACATAAATATGGAATCTTCATGAAGACATTAGACTCAGTCCACAACTATCCTAATGCAAATGACTTCCTACTAACATACAAAATCTTTGAAACTTATGAATGGATCATTTCACATACCTTATTACTCTTTAAGTGTCCCAGAGATATAAATTCTTCCTCTTTTCTTTCATGGGAGCTTGAAAGGAATTCAAACACATAATATCTTCTTCAACAAGTGCAAATGTAATTCCTTGACCCGATTTAAACCCTTATTTGACAAACCTTATTGGATTAGGTCAAGAATCAATTTTCTTGACCTATTTTACTTGAGAAACCTCCTTCTTTTCCTTTATATCAGTTATGGAAGCCTTGGACTCATACATGGGACTAAATTTCCTTTTGAAAACCATTCCCTTTTATTCTTGAAACCTTTTGGAGTAACTTGAAGATTCCATTTGGTGTCAATATCTTGTAATATGCCTTTTCTTATGACATTTGTGACACATTATCCCACTCTTCTTCTTCCTTGGTTCAAACACACTCAAATTCCATCCACAATCCTTGGTTCTATGCCCATACTCATAAAAAAATTCATTTGAAGAGACCTATATCATCCCTCGGGGACCTCCTTTTACAATATCTAGATCTATGACCAAAATCATGAAAGAAATAGAAATAGCCATTAAATGATGAACCAAACCTCATAGCATTAGGTTCTAAAATCGATTTATACCTTCTTGGATAATCTTTCTTAGTCACTTTCACATATTATTTTGAACTTGGACCAGTTCATGATCATGCTTTCCTTGAAACCCTAGGCTTGTTTTGTCATTTGTGTCTCTTTGACATTCTAAACACTCATCAAGAGATTTGGATATCTTCTCAAGATTCTCATACATCCTCAACCTACTAGATGCACTCTTTGAATCTATTTCAAGATATTTCAAATTGTCCTCATACCTCTAACAAGAGTCCTCTTTCACCTTTAGGGAATTGGACAAAATTTCAATTTCATATTTCAAACCTTTAATGGCTTGATCATGATCTATCCATTACCTTGACCTGATTTTTTAGCCTCGATACATGAATGAGCTATTTCATTCCTTCTCCTCAATATAGCCTCAATATCTAAAGACTTACCCATAAATATTGCTTCTAGGATCTCCTTCAAGATGTTAGACTTGTTTCACAAGGACCTTCTTTGATACCAATTATTGGAAGCACAAGAGACGAGAGGGGGTGTGAATCAGTTTATCAAATATTTAAACCATTTGCATTCATCATTCATTACCAATCAAATAACCATTCAATCATACAACAAGCATATGGGTATTTACTGAAGCATTCAATACACCATTCACAAGAACAATAGTAAGAGAGTACACAATAACAACATATATATGTGGGAAACCGTCAAGGGTAAGATAACCCATCGAAACTATGTTTATTTTTCAAAAATAAAATAGATTTATTTAAGCACTAAATTCACAAGTAGAACCAATCCCTAGTTTAGTAGAGCACGAACCCTATAAGAAACACCAACCCCTAATTTAGTGAAGCACCAACTCCAAAAGGATGCTACAAACCCCTAAATGGCTAATAACAAAGTCATACTTATAAATATGTTTCATTTTTTTATTTTTTTACTACCACAACTGATGGATATCACTTATTAAACTCACAAAATCTTTTTAAAACCACAGGTCTTCAATCTCTCACAAAACAAAACATTCTTTTCTTCTCAAAGATTATAAAACTTGTACAAATTATTTTTTCCTTAGTTAACCTGCAATGATATTACTCATCCTTCAAATATTGTACTCATACCATTAATTCACTTTTACATGGATCACACTTTTCCCTCCAAGAGCACTAGTTCAAAAATGAACTCAAATATAACCTTTATAGGATTTTGTTCCTTTAAAACTCACCATAGGTAGGTATTTAACCTCTTGCATGATATAATAACCATAATAAAATCAAATAAACTTCATTACAATTGTCACAAATGACCCAAGAAGGTCGGTGTATCCAAAAATAACTTTTCATGCACCAACGAGCCTCAAAGCCCTACCATTGGAGTGTAAAAATCTCCTAACATCAAAAATATTTTTAGTCAATCTCTTAAAATCACCACACATGTTTAAAATAGAATTTAAACATTACCCATTATCATGATTATCATGAACCATTAATTTTATTATATTTAAAGCGCCCCTTTGGCTCATTACCTTCACCAATAAACTGCTATTAACAACTTGATTTCACCTTTGGGCCTCAAGATCATCCAAGAACACATCAACTATATAATGTAAGCACTAAATGGAAATAGAGAGACCTTCAAAACATATCTAGGAAATTTAGAGCTCATGAAACATCCCATGGTTTAAACCATAACAACGTTTGTCTTTACCAAATCAAGTTTCCCAAAAACCAATTTTCCATACTCAGATGATAAACACCCTTTATGATACTTTTAAGACCATAAAATTCATTAAATAGACGTAAAACTCACCCCTCTTCACGTTACAGGTGAAATCAAGCATCAAATAATCCATTTTATGCTCTAAACAACTCAATACTTCAGCAAGAACAAACCTCTCCTGAATTTCTAGCTACAAACTTCTTCAAAAATTGACTGAATGGCTTACCAAATTACATCATCATGATTCAAGCCATACATAGTTAGAAATATATCTTAATTAAATTTCCATTACATATTTTAACTTCTTCCATATCCAAGTGGAAGGACTTCAACAAAGTCAATATGTGTAACATGTGTTTTATCCTTTTTGGAATAAAGAACTAATAACTAGCCCAACATACTCCATCATACCAAAAATACTTCCAAGATCAACAAAAGCATCGAACATAAATATACATGATTTATGATATATAAAAATCATTCACCAAGCTTGACTAAATCATAATCAACATATGTAGCCATTTGCACCTTTAGAATGAGCTTCCTCAAAACTTAAGCCTCAAAGAGTAGCTCATAAATTTTCAAACATTTTCCAAACCTCAAGTTGATAAACCATTAGAAAGATCTCTTAATAATCTTCAAAACACATCTTTAATGGATTCAAAAATCCCCCTATAACTCCTACAATGTCAACTTTACTACAAGTTACTCCAAACTACCACAAAACCAAGTTTCACAAATATCACACAACTTCTACATTTTCACCATCACCATGCCCTGAAAATTTTAAGGAAATCAAGAAAATATCTTGGGATTTCATAAATGGTAATTTATACATTATATCATTTTGAAAAATTATCCTTAAACATGAACTCTTTAAAAATAAGAAAATTCAGGTAGGGACCACATATCACCACATGGTCTATCATACTCTTTGGAAAGCTAGAAGATTCCTCTATAACATCCAATCATAAATTTTGCACTATCTATCAAGATAGGCTCAATATAATTACTTTTATGCAAGCTACTCCTAACTAGGGTTTAACTAGGATTTTAAACCACTTTTTCTTCTTAACAATCATTCAATTAAACATGATGATAAAACCACCTCATTATTTTCATGAAATATTAATAACTAAACTAACAAGTTATGCCAAATATCTCAAGTCCCCGTTAAAATAATACATTCACAAGGAGCATCACAAGGTCCAACTTTTTATAAAAACACACTTTGTGACTTTCCCATTTTTGTTAAAACTTACATAACTTGAGATTCCAATGTGAGAATGACATGAAATTTGTCATGAAGTTCCTTGAAAACTGATCTAAGTTTCCATGTCAACCATCTATCCTAGATATGTCTCAAACTCTCCAACCAATTTAATTTACATGTGCTAAAGCTGCTTGATTCTCACCTATAGCTTCCCGGGGACCCCTGTAAATGCATCATACAACTGAATATTGACCTAAAACTCACCATACACCTCAGTTATAGTGTAACCATGCTCTAAAAGTATTGATTTATTCCAAATATCATCTCTACCTCATTTTACATACTCTAGAGCTAGAAACAATCCCGAAATGACCCGAATCAACCATGGAAACTTGTGATTTCACCTTGTTGACCACATAAAGAACCATGGAAATCCATGAAAATTCATACAAACCATGTTTTACCTCATGACATAAACCATCCATGTCATGAAATCTCAAATAGTGATTTTACACACTCAACTATGCACCAGGGACAACACTTGACACACCAGATATTGACACTAATAATAAACCTTCATACTTGACATCTGTTTGAAACCTCATAGAGATTAACATGACCTCTTGAATCCCTTTTCCATGAAAGGAGTTGAAAAAATGACAACACAAACACACAATGGCCAACAAGGAGATGACTATCATCTTTGAAGACATTCGAATGTTTTACATTTTCTAACACACTTGGTTTGAATATCTTTTCAACATTAACCTTTTCCTTATGAAAGGACAGGTGGCAAGTCTCCAATAAAACTTAGATAGAGAGGAATTTGGCCTTTTCGTTCTCCTCACAATGGATTTATTTAATGGATAAAGCATCGAAAGATTCGATACAACCCCAAAATATGTTTCTATAGTGCCCGAGTCTAAGGTTTTTACTTGATACTTGGTCTTTCACCTTCTTGACGATGAATTCATCATCTCATAAATACTTGAGCTTATTTATACCTGTAGACATGGTGACATCCATTCCAAGGAGGAAATCTTTGTACTCTACATTGGTATTAGTATTTACAAATTACAGCTTGTATGCAAATGGGAAGAATTCTCCTGAAGGAGAGGTCGGGACAATGCCATATCCAAACCATTCACTTGAATCACTTCCATCAAATTTCATGGTCCGCAATTGATCTTCTTCATCTTCATTAAGGAGATGGAAATCATCATATTTTTCAAACGTAAGGAAATAGTTCCCCATACCATTGTCTTGGAATAGGATGTTAGCTCTTAGATCCTCCAACTTCTAGACTGTGTACAGGGAGAAACTTATTCATTTCCCCTTTCACTAGAATGGTCACAGAGGATAAATCCATTCGAATGTCGCCACCCAGGTCCCTACATAAGCTTCTACTCAATAGCATACCTAAAGACACTGGGATGTCTTCTACCAAGATTGTGAGTATCATCCTCTAGTCTAGAAAGTCTAAGAAGGGAACTTGTGCATCTTTGATCCTTCCAACCAATGACACTTAGTTAGACTCCATAGAGTAAGAAGAACCATTTTCTCATGTTAGATTAAGTCCAAAGTAATTTATAAATTTGATGGGCATGACATTATCAGAGGCTCCTAAGTCTATGAGGCAATTAATTAACTTGTATCTTTTCATTAGGAAGGATAGGCAGAAGGGTTCCACCTTATTGGTTTTAGATGCACTTAGTTATTTTATGTTTTGTGTAGGAGGTGTAGATGGTGTTGGAAGTAGAACCTTAGGATTGGGATTTACATTTTGGATTTTGGGCTACCACCCTTGATAAAATTGAAAAACCTCTCAAATTTCTTAGGGTACATTTGCGAAAATTTAGTTTGATAATCTGAACCTTGGTCTTATTTGTATGTTTGATGTGATGGAATGGAGTTGAATCAGGAAAATTGAGGTGCTTAGGGATATTTGAAGTTTTACATTATGGAGGCGGTGCAACCTTGGGAGATTTAGTGCTTTTAGTGGTGGAGGTAGTGGGTTTAGAAGGAGTGGTTGAATTGGATTTAGCATTAGTGGGTTTTGCAAGACAAGATTTTGGAAAAGGATTAACTTTAAAGGTATAAATTGAGCTAGGGGAAAAAACAAAGGACTTACATGTCATAGCAATTGTCTTCTTTTTTTTCTATTAGGTCGGTTTCTCCTTTCAAGACTCCATTGATGGCAGAAGTGGAGCTCCTCTAATTACTATCTTATTTTTTTAGAGTACCACCAAAGGATCCTCCTTGTTTTCTTCTTTGTCATAGTTTCAAGGAGGAAGCTCCTTTTGAGACTAAGAACAAGGGAACACAACACATGAATCTCTCGGTGCCTCTACATCATCATCATCATCACTATAGACATTAAATCATGTACTTGGGTACATTTATAGCTCATAACCATATACCACTAGACATATCATTCCTAAGTGATAAAACTAGTAATTGACATCTATATTTTGCATCTTTTCTATCTTTTCATTTCCTCTTTGTTCTTGCACACCCCACATCCTAGTCTAGTCTTCATTTCTTTATATTTATTTACTATAGACACCACTTTCCAACAAGGATATCAATACCTAGGCGCTCTCATCCCATCTGGTCATCCCCGATATATTTTTATCTTACTCACCTATTTTGGGCCTCTTTCATATTTTGACATCTTATTTTCTTATGGGTGCGCTTTTATTTTTCAATTAAAAATTCAAACAAGGTAATCATATAAATAAGAAGCTATGTGACCATAATAAAGGACCAAGTTCTAAGCATATACTATCATCACCTAAGGTTACATCCAAAGGAATTCTAAGAGCATCAAAGCATCTAGCTAGCACTCACTCAAGGGATATGTAACTACATTTTCTACATACATGCATAGGATGGAAAGTTAATTTTTACATCCACACATCTATTTAATTTACTACATCTAGCTATCACTCGTCATCAAGTGCATCTTACACAAGAGATACCTAGGGTACAAGTTCACACACACTTAACCATGAAATTCATGGATTCTAGAATGTAGTGTAATGTTAGGTCATAAGTTCATGTTTTAGATGACCAACGTTGTCAGTATGACTTCACATATTACATTTTTTATTCCAATTCGATGTTTTTAGAGAGCTTGTGCAAGTAGTTAGGGTTTGTGTTGAAAATTGCAAGTACCTTGATGATCCAAGTATGACATACAAGATATAAACAAAAAAAAAGTGTGAAACCCTCTTGTGACACAAGAAAAATTAGTTTATGAGGTATTTTGTAGTCATGAGTTCCCAAAAACAATATCCAACCCCGAGAATCCCTTGACCTACTCCATGTGCCCCCTGTCAGGAAGATACGATAGTTCTAATGTTAAACCAAGTATTTTCAACATTCTTCCCAAACTATTCATCAATTGTTCCAATTTAGATCAGTTCCAAAATAAGATAAAATTAGATAAATGCCCTATCTCTCCCATTTTATTTACATGGTTGCCTATTTACATTTCTTAGCATTTATATTCTATTTTATATTATCATAGTTAATCTGAAATTAGATTTAATATTCAAGTTTTATCATATCGTTGAGTGAACCCGTATATTAGAACACCTAGCCCTAGGATCCATAATACCCTCATGGATAGAAATAGATCCTCATCTCTTAGGAAAGATATGCATCATGTTAGTGTGAATCCTATCCTTGATGATGTTGTTGATTTTGAATTTAATGCCCTTTATTGTAATGCCCTTTATTGATGCTTGATTCAATGAGGAAGTTCAAACACAATTTCTTGCCCACAAAAATAATAATCCTACTATTTTTGGAACTCTAGTGTGAGCATTGTTTCACTAGACATAAAATTCAATAAATTATCTCCATGTTATTCTTTAGGCACTCATGTTACTCCACCTTCTTCTCAACCTATTATAGTACTAGATATAACTTTTATATATTCTATGATTGGTCTTAGATGTTACAATGTATATAAAATGATGTTACTTCCAATGTTTAAACTTTACGTGTGCGTGTTGATGTTTCTCATACTAGTTAAGATGAATGTAAACGTGCATCTCATATTTCTTCTACTTCAGAAGATATTTCCAATGATTGCAAAGATATGTATCCTGATAGTTATCCTCTTACTTATTTATATGTTGATGAATATTTTGATGAAATAATTGCATGTGAAACTATATCTAATAGTGGTGTTGATTACATGTTTTATTGTGAACATGTTAGTGAGGATGTTAAATCTCTTAAGACTGCTCAATGTCAATTTTCCACTCCACTTTCTTCTACTTCAGGGGTTGTTTCCAATTTCATTCATTATGATTATACCAATCCTACTAGTACACCTCCTCTTATTTCTACTACATCTACATATAGAATTCACATAGAGCCTCCAACTTTTGCTTCTCACATTCCCATGATAACCCATAATGGAAAACTTCAACCTCTTCACATGCCTCTCACTTCTTTTACAATTGCATCACATCATTTATTATAGCTCATACATGTTATTGGACATACAATCTCAAGTTCAATCTCTCACTCTAGAAAGAAAATCCTACTATGCTTCCATTGATAATAACTCTCTTCATGGAAATCCTATTCCAAAGAAAATTCACAATTCATCTTTTCCTAATGATTTTATCATGCCTACATTTTAATTATTTAATGGCACAAGAAAGCTATATTTTCATCTTAATAATTATTGTATAGCCATGGATTCTTATTCTATTGAGCGATTGTTGAAAACATATTTTTATAGTCTTGTTTATGATTCCTTGAATAGTATACCCATTTTCCTTATGGATATATTAGTACATATTGTGAAATGGGAGATGATTTTCTTAGATGCTTTATGCTTAAAAATGTTCCTATAGTTACACATGATCGCTTACCTATCTTACATCAAGGAAAGAAATAACCTATTATAGATTACATTTTACGTTTCAATTCTTACATGCATCAGTTAGTATTTAGTGTATTGATTTAGAGAAGAAATCTATGTATTGTCGTGGCTTTATTCCTACATTGAAATAAAATTTACAATATGATACATGTGAATCATTTATGCTTCTATGATATAATGTTATTGATCTAAAACAATATATATTTACTTCATATGTTATAGATCGCCCTTCTATTCTATCTAATTATTCACCTCTACCATCTATTAAGCATACTCCAAGTTCGTCATCTCCTCCAACTCACAAGAAAGTTCCACCCCTACATGACTTAAGTTTCCTCAATCTCCTCCACCGCATTAGTCTCCACCTAATATTTATCCATCTCCTACTCGGGAAGAATTACATTTCTCATATCTCGCTAAGCCTCATGATGTATTGTGTGCTTTTCTTGATTAATGCTTAATTTTCTTACCTCTAATTAACATCATCTGTTCATCATGTGCATCGCCATCATGATCACCCTTATTGAAATTTTCACCACATCAATGGCCACTGTGAAAATGAATATTGTGCCCTTCATGACAATTTGAAATAATTAGAAGATAATGGTTTCATTTCCTTTAGGCCTCACTCTTATGAAAGTCTCTTTCTCCATTTTGCATAAACGTTCTTCCACCACTATTCACATATTGTCTCCACCTACTTCTAAGGTTATCATTCACCCATATCCTCCACCTTGTGCATCTATGTTCGCATCATCTCATCCACCTTATAGTGCTACTACATCTCATTTGCTTCCCAAGTTGTCGTCATTTGTGCTTCCTACTACGCATCACCTATCATTGGAACCATTTCATCTAAAGTTTAGTTTTTCTCTTAGACCAATGATATTACCTATTCACATGCTTCCACCATCCCTCGTAACCCTCTCCATGTTTGGTAGGTAATATCTCTATGATCACCTTATTACATTATGACACACTCGTGTGCTAAGGTTCACACTTCACGTTTGAGGGCATACTACATCAATGAACCTCACACCATTTCACACTCTACGCATTTATGACACATATCTTTGGGATCATATTTTCACACACCAAACTACCCTATGAAAAAATCTAGTTCCATGGTTCATAATCAACTATTGAGGGTCTAAATCTGAAATTAACCTAACCACCTTCACTCTTCATGCTCTGTACTTCATAATCTATTTATGTAGCACACATTTGTAAACCATTTTCCGATGATGCACTCTTGTTCTATGGATCATTCTTGACTTTCAAGGGTTATTTTATAAATGAAATTCATTGATATATATTCATACACATCCACTAGGGGGAATGCTACTCATTTCACTTTCACATTGCATATATTTCCATCTCACTATTTCACATCATATTGCATGTCTTGGTTGTAATTACTCCTATTTGTTTATACTAGTTACATACACACTTTATTTCACATGCTATAAAGATACTTTGTGTGTCATTATCACTTCTATATACACATGCATGTTTACTTTTATCTAGTTGTGAAAGTAGAATTTACACAGATAATTATACACAACATGGATGTTTTGCATTATACCTCTCACCAGCCCATCGAGGATTCTGGGGGAATCTACTTTTGTACACTCTACAGGTGTTAATTTTTCATTTTATTCTACTTCCTTTTCTTACTAGAAAAATACTCTATGTCCTAAAATACATGTTTTAGCATACTTTTTATCTTTCTAACATGTTAATGGGTGCTTCATGTGCTTCATTGTTTTCCATTATTTATATGTTATGCCCTATGTCTTGTTTGTTCATTTCTTGTATTATTTTGGCCACTTCTAACTTGATTGTCTTGTGACATTGTGAGTGATATCCCATGTTTGAAATTCACTTTCGTGGTTTACATTGTCTTCTTTCTTTCTAGATTACAAATTATCTTCTATATGTGTATTTTTCTTAGTTGAACTAACACATGTTTGTAGCCACTTTGTTTGCATGTGCTTTGGTATCTACCATGCACATTCCCTCCCCCTATAGGGATATAGTTTCAGATCAACATCCAATCATCTCTTTCAGGATGCATCATCACAACAACTTCACATGCACCACAAAAGAGGAGAAATACATTGGGTGAATCAATCATCCCATACAATAGCTTAGGTATCTAGTACATGCCTACATAGCACATGAATAGATAACACACACAACACATAAACAAATCAGATTTTGACTTTGTTCTTCAGTTTAACACAAATGTCGGTGCCCAAATCCGATAAGAGCATCCGGGTGCTCGACCTTACCTTGGTGCCTATTACCAGGGTCAATTATAGTTACTTTCTTAGATTTTCACGATTTACAAAATTTCACATAGTAGTTTTCATGGAACGCGAACAAATCTCCAACAATCAGAATGCATTCTACCTTCATTTTCTACTTTGATCGAATACATAACAAAGTAGGATCTCACCATCTATAGTGGTGTATAAATTTTGGGAAGTAGTCAGGGATGGTGAATAACACTAGACCTTTCTCCCCAAAACTATTTTTATGTGGCATGAGATCATTAAAAACACGAAATTAGCATGAGATCGCCCAAAAAACTCATTCTTGGCGTGAGATTGCTCAAAAAATGTGTTCTTATACAACATCTTCAAGACCCTTTTTATCCTTTTTACTACATTACTGAATCAGTACACATGTTCCTTTTACTAATTTTTCACATTTTTATATACTTTTACATACTTACATCGGATGTTTCACATATATTCTCCAATTTTCTTATTTTTTTACTCTTCTTCTATAAGTACATCCTTAATACAACAAGAAGTAACTCTTCACCATCGAAAACAAAAATAGGTACAAACATGACACAACACATACGCTTCACCCTTAACATCACTTCCTCTTCCTTATCTTCCACGCTTCATATTTAACACTCCACACTTTTTCTTGTTTCCTACCATGCTTTTTCCATCGATGTAAATGGTTATCAAGTACACATCTCTTATCTACGTTATGTTATCGATTATTCATTCAAAAAAATAAATTGGGGAAAATGTAAACACTAAATCATGTACTTGGGTACATTTCTAGGTCCTAATCATGTATCACTATTCATATGATTCCTAATCACGAAAACAAGTAATTGACATATATATTTGGCCTCTTTTATCTCTTTATGGTTTCTTTTTGGTATTTCACACCCCACAACCTAGTATAGTCTTTATTTTTAATCTTTATTGACTCTAGACACAACACCCAACTAGGACACACGCACCTAAGTGTCCTTGTCCCCTTCGGGCACCCCCAACCTATTTTATCTTACATGCCTCTTTTGGACCTCTTTCATCTATTGGGAAACTTGTTTTCTTATGGGTCGGGATTTTAGTTTTCAATTATGAAATTCAAAAAATGGAATAATATTAATACACAGGTATGTAACCATAATAAAGGATAATTCTCTAAGAATTTACCATCACAACCTAATCTTGCATCTAAAGGCATTCTAAGAGCATCAAATCATCCATCTAGCACTCACTTAAGGACAAGGGAGTGCATTTTTTTATATATATACACATAGGAGGGAAATTCATTTTCCCATCCACACAAATATTAACATGACTACATCTACCTATTTCTCACTATCAAGTGCATCTTGCACAAGATCTACATAGGGAATGATTTTACACACATTTTACCATGAACTACATCCAATCTAGAATGTAGTGCAATGATTAGTCATAAGTTCATCCTTAAGATGACCGTCGATGTCAATAAGACTTCACATGTTTCAATTTTTATTCTATTTTAATTTATTTTATGATCTTGTGCAAGCACATGGGTTTGTGTTTTGCATTACAAGTACCTCAATGATCCAAGTGCGTCATACTGGTGATAAAAATTACCAAGCACAAAAACCTACCTATATAAGGAAAATAAATTATTAAGGTCTTTTGCAATCATGGACTTTTAGAAGAAGTATCTAGCGCATAAAACCCCCCGACCTAATCTAAGTGCCCCATTCTAGGTATTTCGACAATTAAAAACTTATACCAAGCATTTCGACATTTTACCTAGCTTGTTCATTAATTGTTCTAGTTTAGATCAGCTTTGTGATAAGTAAAAATCAGATAAGTTACTATATCTCCCAATTACTTTACATGGTTTCATCTTTAAAGTGCTTAAAATTTGTATTTTGTTTTATATTAGCATATTGACTCGAAATTAGATTTAATATTTATGTTTTATTAAATCACTCATCTCTTGACTAATATTGAATGAGACCATTATGAGTATCATTTTCAACCTCTTCATTCTTGAGAACATTTTCGTCTTCATTTTTATTCTTTTGACACCTCCACTTCATATTATTCATCATCTTTTTTATCACAAAAGTTACACTAATCGGTGTTCTTCAAGAGCAAGCTTATAGGGAGGTGGAGCTATATGTTTCCTATTTAGAATATTTTTCTTTTTAGCACATTTCTCACGGTTCTTAAGCAAGTTGTTTCTTGAGAGAAATCATATAATTTTCCAAATTTTGGATCATTGAGTATATGGGAGTGGATCTATAACTTTAATTATTTTCTTTCCATTGGGATTCTTAACCTTGCACGATAGAATTAGATCATCCTCCATTTCACTAGAACACCCTTGAGATTTCTTTAGAGTTCTAGGATTAGATCTTGTAAGAATGAACCTAAATTGAGGTAGTGGGAATTTGTGAAGAATATTTTGATGTTTTTGTCTAAGGGAATAACTCCAATAGAAATCCTCTTAATCAATCTATTTTATCTAGCTATAAAATCTGCATGCTTTGATTTGAATCTTTATTCATATGTACCAATTGCATCAATATTTATTGGTAGTATTTAGTATAATTGAATATGTATTTGAAGAAAATATTTATATAATCTAAGTAGGTGATTGATATAGTAGATAGGAGGTAGAACCATTCTATTACTTTGTCTTGCAAGGATTACACAAAAAAATGATAGATATATCTTTGTATTCAACTCCTAGGATCCACAATGTGGTGATGATGGTTGTTACTTGTCCTTATGGGAGTTGTGAGGCATATCCTTGAAATTTAAAAAAATCTTGAATTTTGTGGAAATTCGTGAAGAGGTTATGGGAGTACAAGTGGACCTATATTCCTACCCCATGCACTAATAGGTTGTGATCTCTCTTCTTCACCCATTATGGATTCATATTTTTCTTCAGCCCTTACTTTTACTTCCACTCTAGCTCTAGCTCTCAGCTATGTTATTTATTAGGATCATACTTCTACTTCAATTTTTACTATTTCTTATTCTTTAGATTTTTCTTCGGATTATACTCTTTCTTCATATTCTCGCTTCAATTTCTAAATCAATAAATTTTTCAAAGTCCTCGATGAGATTAAAAACTCTCTATTGGATTGGTTAGCACCACTAGGACCGCTAGTGAGGGAATTTTTGGATGAAGAGAGTGCCTTGAATGATTAATTATTTCCTTCCTGGAGATCTTCAAAGATTGGGTCATGATTTCCTTTATTCCTCTATGACTGGTATATATGTGATCATCCAACTTGAACACTTGATATTGAATTAAGGTCTTCTTTATTGTACTTGGGCTTGTCTCGCTTTTTCTAGTTCTTCATCACGTTTCTATTTAATGTATAACACCTTGATAGTTATGAAGTAGTGTGAAATTTTTCTCTATTATGCCAAAAACTTCCCTCAAGTTGGATATAATGTCTTCTTGGATGTGGAAAATAAATTCAGGTCTTTGGAAAGGAGGGTTATCAAGAATAGCCATAGGTGTGAGACATTAGGATCTGTGAATCTTCAAATTACAAATTTTCATTTAATCTTTGGGATATTTTAATTTTTTTGGTATTTTTGTGATTTGTATTTTCATCCAAAATTTTCCAAGTTTGCCCCATAAGTGGGTATAAAAACTATTGGTGAGAAAATTTTCAAGTGGACAAATTGGTGGGTATTCACCAACTCTCTGAGACTTCAAGTCCCTTTGCTTGAATTGTGTAACTCCATTTATTATGCGATAATGAAATTGAAATTTGAATGGCCTAGACACTGGGGATCCAACAAGAACATTCCCTTTGAACCTATGGCAAAAGATTAAAATTTCTTGAAAGTGAGGAATTTTTTGCATAGGTTTGAATGGGAGTGGGAAAAATGAAGGGGGATTAATTTCTCAGGTATAAAATCATATTCATGTAGACATTAATCAAAGTACTTCAACAAACACATATGGAATTAAAACAACTTTGTTACTAACATCAAGACAAGATAGAATTAGGAACACAAAGTCTCAGTAATTATCTCATCAAAAAATCAAGAAACTCCTTTCTTCTTCATTGATATTTTGGAAACATTGTACATAGTGAGGAAAGGAATAACATACGAGAGGAATAAAATAGAGGAAAGTTTCTATCTCTTTTTCTTTACTCCAAGTAGTAATCTCTCAAGTATACAAATTTGAAAAGCCTTAAGAATGTAGAAGTTATTATAATATATAGACTTAGAAATGACTCTTCACCTACCCCCCATGTGTCTTTTCACTTGTCTTCTCCACTTGTGACCCTTGATATTCCTAGGAAAGAAAATTAAGTACCCTTTTACTAATTAAGGGAAAAGTATTACAATTTTGACTATGGTCACATTAGTGAATAAGACTAAAGTGAATAAGACGAAAAATAAAAAGTTCAACCTCCCAACAAAAAAATTAGAATGTTAAGGAAGAAAGAGGGAGGGAGAGTGAAGAGAAGAAGATTATAACTAATCATGTTATAGAATAATCTTCTTTTGATTGAATTTTGGATAGCCCTTTAGGAGAAATATCAATTGCTTCAACAACTTGTTGTACCTTTCTGCCCTAGGTTCCACTTTCTGGCTTTTGGGATTTGAACAAAGCTCGTAGCTTGATCAAAATTTTAGTGAGGGAGTTAATGTACTTACATTCCGAATACCAAGACTAATGATCTCTTTCAATGTTGGATATGATTTCCTTATCTTTCCCAAAGATTCCAATGTGTCTTCATTGAATGATAATGGATCTCCAACCTCCTTTTGGCTAGATATTTGAAATGCCTATTATCTCTCAAAAGTGCACCCTCAGAGAGACAATGCAGGTTTTCTAAGATTACAAAATTTAATCTCTCTTTCATAGATAAATGGAAAAACCTTAGGTCTATAGGTATACCTATTTTGAGATGAGTCTCCGAGTATCAAGGTCGGTTCCTTGTTGAGGTATCCTAAATTTGATTTCTAGGGTTTAAAGGGAAAAGATGACTATAAAATAATTGAAACTAAGGTGATACACAAAATTTGCATGAGGTCTTTGACTTAGTATATACACAATTGATTTGTGAAAGGATTCTTGATGCATGAACCAAAAGTTCTTTGGATAATATTTGGGGAAAAATAGTTTGAGGTATTAAGGAGATTATCACAACAATCTTTGCTAAGTTAAACATGCACATTAATATTATGCATAAATTACTAAATTTTCAATAGGGTAAGATGAATAATCAGGAATTTGCATTCACAAGACTAATAGAAAAAATACACAAGACTAAAAATGATTGGGAAGTAAAAAAATACTTCACATTCGGAAGGCAAAAATGGAAAAAATTGCTTGAAGATTCTATATCCAAAAATTTCTCCTTGTGCTTTGCAAAGGAACACAATATATAGCAAAATAAAAATTTACCGTCTTCCTAAAAATAGCCCAAGGATTTTACTTTCCCATGCATATTATTTTTATCCTTTATTTAATAATAGATAAAGGAATAAATACAACATATAATTATAAAAAGGCATTAATAGCCTTGATTACAATACAGTCAAAATGAAGTTGACTATTCTTATTTTAAGAAAGAAAGGGTAAATAATTTGCTAATAATAAGTTTTCTTACTAGGCAAGTCTTTCTCCTTTGAACATACAACTTTGTCTTCTTCTCTATTATGTCCTCTTGTCAAGCATGCAACAAATTAACTCTCTCTGTCTGTGAGAAAAATAAGCGTAAAACTTTTAAAAATAAACATCCTTATATCCACTTAATGGGGACCACCTCTAAACTTAGGTTGTGATGTTGACCTCCTTGTCTTCTAGTGGTCACAAATGTGACATTTTGCAAATAATCTCCATCCCCTCCAATAGTGGGGACCACTTTTACACTTCACCATCTAATGAGTATGAGGTAACTTTGTAAGTATTAAGGTAAGTGTTCTTTGATTATTGGTTTGGATGGCATATTACATAGTTTAGACCTTATACAAGGTCAATACAAACAATGCAATTTGGCCACCCTTTGAAAACACATGCCATATCATAGTCTGCCACCTTTTGGTCTTGGTTATCATTGTGAGCATGTATAATTGTTAGCCCCTTTTTGTAATCTGGATATACTTGATTTAAATTTCACCTTTTCGGTGATCATAGTTGGCATGCATGGTCGGTTTTGCATAACTTAAGGTTTGGACTATAGTGAATAAGTCAAATTTGTAAATGATTTTTAAATGATAAGGTCGGCCCCTTTGTGACGATGAATCAACCCTTCTTATGTTTTTCGGTGGCTCTATATAACTTTAGTTGAGTTTCTTTGATAATAGTGATTAATCTTGGGTCGTTGATTTCTATCCTTGATGCATTTGATGCCATCGATCTTTGACTATGAGTTAGGGTTTAAAATATACACTAAATGTGGCCGGTGGGAACTGACCATGGTTACTTGCTTTGATCTTGGAGCTTGATCCATGGCCTTTGATCTTTGTCCTTCTAATCTCAAGGAATTGATTATTGACCTTGGTTGAGTTAGGTTTAACTCGTCTCTTTTGCATGTTAAAGTAAAGCTCGACCCTAATGACCATTTCATTTGGTTTTTCACAATGCGGGAAAAGCCTTGAAAAATTTTGTTTGACACCATTGTTCTGAGATTTTATACATTTGGATATTTTCAAAAAGGATTTCATTTGAAAACATTCCTATTGTTTTTGCTTCTCTTGATCTCTCTGCGTGGTTGTACATTTGATCATTCCTAAGCTTTTGAGTTATTATGGGGGTGTCATTGTTGATTATTCTAGCTCTGAGCTTCATTTGGTTTCTAAGTTATTTCGTTGGATGGCTGCCATTGTTAGTTTTTTTTGAGCTTGGTCTATATCTTCGCCTCGCAGAGTTGTGCGAGCTTTGCATTCTGTTGGGAATTTGTGAGATCTAAGACTTACTCTGTATCCGTGAATGGCTATTGTTGAAGTTTTTTTGAAAATGGGTTTGAACTTTTTGTAGATCTGGAACTCTAAAAATATGAAAAACTATTTATTGTGTATTTCCTTCTGCTTGGGTCAAACGTATTAGCTGGGTTTTGATTTTAAATATATTGTTGCCATTATTGATTCTTTGAGAGCTCCAATCTCCCCTTACTTCTTTCTCTGGATTTGTTGAAGCCCTCGAGGCGGGGTTGGTATCTCGGGCTTGATCCATGGCTGAGTTCTCAATAATCAACTCCTCTGTCTTGCTTTAGATATGATTATTTCCTCATGTGGGTTTTCTCTATTCATGCATTATTTTCCTTTTACTCTAGATCCAAGACATTTTTCTAATGTGGGTAATGAAAACATGATTATATGTACTAGGATTTCTTTTATTAATTACATCCATTTGTGTCTGTGGTAACCTATTTTCTTATCTTTAACTGTCATGGATATCCTCTTGGGATTTGAACTTGAAGATCTCATCGCTTCTTGGATGTATTTCTTAACCACCGAGCAAACAAAGAGTATTCCATTGTTATCATGCATTTGATGTTGAGTGTCATGAGGGTTTTGAGCTCCTCTAAGAAGATCATTCTTCTAAACTCTACAACTTCAGATAATTGTAATTGTCCACCATTTTCTTTCTTTCGAGCTCGAATATGTTTATAGCTACTTTTAGCATTACTGAGCTCAAAACTTTGTTATTTCTGTGGCTGTTTTGACTTCAATGGAATTATATGACTGAAATATGGTGTTCGTGCTTGGAAAATGTGGATGCCATGATTGATCTTGAGCTTTTAGTTTCTGATTCATTTGCTTAGATGGGTATGATTACTAATATTGAGTTTTGTATAGACCTTTGGTGGCTATGATTCAAATCCATTATAGATTGTAAATCCTTCCCTTGTAAATTTGCAACCCGTATCTTCTTTTACTCTGATACTGCAACTTGAATCTGAATTCAATGGAAATCACAAATTTCTAAAATATCTGAAATATTTTCTTTGACTTGGTATGTTGATTTGTATTCCTGAAGATGATGATCTGATGCACAATTTATCCTTTCTACTCTGAATTTGATCTTTTCCTGGAGTAGGTGATGGTGTTGTACATGCTTCTTGCTTGAGGGCTTCAAATGACACAGTTGTATTTTAATTATTTCTTTGTCAAAATGGATTCTGTCTTGAAAACATTCTATAATATGTAGCTTGCAAGTGGCTTTCTGGAAATTACAAGCAGTTTTTCATCTATTTCTGATACTATTTTCAGGCATAAGCCTTGATTTAAATGCTTTGTTGAAAAATAGTAGCTCATTTCTTTTACTTAGATGCTTTATTTCCTTGATAGTAATATTTTTGGCATGCTGGAAAATCTGAAATGTTGATTTTTCATGGTGAAGCCTTCACAAATTTTTTCCAAAATTATTTCTTCCTTCCATTTGCAGCTATAGTAGTTGTATTTTCTGATTCAGAATACAAAATATAACACTTTCTATTGAAGCTGATTTGGTAGTTTGAAATTGAAACATAATAACTTTTATCTTGATCATGGCATGCTTTTCTACTTTTTT
The DNA here is from genome assembly GCA_018340775.1 of Taxus wallichiana var. yunnanensis. Taxonomy (NCBI): domain Eukaryota; kingdom Viridiplantae; phylum Streptophyta; class Pinopsida; order Cupressales; family Taxaceae; genus Taxus; species Taxus wallichiana. Next base: position 538,220,465 of record CM031243.1, read on the forward strand.
GTATCACTTACTTGATTTAAAAATTATTTTAAAGCATGTGAAAGAAACATGATGAAAAGTTGTAAATGTCCATTTTACATGGTGAAGCCCTGTCAAAATTTTCCTAGAATCTTCTTTTATTTTGTTTCAGTTGTAACCCTTTCTTTCTAGTTAACTTCAGCTTCTTGAAATCTGATTCTTCTTTAGTTGTAAATTGAAACATATACTTCTATTTTCCAGTCCCTCTTCTATACTATAACTTCTTCCATTTGTAGAAAATATTGAGTTTGAGTTACATTAATCCTTCTTTCTAGCCTGTACTTATGACTTGTCTATTTCTTCTTGGCTGCAACTGTACCTGCACACTTAAGAAAATAGTTAGAAAATACTTAGGCTTTTTGGCCTCTCTTGTGTCCATTTTTCTTCATTCGAATGAGTAGAGCATGTATGCAGTTTGATCTTCAAGTAAATTATATCTCCTATTTTAAGAGATTCATATGCACGAACTAGGACAATAAGGAATATGAATTGATCTCTGAGCTCATAATTGACATTTCATCTTTTCTTCTTTTTAGGTACAATGACTTCTACAACAAAGATGAAGAAGGAACAAAAGATGGAATGGAGCTACTCTGAACAACGAAGAAAACCCAAGGAAATGATGGGTTCACTCATACTCCTTGCTTTCCTTTTCATGCATGTGTACCTCTTATTTCAGTAGTTGTACTTTACTTTTCCAATTACATCCCACGACTTATGTGGGAACATTTGAAATTTCCTTATGAATAATACATTGAATTCTATAAATGAGTTTTATATTTCTTTTTGCATTTCAGCTTTCTGTATGGATTGTATGATGAACTAAACAACTCAATCATATAATTGAATGTCTTAATCATGAAGGAAAGAACATTAATGAGAACCTATAACATTCAAGTAATGAACTCTGATTTTTGCAATCTACACTTATGTTTGTTGTCCCAAAACTCAACATTTCACCTATTCTGTAATTGGTGTCTTCATCAAGACAACACAACTATCCTTTGGGGCCCTTGTGTTCTTTTGCTAAAGATATCATGAAATTACAGACTATGTGATCTGTTACATTTTGTAATAGCACACATAGCTGCAAATTTCATTTAATCATTAACTAATTCAGCAGTAACCAATAATATCAAAACTCCCTTAGCTTAGGTATACTTCACCAATTCCTTTCATCATAACGATGAAGTTTCGAGTTGCCCATTTTTGCACAAGTGCAAAAATTGTCAACAATGCCCCATTAGATAATCTATTAAGGTATTTTCTTCCATCACCGACACTCTAAGATTTTACACTTCAACATTGGCATTCTTATGTATATTTTCAACTTGTTATTCGTATGAATCAAGATCACCAATGGCATTGTTCATTAATTCATAGAAAGTGACAAAATTTGGAGCCCTAGACTTGAGACGATTCATCGATCTCCGATGTGAAAACAAATTTGATTATCAATAGGGTTGATTTTACCTTACCACTTATAATGACCAATAGATACACTTTATCCTAGTGATATTTCTCTACTTCAATATCCTATCATATCATGATCACTTTCATGGACGTCTCCTTCATGTATTTGAGAAATTTTAAAAATCTCTAAAGTAACACCTCCCCATTGTCAAGGATCTTGTATACCCACTTTTCCTATCTCTCTTCTCTGCATGGTGAAACCTCATGTTTTCTTGATAGAATAAAGATCAAAGATATTGATAGGAGTAACTTATTCTATAGGATGGGAGGTGACAAAATTTATATCCAAAATTAATTACACATATGAAGTGAGGGTTCTGATATGGGCTTATGCTTGATCTAGTTTTTTCTTATATTCTTGATTTCTTCGTGATAAGGAAAGAATAAGACTCTTGAAATAAATGGGAATCACCTCATTTTTCACTGGTGAGAGGAATAGTGTTTATTTAATAGTCTCATGGTGTCATCTTGTCGAGTGGTTGGATGTCCTTGGGGAAATTTACCTCCACGTATTGCTTACTTGAAGCGTTTTGAAGAATTAAGTGACAATTTGAGATTTCTTTCCTTTCTTGAAATTCATCATTCCATATATGGATTGGAAGTCAAGCACCACCACTATTAGTTCATGTCTATCTATTCCTGATCATGTATTGTTCCCAAAATAATGTCCAATTTTTAATAGGATCAGTGTTGGGAAAGATAGAAATTTATTACCCTAGCTAAGAGAGGGTGGGTCATCGAATGGTTTGATAGGAAAAACTATATTAAATGAATTGCTTCTGAGTTCTCCAAATGACACAAGGTTGATAAATATCAATCTCACCTTGTTCCAATATTTGTGAATGTTCTTAAGCTCCTTGGTATTCTCATGAGTTCTCTTGTGTGTGATGAATTGATTCCTTAGAATTTATCTTTTGCACATTTTTAGACAAGCTAAATAGAAATATTTTTCCATTCCCACCGGTGGCGATGGAAAAGGATATTCTTGTTTCTTGAGATCATAAATCCCTCATGATTTAATGAATTATTTCCTCTTCCTCTTCAACCAAGATCTTGATCTTTGAATCACTACTTTAATCCTCTTATTAATGTCACCTAATTCTCTCGATGCTCAAGAAACTTGAGGAAGAGGCGAAGCTTTTACAACTGGTACTTTGGATCATATATCTTAGTTCCATCATCTTTGGTTCCCTCTTTGAACCAATCAAATCCAAAATTCCTCATTTGATCCATTTTCATTCTCATTTGCTTTTTTCTACTCACTTCATGATCATCGAAACAATTTTCCTAATGATCCTCAACTTGTGACAAATGATACAATTCGGGGATGTGGAACATATTGGGGGTGCTCCAGATATAAAATTTATCCCTCAAAGTATAAGAAAATAAATTAAACTAAGAGAAAGATCTCTAAATTGGATGCATTGATGATATATTTGAAAGAGAATATTCCTAAGAAGATGGGGAAAAATATACCATTCTTCTTCCTAATTTTGAGTTTCTCATTGACATGTACCAGTTGTCTATAAATTTCAAACGTGAAAACCTTGTCACTTAAGTACTAAGGGAGATTTCGTGGAGAAAAATCAAATCATCTACCATGATGTATGAGAAGGTAACAACTATGTGAAAAAGGTTATATATTTCTCAATGAATGAGGCATCTTGCAAGGACAACCTGATCTTAGCATTTCCTTTGAGTAGTCTCACCACATACAAGGTGAATGCATCATTCACCCTAGAAAATTGATGGCTAATTTCTTTCAACTAAATTTTTGTATCTCTTGTAGGTAGGATCCTTCGAGAGATTTTTATGTGAGAGTAAAACCCATGTAGGATCTCTTACTATTAAGAGCATACACTAGATACGATGTCATGGAAAACTTCCTTGTGACTAAGAGCTTGAGAAATTGGAAGTGGATGTTGTCACTAATGATTTGGCCCCAATAAATGATATGTTTACCTTATAAAATGGTGATGATGAAAAATATCATCTAGTCATGAAACTATTTGGCTCTTTCCTCTCCCACCCCATACTTAGAAGAATGATTACATCCGAGTATCCTTCATCAAATTTATGTCGGGATCATTACTTGGGCATGCGAGATGGATTTATCATGTGTTTCAACCAAGATCTTAATGTAAGGCCTTACAAAAAATATTTCATCTTTTCCCATTCACCTATTGTGAACTCTTTCGGGATGACAACCATGTTCCCCGAGTTGGAATTTGCATACTATATGATATCCCCTTGGGTGTGAGTATGACCAACATCAAACCATCATATTTTTGTATGATTCATGTGTTTGGTTCACAATTTTGAGCACAAGACATGACCAATTCAGTGCTCTAGACTGATAAAGGGTGACCACTTGTAGCATATAAACAATTTGAATAGATCTTTTCTTCAATTGGATTTTTGTGGTCCGCAAGCATTCAACTTTTCAGTTTCCAAATATATGTGAGTGACATAGTTGTCTCCCACTTCAAATACTCAGATGAGAGAGAATAAACAAGCTCCACAACAGAAAAATTGAACTTCATTATAGAAAAAATTAATTAGGTGATGGAAAAGATGAAGATAGACACTTTATGCACCTAAAATGAACAATTTCTATTTTTAGTAAGCAAGAATCTAGACTCGATTTGTTCCTTTTTTTCCTTTCTTTAGTATCCAAATATTCTAAATACCATGTAAACTTCCCTTCAAGTCATTTTTATGATATATGCACGAATATTTTATTTCAGAAAGTGTTTTTATTGTTTTTTTGTTTTATTATTGATTTGGCTTCAATGTTGAATTTTGGGTGCACTTGTCTTTAAAAGATTTTATTTTTTCATATGATTTATATTTATAGTATGTATAAATATAAAATGATTACTATTTTTATAAGTTCCACTTCACCTTTTTGGTTCACGGTGAAAACATTTTTTTTTGGAATAGGCTTTCTCCTAGATTATGTGGTTGAAATTTTGCAGCGCAAACCACTTGCTAGAATGATGGGAAATAAAAAATCATTATTCTAATGCACAGGAAGATGGTTTTCTACCACAAAAATTCAAATCATAATATATCTTACTATTATAGAGGTATTCAAGGTGCTTAGATCATGGGGCTGTTGAGAAACGTTTGTGCATAACAGACCACCGGTTGGGAAGTTATGAGAAAATATTCATTTTAGCTATTAATTTTATACAGATGAATTTTTGTTTATTCTACTAAACTTGTAGGTTATTTTGAGATTTGAGATATCTCTAATTTATTCCTAGGTCAATGTAGAAAAATAATGGAGATAAAAGGAAAACAAAGCTCTTTAAAAGGTAAAAAGCAAGTTTATTTTAGGTCACACAATCTTGCTTAACTTTACCCTTTTTTGATAACAAGGGGGTTGGTAATTCAATTTTATGTCCCAATTTTCATAGGGAATATAGGATATGAGGTGTAACAAAAATACTTCTATTCCTAGGCCTTACATGTGGTGGAAGTTGATAGGCATGGATGGGAGACGAGGGAGGAATATTTTATCTCCCAAATGACAAATTGGGAACCACATGCAAGACCAAAGAGAGGGATAAGGGTGTGATGAATTTTACTGTCCCAAAAGTCCATAAATTTGGGATAGTAGGGGTGGAAAAGTGTGCCCTAAGTTTGGGAGGTTTCATACTATCTCGGATATTTGGGATAGTTTGGTACATTCAGGATAGTAGGGAAACCAAAATGAGCCATGAACCAAATTGTGAAATTTTCTAACTACATGAAACATGAAATAGAATTTCTTGGAGTTATAGGAGGTCATTTTTGGTGAAATTTTATATGAATTTGATAGAAAAAACCATTTATAGAAAAAATAGTTATTTCAAAGACCTTATTATGCCTCCTCAAGAAATTTTTGGTTTTTTCATTCTAGACGTGCGAGGTCATCCTACACGAAGAGTTCTTAGGTTTTGTAAAGTATATAATTTATCCATATTCTAGATCATTAAATTATATTCCAAAAGTTATTATTTTCCTCTTGAATCATTCCAAAGCTCATATAATCTTCAATTGAAGGTTAGGTGTTAATTTGCATAGTAATTTCCTTAGGCCTCCAAGACTCACTTTCATTGTTTTGATCCCAACACCTCGAAGCTTTAAAAAATTATATAAACCTATCCCAATACATTTTATACTTTTAAATAACATCCTTGGATGAATTTAGGATTCTTGATCAGATTTAGAATGATGCATACCTATTTCGATAAGCTTAGGGAATAGCCTTTCTAGGTCTAGTGTAAATTTCTACTCATAGCCACATTTCACTAAATGATCCGGTTGACATTACAAACACATGCTAGAAACCTAAGAAGGATTTAAATGACATTATGAACCTTTTCAAGGATGGAGGGGACATGACTCAGAAGTTCAGGTGATTTGAAGGATGACTCTGGAAGGGTTTCATGAAAATTTTCAACATTGGGGTACCATTTTCATGCTTTCACCTTGATTGTTGACATTACAAAAATGCATGACAAGAGAACCTCACATTATTTATAATTAATTCTCTATGCTTAACAACACATATTTCTAGAATCTATTCACACACATTATCAGATGAGACTCTCTTGTTTTATGGTTCATTCTTAATTGTTGAGGGTTCCTATAAATGAACCTCATCTCATACACATCTGTTGAGGGGCATGCTACTCCAATCATTTTCACATTTTTCATTCCATACCATCACACTCATACATTACATTTTCATATCTTGGTTTCTTCTAATCTTATTAATTTTTCTACTCACATGTCTTATATTGCTTACTACGTTAGTAAGATATTTAGTATGTCATTATCTTTCTATGTATACTCGTGTTTTTACTTGATCTTTTGAGGTGAATACAAATATCTTATAGGTTTTTACACACTACAATGATGCTTGGAAGTGTACCTTTACTAATCCCACTAAGGCCAGGGGCATCTACTTTCACTACTATCACATACTACACATGTTCTATTATTACATCTTATTACAATTACTTTACCTTTCACTAATTCATACATGCTCATGACATACTATTTATATTTCTAACATGCTAATGGATAATTCATGTATAACATTGGATTTGTAGGACCATATTCCAATATCGTTATGTGATACATTTAAATTTATCTTGTCTGTTATTGTTTACGGGCTATGCCCTATCTCTTTCTTAATCATAGTTTGTAATGTCCCATGTTTTAAACCCACTTTGTTCAGTCTATCTTGTGTTGCACAATTTATTGATACAATGTTTTCTATCACATGATTTAATTACACTAGAAAATATTTATTTCCTACTTTGTTTCCATGTGCCTTGGTTTCTACCATGCACATCCCCTACCTCTTACTACTATACACTTTATATAAACATCCAGTCCTCTCCTTTGGGCTGCATTCTCCAATCATCATCACATGACCCCAAATGAGGGGCCATACATTAGGTGAATAATTCACACCTACACTATCTCAAAGATATATTTTAGGCTAGAAAAGTACATGAAAACATAGGAACACAATCGCGAGACCAACCTAGAATATAACATGGGTCCAAACAAAGTACATACACCAATGCCGAGAATCGACACTAGCCTAGGAACTACTAACCTTTCATGGGCACTAATTTCCTGAGGCATAAAAATTATCTTCTCAAATAAAAAAAGTTCACAAAATTCCTAATAGTATGTCTATATTTATAGGAAAATGCCTCCAGTTATAGAATGCATATTATCTCCTATAATTCATTACAATTAGAACTAATTCGAACAATCAAGATAAAAGGAAAATTAGAAAAATTACAATGTGCCATCTGTAGTGGTGTTTATTGGCTAGATTCATTGAAGGAGAGTAAAACCTGACCTCTCTCCCTAACACTTTCTCTTGGCGTGAGATCGTTGGAAAAAAACTCATTTGGCATCAGATCAACTAAAAACTCACACATTGGCATGAGATAACAAAAAAACATGTTATCGACAAGAGATCACATAGAAAACACATTATCAGCATGAGATCACCCAAAAAAATATCTTTATATAATTATAGGACATATTCCTATCATTTTAATTCTTTTGAATCAGTGCACACTTTCCTTTACTTTTACTTTTACACACTTTTCTCAAATATTTCATATATAGGGATTTTACTACTCTTTTTTATTCTTTTGTAGGTCCATCTGTAATAAGCAACAATAAGTATCTTAAAATCAAAATACAAGCACAACAAAAAGTATAATTAACACATACACTTCACCCCTATGGTAACTTTTATTTTCTAGTCTTCACACTTCATTTTGCAATCATTCAACGCTTCACTTGTCCACTCAAACATGCTATTTGTCACAATTTCTATAGGATCATAAGGTATAGATATCTTATCTAATTTATGTTATCGATTATTCCCTCAACAACATAAAGTGGGGAAATTTAGACACAAAATCACATACTTGGGTACATTTCTAGGTCATAAAAACATGATAACATTTAGATTATTTCTAAGCAAGAAAACTAGTGGTTGAAATTATCTTTATCATATTTTCTTTGTATTTTATTTTATATTTGCCTTACACACCCTATAGCCTAGAAATAACCTTACTTGTTTATCTTTCATGACTTAAGACAATAGCACTCGATCGGGACAACAAATCGGAGGCACACATGTCCCTTATCGATTCCCCCGACTCTTTCTTATCTTACTCACTCTTTTTGTGTCTATTTTATCCTTCAAGAATAAATTTAACTTATGGGTTGGCCTTCCAGTTGTCTATTATGAAATTCAAACAAGGGAATCATATAAATACATAATTATATTATCTAAATGAGGAAAAAGCACTTAGAATTACTATTATCACCTAAGATTGCATTCTAAAGGCATTAAAGCACTTAACATCATTCATATAACATTCATTTAATGTGAAAGGGATGGATCAAATATTCCATACACAACATAGCAAAAGGATGTATATTATATTCCATTCAAACATACTACTATATTGTTACATTCTAACTACATCCCATTATCAAGTGAAACTTGACAAGGGCATCCTAGGGAATTATTATTACACACACACACGAACTACATGGAGTCGATATATAGTGCGGTGCTTAGTCATAAGTTCACTCACGGGGTGACTTCCATGGTCATTCCGACTCCCCATTTTACATTTTTTATTTTTAGGTTTGATGTGGATTGTGGGCTTGTCCAGGTGAAATTATATTTTGCATGTTATAGGTATCATTAGTGATCATAGTATGAACATCAAGCCATAAATAGAGAGAAACTATGAAATCATAGGGAGATAGGATAAACAAAATTTGAATCATATATATATTCATTAGTGCCAGTTCCGGTCTATAGTGCCTAAGCACCCTGTCGTGGTAGGGAAACATGTGTCCAGATCTATTCCTATACTCCATATTTTTTTTGACTAGTGATGAACCTATTTGTAATATTTACATCAATTGCACCTTCCAAGACCACTTTATGTGTACTCATAAATCAACTAAGTTCCTCTCTATCTCTTCATTACTTAGGGTTTCATACTTTACATCTTAGTTTACTTTTGTCATTACCTTATTTTGTGTTTGTACATAATTTATTTCAATAGTTACTCTGTAATATGGATTTAATTTTTATTAAATTACATCAGTGGGATCTTATCAAGTTATAAACTAGTAGTTTATTTGGTCAACATAGAATTTCCATCTTAGAAATGATATAGGGTCTTAGGTAATACACCTACTTCCTCTTGCATAGGATCGATAATAGCTACATAATTGTGAAAGAACTTAGATTTCTTAGTAAATTTTACCAATTTATCATGGTTTTCGAGGGATTTTATATTCTTGAGCATATATGAGTTATAGAATAGCCTTATCATTGTCGAGGGTGGGGAGAGGCCCATAATATTATAGATCAATTTCAAGGCCTACATAGCACTTACCATGTCTATTTTCGAGAGATGGTCTATTGTACATATAATACCCTAGCATCTAAGGTGAGATCTTTAAGTGTGGGATCAAAATTGTCTTGTTAGGGAAAACCGAGACTAGTTTCTATTATAGAGGTTCACTCAAAGATTATAAAGGTATTATAGTTATTGTAGTAACATGACATTAGGCCTAGTTAGATATTTTCTCAATGACCCAATGGTTATCGATGAGTGGTGGATTAGCGGGAGGTGCATAAGGAATCATTTATTTCTCATCCTCAGTATCGCTAGTATCATAGATAGGGTTTGCAAGATGTGTTGATGGTGTTTTTTATATTTGAGAAAACCATATTTGGGTCAAGTCATGTTGGTAGTGTAATAATTCAAAGTGCCTAGACTCAGCCTATGAAATGATGTAATATTTTTCCAATGCAATCCATTTTCCTTTAGGATCAATCACCTCCTACTTAGATGAAACATCGATCTTGCTAAAATATCTAGGTGAAAGGGGAGGGTGATTATAAAAGATTTTTGCAATTCCTAATTCATTACATTCTAAATGTTTGGAGGTCAAGGCATCTCGTTGTCTTCTCCATGTCACTTGACGTAGAAATTGATCATGAGGTAAAATTAACATAGGTAACCGATGCACAATTTCATAAGGTAATATATTTTTAATTATATTTTTAACATCATTAGGATCGTTTTCATGAGTATGCTAGTTTGATTTTATTTCATAACTAAGATCAAATAATTTTAGGTATGGGATTATTTGGATCTTGGGATAGGTTTGTATAAGGAATGGTTCGTTAGGGAATAGTACTAGGATATACCAAGGATTGGAGTCAACATCATGTCCAAATAATTGGTTATTATAGATAAATTAAATACTTTGGTACCTAGGAGATGTGTCTACTTGCATGTGATGCATCCATACTCAACCTAATAAGAGGTTTTAAGAGAAAGGATGATCTATAATTATGAGTTTGATATAGACCATTTTAGGTTTAACTCTTATCGGAAGACAAAATAATCCTATAGGATTTTTAAATTTTTCCAAAGCTACAACAAGTTAAGTGAGTAGGCTTGAGGTCATCGATGGAATAGAAAAGGTTCTTGATGAGGGAGAAATATGATAATTTTATTCTCGATCCCTCATCAACTATGATCCTAGGAACTTATTCATTTTGAATGATAACACTACTAAATAGGGGTGGATTATTTACATGAAATAGGAAATTTCAAGTAATCATTTCATCCTCCACAAAATATAAGGCCAAACATCCTAAATGTGCTTGTTGTAAGGATGATCATGTAATCTCTATGTGGTGGACTTATTCATTTCGGGATGTGTTAGGATTCTTGGGAGATACACAAGAAGGATTCTCAATTCCTTGAAATTTATGGAAGATAAATATAAATGAGAATCTGAGATAAACATGGTCTTGATAAAAGGTATCTTGCATGTAAGGTAATTGAAGTTATCCATAAGAAGTTCCAACTAGGCTTGGAATATATTTCATGGCGATATTGTGGTGGTGACACAACAAAAGATGTATCTAGATTTGATGGTGATTTTGTTGATCCATGTTATCAAAATAAGGTACGATACAATATTTAATTGGTACTTCTTTTGATACCATAGGTGGAGGCTCGAATGTAGGAGAAATCTTCTCCATTGGCGAGTCTTAGGAAGTATCAAGTAATGGTGTGTTGTTGAATTATTTCTTTGGCTTGATGATGGGATCTATATGGGCAGGATTACATCTATAGTTTATTTTTCTAGATTCATATATTGATAATCTAAGAGCATTTGATTGTATGAAGGGTCTATGGGTCCCATGATATTGTTCATGTTGATTTTATGTCACTAGTTTTGATGGTTAGAATGAGATACCTTTAAGGATTTATTTTTTCATAATGCTCTTATATAATGGTAGGGTAATTGAAGGAAGAGCCAAGGAAAAAATTAATGGTTACCTTCCTAAATTATTTACAATCAATGGGAGAATATCCAATAGTGGCATGCCACAAAAACTATATCACCCCTAGAGTTAGGAAACATATTCTTTGAAGCATGAACTATCTATGGAATGGGAATAATTTTGAGAAGTTTGTCACGAGATAAAAATTATGAAGTGAGGAACAAGGAGAATGCTAATGTGCTCCCACTCCATTATATCAAGAAGGATTCAAAGGGATGATTACATGTGTTGTGATTTTGAGTTTAAATGATGAATCACAAGTGCATCCAACCTCACGCATGTGATGGTATTCTAGTTTAGCTTTCTTGAGATCTTCATCTAGTGTTTTAGGAGAGAAAGATCTGAATTTACATTGGAGAGCATGTGAAATGGCCTTCAGGAAGATTTGACATAAGATTTGATTTTCAAGTTTGTGGTGAGATTGTATAATTTTTTTCCTATTCTTAAGGAATCCGTGGGTAGATTTGTTAGCCCCTTGTTTAAGGTTTATAAAAATTTGTAAGGTGTTTTTCAAAAGTCATTTTTGATGAAACTAGGAGATGAGATATTTGACTAAGCCTTCTAGGTCAATTTTTGAGTTGGGAGAAATTTCATCATACCATTCTAATACCTTTCATAGGAAATTATTTGTAAGAATCTTAGCATTTGCATAGTTTTTATCTGATTTCACATTTTTGTAAATATTGCAAAATGTCTTAAGATAGAAAGATGGGTCTATAGAACCATCATAGGAGAAGGTAGGTATAGTCTCTCCTAAGTCCATGTAAGAAATGTAAGGAGTGAAAGGATGATTTTGTATAGTTTATAACATTTTTCTCCAAATTGGTGGAGGAAGAATAGAATTTGTGTGTCCATATGTAAATGGATAGGGGTAAAATAAGTCAAGATAGGAACCACATTTTGAGATGTTATCTGCAACATAAAATTTTACATCTCAATTATGCTAGTTATGGTGGAAGCTTGGGATAAGACCATATGATCTAGGAGCTTAACTATTACCATATTAGGGTCCATGGAAGAAGAACCACCTTTATTTGTGGGTGTTTATTCATGATTATTATGTTCATTAGGGATTATTTTGGGATATTCATTCGATCAGTCTGCATGGTAGAATTTGATCATGGTATGGATATCCTTGGTTGACACAGGGCATGGTAATTTCCATGGCATAAATATATACCTTTCTAAAACCTTCTTCTTTGTCATGGGTAAAATATTCATTGATGTTGAGATTCTTGATGATTGATTTGGGATCTATATTTTTTACCTCTACTCCATGAATATGTTTTGAGAGATTAGAGGGACAATACTATGACATCAAAGTTTTTAGGGAAATATTGGGGGTGAGTAGGAAGATTGGTAGTTTTATAGTGATATCTAGAACACTTAGGAACATGGAGAGGAGAATGAGAAATAAATTAATATCTCATGGAGAAGTATATGTGGTTTATTTGTGTCAAAAAGATGCTTAGATGTGGCATCTATAAAACTTATAAGCTAAAAACAAGGCTTTAAAAATCTACACTTTAGAAAGAATTGGCCATGTAGAATCTTTACATAGGGGGAATCAATGCAATAAGGAGATGATGCAAAGTGGATGAGATAGAATCATCCTTTACCAAGAATCTGAGTGGGAACAAGGGATGATGACGATTAAATCAAAATAAAATATGAGTTATTTTAAAGTTGGAAGGAAAATGAAAACATGATCATCCATTGTGATATGTACTCTAAATAAAGGGGGGCCAAAGTTGTTTAGAGCCATATATCTGAGTGGAAAAATAGAGTTGCCCGATTAAGATAGAGGAAGGAAATGGTGATTTTGATTATCTTAAAATTACCTCTTTCATATAAAAAATCTTGAATTAATGGGTTTTTATGATTTTTGTATGAACAAGAATAAAGGAGATTAAATGGAGAAAAATAAAATATGAGTTAGTTTTTAATGAGTTAAATGTTCGAGAAGGATTGATCTTTGTATTTAGTTTAAAACTCTCTCACAAAGAAGAAGATAAGATTCAACTTCTCGGAGTTCACACTAGAATTAAATTAGAATGTATGCTTAGAATGCCATTATTTTCCTAAAAATGTAGTCCTAAATATTCCATTTGACAAGCGGGTAGACTTAAAGGGGCTGCACATGTAAATGGCTAAAGGGTCATATACCATTTAGAGGGAAGTATACCTTATACTAGGTCATAACCTATAGTTTCTAATGCATCACGATTGAGATAGAGGAAGGAATCACCCCCATCATGACTAGACCATCTCCTAAAGAAAGATATTAGCGAGAATACATTGGGTATTTTTAAATCCTTTTTGGATCATAACTCCTAAATGAGGCTTTAAGTGCCTAAAAATTCAAGGGCTAGTAAAGTGAGGAAATATCTTTCCTACATCTTCTAAAATTACACTCTTTAAATTAAATTTCAACCCATTAAAAACATGTCCTAGATCCTCTATTTTAGCAACTTTGCATAAAAGAATGGAAATGGAATAATTTCCTCATTTAACCAATATAATGTCTATAAAAACATTTACAATTGAGTAAATCATAATGACACAAATCGAGGAGAAATGCATTCTTACCCACTTGTTCCAAAATCACGAATAGACCATACTTGAAGAGCATTTATTTTCTTATATTTCTTCATGTAACCTATCCCTCTTCGAGTTAAAAAAATTATTTTTCCAACAAGAATGGAATGCTCAGTCTTGTGTTGATCATGTTGTGCTTTTACTTGGCTTGTGACTCGCCTGCAACCTCTCCCATACTTGAAGGTGTATCTACGATAAATTTTCTCATTGAACTTCTTAGATTTTTGGACCTCTAGTGCAAATTTTCCATTATATTTATGATGGTAATATAAAAATAACATCAAAATAACTCTTAGGAAAATAACCAAACTTTTTCAAATGGAGTGTTACTAGTCGAAGCATGAACTTCCTTGTTATAAGAATGTTGGACATATACAAACTTATCACCCAAAGTCCTCATATGTTTCTGGTGTACCCTATTAAGAGCTTTACCAAGGTATAGTTCACCACTTTTTTACCCATATGTTTATGGATGAAATGTGGTAGACCTCTTCAACTTCGTATCCATTTTCTCCCACAAAGTAGACCAAAACTTTCCTATGAACCATGAGTCCTTGTCTAACACAATAGAATCAGGAAAACCAAAGTGAACCCACACATTAGAAAAAAATGGCTTAGATTCATCACTTCCCTTGATGGTCTTCTTTCAAGGAATTATAATATACATTTTATTAAATTAGTGTACTATCACAAGAATATAATCATGAAATTTTGTGGAATTAGCAAAACTACCAACAAAATCAATGGATATGGTTTCCCATGGCCGGGAAGAAACTCTCAATGACATATATAACCCCAACATCCTATTATTAGGTTTACTTTTACTACATGAAATATGAATTTGATGAATTTATCAACCTCTTCTTAGATGTTTGGTCAATAAACATACCTCTATAAGTGTTCTACATTATTTTTCACACCAAGGTGACCAACTACCTTAGAGGTGTGTGTTTCCCTCATCAAATGAACTATTTTCCATTAGGCACACAAAGTTTCTTGTTCTTGTAGAGAAAACTATCCTAGAATTGGTATTCCTCTCTAGGTGAAAATCTATCTCTTAGAGATTTCTTCTAAAAATATTTGCAAAATATGGATCCTACTCATAACCTTCCTAGTATGCTTCACACAAATAATGTTCAAGAAGAGTTAGCATGCCCATAGATGAAATCAAAGGAGGTATAGCTAACATATCATCTAACTTATTAGTCACACCTTTCTTGTATTTGATAATCAAATGAAATTGTTGTAAAAAATTTATCCATTTATATTGTTTAGATTGTTAAATTTTTTTGAGCCTGTAGATATTGGAGAAGTTAGTTAATTATGTGAATAATAGTTTCCTTACCCATCTAATATTTTTCCATTTCTTGAGTGCTTGCACAAGAGCATACAATACCTTATGATATGTACAATAATTCTGAATTCCACCATGAAACAATTCATATTGATAACATGCGGTCCTACCCCCTTAAAGTAGGAAATTTCCCATAACATAGTCACTAGCATGAGTTTCCATTTTGAAAGGATGTTGTTAGCTAGGTAATACCAAAATGGAGCATGACTAATACTATATTTAAATGACACAAAAGTAATCTATTTTTTCTTACCCCAATCAAATCCTTACCTACTTTTGATATGAAATATAATAGCATTGTTATGGATGATAAGTTCTTAATGGACTTCCTAAAATATTAAATTGTACCAACAAAGCTCCCGACCTCAATCAACTCGATGGTGTAGGCCAATATTGAATTTCCTTTATCTTATCTGAATCAACCCTCAACTCTGCATCTCCAAACATATGTCCCCAAAAGAGAAGTGAATCTTGAAAAAAAAATCACATTTCTTCTCATCCAACACTAGCTAGTTCTCCTTAACATTTTGTGAAAATTGATGAAAATGGTTAATATGCTCTTCAAAAGTTATCATACAAACTAGAATTTCATCTAAGTACATAATAAAAAGGAATCAATAAACAAAATCATTAACTCATTCATCAACCTCCTAAAGGTAGCTAGTGCATTACATAGCCCGAATGGTGATACTAACCATTCATATAACCCCCGCCTCGTCTTCAAGAAGTTTTCTAGATGTCCTCTTCCTTGATCTACACTTGATCATACCTAGACTTCAAATCAAGCTTAGTAAAATATTTAGCAAGTTGTAACTAATCCAATAAATCAACAATGTGAGGAAGAGAATACCTATTCTTGATGATTATTTTATTTAAAGTTATATAACCAACACACATTCTCCATGAATCATCTTTCTTAGGTACTAATACAATAAGAGAACCACATGGAGAAATGCTAGGATGGACTATACCTTGTTTAATCAAAGAATACAACTATTTTTTTACCTCATTAACATCTTTTAAATAATTCCTACATAATAACAAGTTTGGAATCATACTATTGGGTAGAAATTGGATCTCATGCTCGATTGTCCTAACTGGAGGTAGCCTATAAGATCTTGGAAAAATTCTATAAACTATGGAACTAACTCCTTTATTTATGTTTTCTCTTTGTTAGAAAACATGCTACAAGTGGTTTTAGATGTAATAATCTCATCCTCTACAAAATACCTTAAAATAATTAATGCAAGTTTACTATGGACATCTAGAGACCTAAATTTGATATACATACTCTTGTCTTCCTGTGTGCACATACTTTTCTAGTATCCTATCTAGGTCCCCTTTTAATTAAATTCGTTAATTTAAATTCGATCCCATCACCTTTATTTAATTTAATTAATTTCCTTCTATTAATTTATTAATTAATATCCACATCATATCATTCCCTAATCCAATTTCTATTTAGGATACTTTTATTCTAAATCCCTATCTCGCGCTTTTTCCTAGCTTTATTCCTATATATTGTCATGCCTAAACTACCCATAATTTATCCTCCAACAATATAATACCTCTCATGATTTCTAAAACACCCTTCCAACTCTTAAAAACATGAAATCGGAAAAAAACACTAAAAGCTAGCCCATTGGGGAAACTTTCCCCATAGTTGGTGGTGACCCACCCTAGTCACTTTGTCGATCCTTATAAAACAAGGTAAATATTTCCATAATCATCATTAGAAATTATATGCATGTAAATTTTGGAGCCTTCTCATAATTTTAAATTGATTCTCATAATATAACATTCCTAGAATATTATAGATCTCCCGAAACTTCTTGGAGCATGCTTACATCACTCACAATCACCATTCATGAGATTTATCAATATATTTGTCTAACTATAATCATAATTTATCATATTATATTTGAAATTATTATAACTAACCATTTTTAGGAGTAGGTGATCCTCACCAACACTTAGATCTTTGTAATCAATCTCCTTTTCAAGACTCTCAACTTGCGGAGTTACCTTTCTCATCTATCTTAAGCCTTACCCAAATTTTCTAAAGTTGTCATTGATTCACCCTACTCACTATCAACTAGATTCGTGATTCTAATATTCCCTTTCTAATCTCTATTTCCTATCATTATTTGGTTTTTTCTCCTTAGATCCCTTCTTCAAGCTAAATCCAACATACATAAGCCTCTACTACATCCAAATTTTATCTAGATCTTGCATGGTTTGCACATTCATCTTACATTTCAAATCATCACTACTAGGTTTCATTAAACCAAACCAGGTAACCTTTAATTTATAGTTATTTCAATCAAATCAGATCTTAGATAAAATCTTAATTACTCTAGATTCAATATTTCTTCTATTTCTACATGTTATCTATTAGTTCATCCTTTACTCCAATCTTTATTCAAAATGGGGTTTAATATCCACCAAGGAAGTTAATGCTTCTTGGTTCTGCTTTGTAAGGAAACCCCACATATCCCATCTAATCAATCTCTTTTTTAGTCTATATTATTTTAAGGTCATCAACTACAACAAGGATCAACTACTTGGCATGTGTTCATGCATCACATCACATTTTCGAGGTACTATAAACCCCCATGTTATGAGTTGTTAGTTATTTTCACTACTAGCTCATTCATTTGATTAGGAATGAAGAAACTTTCCAACATTTATGGCACACCCGGTGGGACCACCCCTTGGTGATCCCTTTTCATTTCTTTTCTATTTTTCTTGCTTCTTTTGTCTTCTACTAAAATTGCGGTAGGAGGCCCTACTTCTTACTTGCTTGTTTTGGTTTTGTTGTTGGATCACTATTCATTGAAGTTTAGATAAAAGGAGAATATTTATCCATGTTTTCCTCTTTTTCCTTATTTTCTCTTTTTCGCATCGTATTTCCCTTCCATGTGTGTGTCCTCATCAAAATATCACACTTTGATTTCATTTTAAAAGGATGTTTCCTTTCCCCATCTTTCTTGCTCACATATTTTAAGTATGGGTTAACTTCTTGCATTTTAAAATCCTCACACATGACCTAAAAGTCACAAACCAATCAAACATCAAAACAACATCCTACTAGGTAGACTCATTGGGATTTCATCACCCAAACAGAAACCTCCCGAGACTCTCCCAAGCCAAAACAAACCTAAAACCATACATAGATTTCTTTCTCTAGGTATCTCATTATTCATCCCCTTTTCTATATTTCACATCTTATTAATTAAAACAATCAAAAATATTTTTTTCTTGATTTTTTTATTTAAAATGAAACAAATTATTGCCCAAACTATTCTACATGAACCATGATTGATATCTCATGCTTAATAAATATAATCCATTTTCAATTAACACCATACATTAGACACCTCCTTCTATATCCGACCCACTTATCTCATCATCATCTATTCTCATCGTTGATATTTTTCCCATGGATCCTTTGAGAACTATCCCCACATTAACCATATCCACCACCTTGACTTGCACCTCTTCTCTCATATCTACATCTAGTCCTCCTCTTAACACATACGCATTGTATTTGAATGCACCCACTTCTTCATACACACATATCCTACCCGAATCAATATGAATACCCCACTATCCACACTATCCCAAACACACCCATCACTACACCTATATCTACTATGACAATAGATCCACCCTTGTGTATTTCTTACATCATTATCACACATCTCTTTGCCCATGCCCACATCAAACTTTATCCCACTCTTTCACATATACATTATATCTACATCTAATATCACACACAATCACATCTATCATCCAAAATCATATCCATAATGCTAAATAAAACACATAAGACAAGACATTAAGGAATTTTTACACCAAACAATCCAAAACTTACCTCACCTCCTTCTCATATAGACTTCATGAACCGCATGATCTAAACACCCCTTATTCTATCCACACCTAAACCTATAATATATTTTACACCATTATATGCCACATAAAATTTATTGGATACCACTCCCTCATCCATATGTATTTCACCATAACCCACCATACCATCCGTAGAATCATTCCCGGTCCCTCTTTCTATACTTCTACATATACCTGCCACATCGACCATCATTATTGCATCTCCTACATCATCATCTTTCCTCCCACATTCTTAGAATAATATTAGAGATCACTAAAACTTACATAAATTATAGAAGAACATTATGTCTCATCTACACAACTAGACATTTCTTCACCTTCCTTAGATCAAATCATGTAGCAATTTCTACCCCCGTCAACAACAACATCATCTTCAGATCCACCAAAAATTATTTTCATTCCTACCAAGGGTTCTCCTTCACAAACCAAACCTAAAAAACTTGGTACCCTTCCACAAATATCCCTTGTGCACCCTCAAAATAATATAGAATTTCCTCCGATGAAGATCAAATGTGCTAAATCATCATCTTGGGGCCACATCCATCTATCCTAGGACTATCTCCTTTATCATGATCAATAAACCAATCAAAATCTAAAAAATCTAACTCCCTTCTAAGACCATCTCCTTCATGAAGATAAATCCCATCCACCGACCATTCCAAAAAAATCATCTAACCCATCTTCTTACAGGACACAGATTGATGTCGAAGTTGAAAACAAAACACCAAGAGCTCAAAATAATCATCTCTCATCCTTGACATCCAGAACATATTCGAAACAATATCCTACTACATATATCAAGTCCTATGTGGAATTCCTTTGAAATATACTCAAAATTTATGCTATCATACTTCCACCTATTAGGGCCTTTGATCTAGACTTTCTAAAGCCATCAAGGTTTAATCCCAATTGTATTTACTCTTACCATCGTACCCAAGTCATTACACCAAACAATGTAAGGCCTTCGCAAACCATCATCCATGACCTTATTGAGAGATGGGAACTTATCGAGGACTATCCTTCACTTTCTACAAAATCATCCATGACTAATTCATCTCCCATTTCCTCCTCTCCATCTATTGGAGTCACTAGGCCTTCTCCTTCATCCACTATCACATGGAGATCCTCTTAGAAAGGGTTCTCCATTATTCATCGATATAGCTTGTCTTAATACACCACCCCTATGATATTCAATCCTATACCCCATCTATATTTTAAATCTCTTCCATATATCCTATCGATGCATAATCACAACACTCTTGATTGTTTGCACTTGATAAATTGAAACTTTCAATGTGATTGCATAACATAGAGATTTTTCCAAAGTGTGGGACTTTTCAATCGGGAAGTATCTCCAAATGAAGGTCGGTTCCTATTCCTCTATTCTTATACACACATTCAAATTGTAGAGGATCTATCCTAAAATATTTTTAACTTGCTAATGAGACATGGTTGAAAATATTGCAAGAAATTAAACCTAATCTATAAGAGGTGATGCACCAAAAAATGTTAAATAACTTACCTTGCATGGAAATGAAATTGAAACAATATTGAAGAGGATGAACATCAACAAAAATTAGTTTCTTATCACAATTCATTCACCATTAAACATAGACCATTAAATATGTAACACAATTTAACATGCATATTTAACCAAAATTGCAATGAGAGATCAGGAGAATGCAATGAAAACAAGAGAGGATTGAAATTCATCCACAAACTTATATTATTGCTCCAATATGTGATACAGTGAAATTATAATGGAAAAGAGTCAATAATTTGCATTACAACTTTAATGGGAGTCTTGAAATCAATAAATTCACTTACAAACAAGAGAAGAAGGGAGGGTACAAAGCAAGATTATTCCCCCTTTTGAAATGAGCCTCCTTAAAATATATAGGAAGAATGAGAGAAGGGAGAGAGAAGGATCCAAAATCCTACTTCAACCACCATGAAATGCATTAAAATCACCGCAACAATGATGGGTACAACCGTAAACCCATGCCTCCTTGTACTTTTCTTGTTGAAAATAAAGAAAACCCATATCTCATCCTTTGGGTAGGTGAGAAATATGGAATAAATGCAAGTGGTTGGCTCTATTTCTTCAAAATCTGAAATGCATCGTAACCCTTGAAATCTAAAATTTCAAACTTTTGGGATTGAGAACTTGAGTTTTTCCATTTCGAGAGGTAATGTTATTATTCATCCACTTGATTTCTGAAACCTCCAAAACTTCGAAACCCTAAAGTGTGAATTTCGGTCTTGTGTTTTAGACTTCAAGTTATGAATTTTGTAAAATTAAAACTTCATTATTTGGACCTTTGCATTTTCAGGAATTTGGGGTTTTGGGATTTTGGGGTATCGGGGGTTGGGATATTTGAGGTTTGGGGGACTTTGGTTTGGAACTTTGGGAGTTTCCAATTTTAGGGTTTTAGGGTTTTAGAATTTTGGGGTTCAGGTTTCAGGGTTTCGCTTTTTTCTTATCCATCCAGGTGCATGAAACCTCTGAAACTCCGAAGTCTAAATTTAGACTTTGGGTTTTAGACCTTCGACCCTTCTCCATATGGCACTATTCACTACTCGACCTTGCCGAGACCTCCAAACCTCTTAATTCTAAAATTCAAACAAATTTTGGAATCCACCATCCTTGATCTACGGCAATGGTGACCCCAAAACCCCGAGTCTTTTTGCACTTTCAGGTTTTGTCTTTTGGGCCTTACTCTTGTTTTTAAATTGTTTGTCACCAAAACTCTAACCTGTTAAACCTCCAAAATCTAAATACTTCAAACTTTAGGGCCCCCATTTTTCTTATCTCGACTCCAAGCCTCCTTAAATTAATTTCCTCGACATCATCGTCATGCCGACCCTAACTATAACTTAACCGTGACAATCAAAATGTGAGCTCCCATGGCCGAATGATCCCTCTAATTTCTCAGTGTGCAAGTTCATGTTTGTCCAATTTTTCCTTAGGGAAGGAATTAGATAACATATCCCATCCCATTTATTCTAATATTTACTAGTTCATCCATGTCTCTCTCACTAGGGGAAAACCTTCCTATTCTTTTGATTCATCTAAACCTTCTTCCTCATCATATTAAACCTTGTAGCTTCTTTGATACAAGGGGGAATTTATTCTAGGATATGTCTACTTATGGTTTGACCCTCTTCATAACTAATGTTATCTTATTCTATCTATCTCATCTCATCTAGTCATATGATTCAATTTATCTATTAGCTTCTCCTCCTATGACCACCTTTATGGCCATATCTATGCTTCCCATGGGAGCACCATGGCTCTATCTAAGGTCCACCCTTCTAGTTGTATAACCTCTTCCTAAAAATCACTTTAGTAACAAATAATCTTGTTTTCTCAAGAAAAACATGTATTTACTCAAGCCTCATGGTCCTTATCTAACTTATCTCAAATGTGAATGTCCCTGACCAATCCTTTTTACCTATCTTCTTATTTAAAATACCTATCATAGCCATGGGGTCTTGATCTCATTGGTTTTATTAATCCTCGATCTTCACAAAAACATCATTCCATCATCAATGCATCTAAATATTTCATTAAGTGGGTAGAAATAATTCCCCTCTCCTCAACTAAATCTGATCTAATCATTGACTTTATCTGTCAAGACATCATTTTCCACTTTGGCATTCCTCACAAACTCTTCATGGAAAATAGAAATTCATTTTAAAAAAAATACCTTAGGAGGATTCTTGACTCATTAAACATCGAAATCAGTTTTGTTCTCCATAATATCCTCAAATTAACGACCAAGCCTAATTCACTAACAAAACTCTTCACAAAATTCTTGCCAAAACTATTGACCAGTCATGACATGACTAACATCTTCATCTTCATTTCACTCTTTGGGATTATCAGACTATCCTCCTTTAATTCCATGGGGCACCCCTTTTCTCTTATGTAAGGTTTTGAATCCATCCTCCCTCTTAGAGTTCAAATTATGTCTTTGCGTGTGTAACCTTCGCAACTTTATCTCTCGATGAAGAATATCGCCAAACATGTCTAACACATCTTGATTTTTAGAAAAGTGTTTACCTTCTCTCTCTCGAACAAAATAATGTTTATAAAGAGCACATAAAACATGGTTACAAAAAGCACATAAAGAGAACACAAATTTAATTTCGGTAATATAATTTTCAAATAAAATCAAAATGTCACTACTCTATAAAGGAGCCAATGCGGAAAGTAAAGGATTGGTCCATACATTATCACACATAAGTATGGGTCAAGATCCTATCTATTGGCGTCCTTTGATGGCAAACCAGAAGTGGAATCTCTTAACACATTGTAGTTGTGACCATTCTACTATTAGTGTATCTTCTAGTGAGCTCTTAGTCATATTCTTAGATCCTCCATCATTTCCATCTTTCATCATAGTGATTTTGAATTATGTGGTCATCTATCACTTTCTAAGATGTGACCTTAAATATGAGCACCATGGATATACTCATCACATATTCCATATGGATAGGTTATCCCTTTTGGTGAGAACTCATTGATCATTACACTCGTCAACGTCTCATTCACCTATTAGAACCACGCAAAGGGTCCATGGGTGTATCATCTATAATTCTTGTGACCTCTTAAGTGATATAATTAGCTATTCCCAACTCTTCCCCATGTCAAAATCAAAATCAAAGGATGGTCTAATCAAAATTCAAAAATATTTTACTCCCCCAAAGGAAAATTGTTCAGTCAAAATAGAAAAAAAAAAGAAAGCAAAACAAAAAATAAAAAAATTAAAGAGACCGATCCCTCAAAGGACAACAATGAAGTAGACTATACCCTCAAAGGATGGATAATCCTTTTTATCATGGTAATTAAGGCTTCCAAAATTGATCAAACTTCCACTTTTATTTTATTCGTAATAAATATTCCCGCATTGATAGCTTTCTTCTACCATTGTTCTTTCCCCTTCCCAGGAGATGGGGCATAGATTTAGGGAACACCACTCTTGTAGAAACCTCTTCCCATGTATAAGTTACATCTCAAACCCTTTTTTCATGTTGACATCAGTTTATGAGTTCATCACATCCATTCTCTCTTTATGATCTTTGATATAATTAACTAGCATTGGTTACATTCTAACACATGTTTTCGTCGCATGTGCCTTGCATTATTTAGATCCCCTCTTATTTATTATAATGCAATTAGAGGCATATTTTCTTCGTGCATTCCTTGATATGATGTAATTTTTTTTGTACCTATAGGTCACCATAATTAGGTTGCATTTTTATCTTAATTTCCTATCAATCTATCTATCTATCCAAAATACATCACTATTTACTTACACTAATCGATAATCACACACGCATTAATTTTGTGACCGAAATACATTCATTCACATTACTAATGTAAAATTTAAAATTGAACATGTAATCCTAATCCTCATTAACCATACAACAAATTCACATCATCAATCATCCATGCATATATAAATCCCAAGTAGAAAAACATCATATCCAACATCATAATCTAATAATCCAAGTAAAGGTAAATACTTTCATCTTACTTTTACCATCACCATCAAGTATTAAATAAAACATGTACTCAATCCTAATCATCATCATATATCAATATAAACATCATCATAAATCAAATAATCAACATTACACAACACACGTATATCAAATCACAACAAAATGATATCATATATATATATCAAAATCAAATGTATCAGTACATCATTTCCCTCTAACAAGGCTCTCTCAAAGTTGAGATATCATTAAGATGGAATAAAATGAATGTCATAGATCCTAATGTCTTTCCCCCGTGGAACATATCCCTCTATCTATTTTTCGGCCTCACGTCACCTCTGCCCTAGATCTCTCCTCAATGTGGTTGATCCACACTCACCGTGCTCCTCAATGACCTACCCATCACTATCTTCTATAGATGCTCCCACTATCGAGTTTTTTCAACATATTATTGATCATGATCCCTTCATAATACTTATCCTCCGCCACTAAGGCTCAGATCTATCAATCAAGATCATACCAAGAAGGTGACATCTTTTATTCTCCCTACGGTGTTGGTTGTCTTCCACATATAGCCTTGAAAACTGAAATAGTAGTTAGATCCCAAAATGGACCCTATAAGCCTCCTCCTTACGATATCGTCCCTATCCTCTAAAAAATTCCCTCTCCTAAACCATAGTGTCTTACTCGACCCTCATTAGATCTCACTTGGTGTAAAGTCATGATAACTCGTGAGTCTCTCCAATCCTCCATATCCTCATCATGGAGATTCCTCTATATCTACCCCAATCTCCATATCCTTTACCTCCTCCTCTTCTACCTCCCTATAGCCACCCTAGATACCCTAGATAATGTTCATCCAATAAAAATCCTTCTCCGACTCCCACGTCCATCATCATCATCCCATGGTGAAGCCTCCTCCTCTAATGGATCTTCATAACATGGCTCGAAACTCCGTGTCAACCTCCTCCTCTTATAAAAAATAGGAGCATATGGTATATCATTGATGACCCCAAGATGTCATTGCACTCGATCACACCTTTGAATGACCTCTATCATCTCTATCCATCTCCTTCTTATCCAATTTTGCACACATGGAAAAATTAGACAATGGGGTCTTATTGAACTCTAGGTCTTCACTAAAGGACTTAGGGGCCTACATGCAATTTCTTGTGTTTCGAGAACATTTACGATGTTCCAGGAGGATTCAAGAACATATTGAACTATTTTTCCTTTCCTGGGTTTTCAAAGCTCAGGGTTTACTCAAAGAAAGGAAATTGACATTTGAGAGGCTCACTCTCAAATGATTCATGTAAAAATGATCAAAATCCATAAATCAAGTTTAAAGGGTCTTGTTGTACTTTAATTACCTTTATTTTAAAGAAAATCTAAGAAATTCACTTATTAGAGAAAAATAACATTTTGAGAGGATCCACATTAAGGGGCTGAGTTAAGGGATAACTCACCAAGTAGCTGGCAAGCTACTTGGAGATCTGATCTTGACACAAAAAGATGTTTCATAAGCTGGAAGGCGTGAGTGACTCCACAAAGGAATGCTTGCATAAAGAAAATAAACCATGATATTGTCGGGTAAATAATGGTATCCTAATGATTTTTGAATGGATCAGTAGTGGAGCCCAAAATTATGAATTCAATATGGTGGTGACTCAAAATATTGTTATAGAGATCAACCATGACCTCAAACAAAATATGAGAATAGTGCATAAAGGACCGATTTCTTAAGATCTCGATGAAGAAAAAGTCACAAGATCGAACCAAAGATAGTTTATTAGTTTCACGAAATCAAGTAAAGAGATCGACATGTTATTCCGAGTGGATCATGAGTTCATGGGTAAACAAATATATTTAGGTTGATCTTCAATGTTAAGGATCAAGAACCAGTTTTCTATGGAAGAAATGATCTCAAAAAGGGAACCAAGTTGATTACAAGAGCTCGTAGGAAAGAAGGAGCTTGGAAGGTTTATGTCAACATCAAATTCACATGATAGCCGAATCATGTTTGATGATAAGTTGTGATGAGACTAAAATATGCCTCATCAATGTGTAATAAATACTCTTATTTTACTTCACTTTTAATCAAGTTATTCTACATTTCATAAAAAAATTGTATCTAAATATAAGTTAGGATGTAATTGTCCATATTTTGTTAGATTTATTTCAAATTTCTAAAAATATATAATTCCTAACAAATTGTGTGGAAATTCAGTTTTTGGAATAAACAGGTCATATTTTTCTAGATAAGTGATTGTGAAGTAACCAACACCTTTTTGAGGAAGTTGGCTAAAATGTGGCTTAGCTCCATAATTCTATCACTTAGCTCCAAAATCTATAGCTTAGCTCTGAAAATCTGTCATTTAGCTCTAGAACTCTATCACTTAGCTTTGGAACTTTATCACTTAGCTCCGAAACTCCATCACTTAGCTCCAAAACTTTAGCAGTTAGTTCCAAAAGGTTTCCCTTTGGTTCCAAAACTTCTCCAAAGTTCTGGAATCAATGGGAATCTCATTATTCTATCAAAATTTGGTTATGGAGAAAATAATGGGCCTTCTAATCAGAAATAGACCAACAATTTTTTGGTTCTTCATACTCCAAATATACATATGTAAGACCAACAATTGTATATCCAGCTAGTTTTCTAAATTTCATATCTACTTTGGGCACTATTCAGTTTCACTAGAATTTGTAGGTGGAAATACAACTATTGAACACTCATGATTGTAAATGCATCTTCAGATGGAAAATATATATAGAGAACTGAAGATAGATGTAAGAGAGTTAAGTTTTTGTAAGACTGAATAATTCAATAATAATAATAACCATTTTATTTTGAGAGCAACATATTGTGTTAACTCTTGATTCAAGGTGGAGCAAGGGCCCACTCCTCCAAGAAGAAGGATCTTCTCTTTCATTGGTATTTATATTTTCAAGTAATTTGTATAAATATGTTATTTGGCAATTTTGAAAGTACTTTTGATTCATCAATTAAAATATGTTACGTGGAGTTATTTATTGTCCCGTAGGTGTTATAGTTACATTCTTATTTCCTTACAAGAATTTTAAACAAAATTTTCAAAGTGTGTTTATTTCCAGCAGTGTGTTCGATTCTATAAAGTGTGTTCAATTATGCAAGATTTTTTCATTTTAGCAATGTGTGTTTATTTCAGAAAGTTTCTTATAGTTTAGCTTTAATAAGGCTTTGGCTAAGAAATATTAAGACACCTTGAAACCCCCCAGAAAAATAAAAATAATAAGTATCTACAATCAATTACTAGTTCACTTGAGACTTCACTTGTTGCATATAGCTTCAGACACACCCCTGGTTTTAATATGACATCAACCATGAGTTGATTAAATGAAGGTAATAACGACACCCATCATTTTTGGCACCATTTCAGGGAACACACTAGTTAGAATTTTCTAATTAGGTGTCAATAAGAAAAACAATCACACATCTAGTAATTGGAAAATCTTCCATAAGTTATAATACAATTTATGAGTAGACCCAAGATACTCAAAGGGTGTATTTCTTTCAAAAATATCTCAACAAGAATTATCAGCATCCTCTAGTTCAAATAAGGAAGGTGAGAAAGAATTGGAAGCACCATTGTCCCATGTTAGATAGGAAGTAAAACTTTCACATTTAGAATTTCTAGATAAATCACTAGAAGGGGTGGAACCTTTAGAAGAAGGGTTATATCCCAAGACCTGTTTAGAGAAAGTTTTGATTCTCAATTGAGAAGTCAACCTCCTACTCCTAACTTCTCACCTTCACCAAAGTGGATCACATACCACGTTGATTGGGAAAAAGATTCAGAATATATTACAGATATGGCTTGAGAAGCTAAAAGAGAACCTGATAGGACATTTACTTATCCAATTCAGTTGGAGGATGATGATACACCTATGAAGAATATTTCACCTACACACTTTCCCACATTTAGAGGAATTTTGTTTGAGGACCTTGACCAATTTTTGTTTGAATTTAAAGTATTATGTCAAACCTATGACTACAAAATAGATAATCAAAAACTCAAGTTATTCCCATCTACCCTGAAAGATGCAAACAATGAGGTGGTTTATGGGATTAACATCCAATTCCATTACCACTTGGGGAAAATGGAAACTTCCTTCTTAGACAAATATCAAGACTATTGTAGAGGGAGAAATAGGAAGGAATAATTTTTTAGGATCAAATAAGAAGAGGATGAAAATTGGAAGATTATTTAGATAGATTCCTCTTCATAAGTAAAAGGTGTGGATTTGTACTTCAAGAAGAGTTAAGAAAAACCATTTTTCTTAAAGGTTTGGATGATGAATCTAAGGAATCCCTTAACTTAATGGGAGGTGGAAACATCAATCAATTGAGAATGAACGATATTAAATATCTTTGTAGAAGTTATTCAAGAACGAGGGGTGGACCTAGGAAAGGAAAAAATGTGAAAGGTATGAATCCAGACATGAAAAAACTTATGGATGAACTATAAAAATTTAGAACATATATCTTAGTTCAATTAACTTCAACCATGGATGGAGTACAATCCAAAGAAAATGTTAATACTTGAACCATTAGCTATGTATTGTTCTAGATATAGAAAGAAGAATGCAATAAAAGATTGTCCTCTGGATAAAACAAAAATATGTATTATTTGTGAATCTACGAAACATGAAGTTAATGCTTTTCTCTTATTCCATTCATAAAAAAACAACTTAAACAAACTAGAAATTCATCCACCATAGAAGAAGTAAACTTTTTCCGGAGAGACAAGCTAGCCATGAGTAGTTCATACCTAGATTTGTTCCTAATCTCGGATGATGCCATGGGAAGCTCGAGATAGTAACAAAAATTAGGGACAACCTCCTTGGGCCCCTAACCAACATGGAATCCATAGGATTGGTCAAGACAATCTGGTATGCTCAAGGACACCAAAACCTTGATCTAGTCAAGGTAACCCTTATGCATGGCCACAACCTAGGTAGAACCCGAATAACTATGCTCAAAGGAAGACATATCCAAACTAGCAAAAACAAACCATAATGGTTTCCCCACCACAAGTTTCACAAACTAAAAAATTTGGTTCAAACAAAATACTAGCACAACCAGTGGCTAATCCCAAAAACAAACAAACAACCACTATTTTATGGAGTGGAATAAGAAAAAATAATTGATCTTAATGCTAAGGAATGTAAAGATATTCAAACCAGATCTATGAAAAAAAAAAATAGTCCACCCATTATGATTATGAGATGTCGATGAGATTATAATCCCTAGTTCATTCATCCCTAAGGTCGATGGAAAAGAAAAGAGAAACAACTAGATAACAATTTTACAGAAACCCCATTTTCCATAAAGAGTTAATTAAGTTATCAAGACAAAGGAATATGAAATGGTGCAAGAGTTAAGGAAATTAAATATTGAAATACCATTTTGCAAGTAATTAATTCCATTCCTAAATTAAACAAATTAATCAAAATGTTATTCTTAAAAAACCTAGAAGGAAGAAGAAGTACCCTAGGACTATTAAGGTAGATGGGAAACTTGTTGATTTATTAGCAAGAAAACTCTGACTTCCCAAATATGGGGATCCTAGAAGCCCTGTTATTTCTATCACTATAGGGAAAAAACATATACATAATGTTTTGGTTTATTTGGGAGTAAGTTATAAATGGTATGATAGTAGAGACTTTGGAAAAATCACCATGACAGTATACAAACTACTAGGATCATATCATATCGATAAATACATGCTAGATTAATCAATATCTAAACTAGAAGAGATCATTAAAGATGTTGCAGTCATGGTGGAGTCATGGAGTATCCAATGGACTTCCTTATATTACATCCAAAAGGTAAAACACTTGGTTATCCCATAATTTTGGGAAGACCATGGTTAGCTACAATTGTTTGCCTTAATTGATTGTAGATCAAGTGATATGACCATCTCTAATGGTAAGAGTTCTAAACAAATTTCCCTATATCCTTCTGCAAGACCTTTTATTGATAATCAAGAACAATTATGGGTTGATGATCCTAATCCTAATAAACAAAAATTTTCTTCTTTGGCTATGATAACATTAAAGGATCATGTACGGGAGGTGGAGAATATTATTAATCACCCATTAAGTAATCACCAATTTTCTTTGAAACAATTGGAGATAGTTCTAAAACCTTCAGACTTAGTTCGGAAACTTGGGATTTAGTTCTGAAACCTTTATAATTACTTATGAAATATTTGAATTTAGTTCCAAAACCTTCAAACTTAGTTCCAAAACATTCATACTTAGTTTTAGAACATTCATACTTATCTCTAGAACCACAACAATCCCATGTAGATGTAAATAATTTCACTTTAGAGGAACATGAATTCTCTTTGGGAGGGGTGGAAATAGCTACAAAATCAGTAGCATTAGTCTTGGAGATATCAAGAAATAGTAAGGAATCTCTAGAAAATTTTAGTGATAAGGAGTTTGACAAAAGTCAAGATAAATATCATAACTCTGCTTACTATCATTTATCTAGTATTCTTTCTCAAGGGAACTTTAGAGACATTTCTAATATCATATGTTGTTACCTCATTCATGTCCACTAAACACCCTAATGGAACCTTTTCAACAAATCGGTTCATCACACACTGGAACCAAACAAATTGAGATTCAACTAGGTAAGATTTTGAAAATTAATAATTGGTTGGAAAATGATCAAGAAGATAAATTGTTTGATGTTTTGAAATTTTCTACTAGATTATTTTCTTGGAAATATAAATACATGATAGAAATCCACCCAAGTATTTTCACCCATCAAATTTATACTAAGAATGTTAAACTAGTTAGGTAACCTCGAGAAATATCAATCGGCCTTAAGGGACATAATCAAGCAGAAATTAAAAGAGTTTACAAGTAGGCTTTATCTACCCCATCTAGAGATAGTCGGTTGGTGTCTCCTCTTGTAATTGTGCCTAAAAATAATGGAAATTGAGAATTTGTGTTGATTATAGGGAATTTTAGACAACCTTTGAGGTAAACAATCGGGTAAATAATACTTTTCCTTCCTATATGACTTTAGTGGATATAACCAAATAGGGTGGCTAATGAGGACCATGATAAAACTACTTTACTTGTCCATGGGAAACTTTTCCTACAAGGTACTGCCATTTGGAATATGTAATGCTCTAGTAACTTTCGAAAGGGTTGTACTAGCAATTTTGGAGATCTAACTAATGATTGTGTAGAGGTATACATGGACGATTTTACCGTGCATGGAGACACATTTGATGATGCCTTAAAAAAATTGGATATATTATTAAGAGGATGTGAGAAAAACCATTTGTCTCTTAGTCATGAGAAATGTTTGATGAAGAAATTGTTCCAGGATATCATATTTCAAAAAGATGAATTCAATATGATGAAGGACAAAATCGGGATTTATTTTAGACTTACATGTTCTTAAACCGCCATGGATATCAAGTCATTCTTAGGACATAATGGTTACTATAGGTGTTTTATCAAATATTTTAGTAAAATTATTGCTCCCATGTTTGGTTTTCTTACCAAGGATTGTGAATTTCTTTGGGATGAAAAATGTCAACATGATTTTGAAGAGATTAAGAAAATCTAGTCACTTCCCCAATACTAAGAGGACCTAATTAGGAGAAACCTTTTCACATCCAAATAGATGCCTCAAATAACTCAATTGGTGTAGTTTTGGGATAGAAAGATGAAGAGGGAAAATGTATGCTATTTACTATCTTAGTAAAAATATTACTCCCACTGAAATAAATTACACCACCACTGAAAAAGAATTTCTTGTTGTGATCTATTCAATTAATAAGTTCAGACATTATATTACAAGGTACAAAATATTTGTACATACAGATCATTTAACAATTAGATATTTAATGAAAAAACCAGTGGTTTGAGGTAGGATAATTAGATGATTGTTACTTTTACAAGAATTGATATTACTATATTGTGGATAATCTAGGAAAATTTAATGTGGTAGCTGATTTCTATTTAAGATTAACCATTACATGGGAACAAGATCTAGTTAAGGAAAACTTTCCAGATGAACAATTATTTTTTATTTTAGCTGATACACCATGGTTTGCTTACATGGAAAATTATATCGCAACATGGAAGTTTCCTCCTTTACTAAGAAAAAAATGAAAAGGTTAATCAAAACTAGTGCACAATTTAAATGGATAAATGGAATTTTATTTAAATATGGTCGTGATTTGGTTTTATGCAGGTGTGTGAGAAAAAATGAAATTAATTACATACTTAGGGAATGTCATGATGAACTAGGTGGAGGACACTTTTTAGTGAAAATAAAAACCCACAAAATACTTAGCACTAGCTATTATCGGCCATCTCTGTATAAAGATGTGAGAAATACATCAAAAAGTGTGATCCTTTTCAAAGGATTGGGCAACCAACTTTTTTAGTGAAATGCCTCTGTAACCACAAGTGGTGATTAAACCATTTGAAAGGTGGGGTCTCAATTTTTTTGGTCCTTTTATTCCTCCTTCATAGGGAAAGGAGCACATTATTGTATGTACTGATTATGTAACAAAGTGGGCAGAGGTGTAAGATTTAACAAATGCTAATGAAGATGCAATTGCTGATTTCCTTTGGCACAAAATTATGATGAAGTTTGGTGCACCAAGAAGTATAATTTCGAACAAGGCCCATAGTTTATGTCTAGTATGATCAATGCATCTAAAATGTACTATCACATAAATCATAGAAGTCATCTCCCTATCACCCACAATCCAATGGACAAGAAGAAGTGACAAATAGGGAATTGGAAAACATTCTCACCAAAATAATTGAAGCAAGTAGAAGATATTGGGTGAAAAGGCTACCTGAGGCTGTATGGGATTATAACACAACTTGGAAGACTACAACAAGATTCTCACCATATGAATTATTCTATGGGAAGAATCCCTTGTTACCCATTGAATTTGAACTACAAACATTAAGGAAAACAACTAAATTGGGTATTAAATTAGATACTACACAAAAGGAAATAATTATATAACTCAAAGAATTTGATGAATTGAGACATGAAGCACTTCAATAGAAAGAGATAATACAAGACCAAAGGAAGTAGTGGCATGATACACATATCAAGGAAAGAAAATTTAAGATAGGAGATTGGGCATTACTATTTGATTCCAAGTACCAACAATTCAAAGGTAAGTTGAGAAAAAGTGGTTAGGACCTTATCAAATTGAGAAGATATATGATAATGGCTCTATTTAGCTACTTCCCATTGATGGAAGCAGAAGGACACTTTTGGTCAATGGATACAAGCTAAAACTCTACAGAAGCCTCCTACCAGGGATGAATTCTTGAAGAAAATTGAAGTAGATAAGGAATTTGATCATATGGAAGAACCTAGTTCTTCCAAAATGATCAAGTAATCAAATGCAAGGATATAAATAAAGGGAAGGGAATGAAAACAAAAATGAATAAACTATTCAAAAATTATTTTAAATGGCGCTCTCTAAAAACTAGTAAATGGCACTCTCTTCCTTGAAAAACTAAATTCTCTCAAAAGGCCAATTGAAAACTAGAAATGGTGGTTGGTCTAATCAATAATTGGATAATTCAAATAAAAGGAACTTCTTTGGATGTCAACTATCTTTTCTTACCATTTTTTTCTTTTTGTTAGGAATGATGAGTCATCAAGGTGTCTAGATTACATTGATAAGGATAGTAATTATTTCTTGATCTTATTAAGAGTTAAATTACAAGTTTTCTTGTGTGATTAGACTTGATTTAATTGGTAGTATAATGAGTTACTTATTGAACATCATAATTAAGGGAAATAATCATAAAGGTGATGTCGATTAAATAAATGAAATTGGTAGTGTATTAATAAAAAACTATCATTTAGGTTAAAGAAAAGAAAATTGGGAATAGTTGGTGAGAAATTTAATGGGGTAACAATAAAATCATATTTGAAGCTTCACACTAAGTCCAGTAGTTCCGTAGCTAAGTCTAGTATTTATGCAACTATCTTTGGTAGAGAAAGGGTTTGAAAGAAGAAAAGAATTTAAATTGTTCTCTTGGCCATGGGTATCAAAAATAAATCAGAACCAAAAGACGATACAAAACTCCTTGTAGATGGAGAAGTAATGACCATTTTTGAACAGGTAGGTTGGCTGGAGTTTTTGAAGAAATTCTCAAAATACAATGATGAACTGGTAAGATAATTTGTTGTGAATTTGGAACAACTTAGGACCAAGGTTAAGGGAATTATAATTCCCTTTACTGTTAATATAATGAGCAATGTATCTGGTGTACCAATTGTAAATGTACCAAACCCTGTAAGGGGAACTCTAAAAGAATTGGTAGAAACCTTAAGACAAGAAGGTGAACCTGAGCCCTAATACATTTATACCACTAAGAAATTCATAAAAGGGGTCAAAAGAGCTAGCCTACCCAAACCCTTTGATGAGTAGCATTTTGGGTAGTAAAATACCTAACATGCGATGGCCAATATGGGACTTATTGGAAGGGAATTCCTTAAAATATTGATATATCTTAGGTATGGGCAACAAAGTAGGAGTATATAGTAAATCTTCCTAGTTTCCTCTTCGATTCCATCCATACCATGGCTCAAATATATTCTTGGGGAGTAGGGACAATTAGGCACCATGGATTAATTCATTTGGTTTGTCAACATCATTTTCTCTCTAAGAAAAATGGGGAGGAAGCATGGGAAAAATTCCTCCACAAATTCAGAAAAACTCCTGATATTATCATAAGGGGAATACCAACCCCTTTCTCTCCTAAAATTAACTTATAAATTAATCCCCGTGATGAGAAGAAGAATGAAATAAGTGGGGTTAAAATACCGAAAAGGATGATATATGAGAGGATGATCGAAACTACAAAATCTATTGTTTCTTTATAAGAAACTCCTTCTCCTTTAATAATACCAGAAGAACCAATACCTGTTTCTGATAGTGACAGTTCACCCAAGATGGACTTTGGAGAAAAAATCAGAAAGAAGCTCAAGAGGGAATCCTACTTCAAGAAATGTTGAAGCTCTTAAAAGAAAAATAATTCATAAAAATTATAATGAAAATCAACCAAGAAATATTGAAGTACAAGAGGATTTAGAGAAAGAAGTTGTTGATATTCTTGGCAGCATGACAACTTCTCCTCCTCTACAAAGTCAAACTGAGGAGTTGGAGAGAGAAGATGAACTATTGGAAGAGCAAGCTTTTCAGGAAATGGATGACTCAACAATACTG
This sequence comes from Taxus wallichiana var. yunnanensis, assembly GCA_018340775.1. Taxonomy (NCBI): domain Eukaryota; kingdom Viridiplantae; phylum Streptophyta; class Pinopsida; order Cupressales; family Taxaceae; genus Taxus; species Taxus wallichiana. The sequence goes on from CM031243.1 coordinate 538,256,535, forward strand.
TCACATGAGGAGGAACAATTGGCATCTTGAAGTTAAAAGGAAAATTCCCTTTGGTGGAGGAACAATGCTCATTCCCTAAGGAAATTCCAAGTAAAATAAGAAAACTAGCAGTTGAGGTAGGATTTGTTCTTGTCTAAAGTAGAAATTATAATTAGGGAAAAAGATGAGGAATTGAACTTCCTCAAACAAAAATTAGAGCATAGAGAAATTCTTATTGAACAATTGAAAACTCAACTAATAGATAAGAATGAAGAATTGGCATTAGTAAAACAACAAATGGTTGAAAAAGAAAAAGTGTCACAATTGGCTCTTTGAGAGCATTAGTAACAAAAGTATATTCAATGGATCTAAATGTAAAATCACAATTGTCTTACTTGTCGCTTAAACAAATATGGGATGATACCAGAGAGCTGAATGAATTAAAAGTATCAAATTAGGAACTAAAAATTCAAATGGAAAAAGAGAAAAAGGCAAGGGAAGAATGGGAAGAAAAATTCTATAAAAGTGAGGAAGAAAAGTTTAAGTGTTTGGAAAAAATATAGATGGTCTGTATGATGAGTGAAAAATTACTAACATGTAGAAGACCTTCTCCTACATACAATGTCTTCCTAGAAGAACAATTTATCCGGTGGCAATTATTGAGGATTTCATGTGGCCTTCCACATGAATTGAAGGATGAAGCAGAATTCATGGCAACATATTCTTTGGCCAATCCAGAGTAGAAGAATCTTCTTTGTGAATTTTATCTCTGCAACTTTATGTTAGAAAAGAACACAGGTTTTATGATTAATCTATATGTGGGGAAATCCAACTTCAGGTATTTTTTGTGCTCCAAAATCAAATAGCCTAGAAAGAAAGGAATGTTGAACACTTAATAAAGGCTAGTTCATCTGGCCATGAGATCTCATTACGGGAAACCATATGCATTTTTTATACATTTCAAGTCTCATGCCTTTGACAACTGATTTAAGGAACATTACATTGCTAGCCTGCAGAGGAGTATTGATGCATTCACCTCATATGAAGAGGAAAAATTTGAGGAAATTTATGATGGATGCCTAAAGAGATGGGAATTCCTTATTGTAGCATTAAGAAGAAGAGAAGTTATCTCTCTAACAAATCTAATATGGAGTCTGGAAAGGGCCAAAACTTTATGTACACTCATTCCTCAATTTTTGAAAAAAAAGAGGTATGTGGATGGGTATGAGAACAAGGAATCCTCTCCTTCTTACACCCATATCTTCATGGTAGAATAGATAACCTCTTATTTTTCGGATTGGTAGAAAAAGCGAGAGGAAGGATAACGATACAACGAGTTTCCAATTAGAAGCTATGGGACATTCAATTCCAATCATTTGACCTTAGTAGTCGGTTGGAATGCAGAATTTATTATCCGAGTTTTGAAGAATAGATTTTGTAATATGACTTACAAACAAGAAATTGTGGGGGAGATAATGAGGCTAAAATATGCATCATTAATATGTAATAATTACTCTCATTTTACTTCCCTTTTAATCAAGTTTTTCTACATTTCATAACTTTTGTTTGATCTAAATATAAGTTAGGATGTAATTGTCCATCTTTTGTTTGATTTAGTTCAAATGTCTAAAAAATCTATAATTCCTAAAAATTGTGTGGAAATTCAATTTTTGGAATAAAAAGTCATATTTGGTCAGGATAATCGATTATGAAGTAACAAGAACCTTTTTTATGAATTTGGCTAAAATGCGGCTTAGCTCTGGAAATCTATTGCTTAGCTCTGAAACTCTATCTCTTAGCTCTGGAATTCTATCACTTAGCTCCAGAACTTTATCACTTAGCTCGAAACTCCATCACTTAGCTCCGAAACTCCATCACTTAGCTCTAAAAACTTTAACAATTAGTTTTGGAAGGTTTCCCATTGATTTAAAACTTCTCCAAAGTTTTGGAATCAATGATAATCTCATTACTCTATAAAAATTTGGTTATGGAGCAAAGAATGGGCCTTCTAATAAAAAATAGACCAATAATTTTCTGGTTCTTCATACTCCAAATATACATATGTAAAACTAATAGTGTATATCCAGCTAGTTTTCTAAATTTCATATCTACTTTGGGCACTATTTGGTTTCACTAGAATCTGTAGGTGGAAATACAACTATTGAACACTCATGATTGTAAATGCATCTTTAGATGGAAAATATATATAGAGAACTGAAGATAGATGTAAGAGAGTTAATTTTTTGTAAGACTAAAAATTCAATAATAAGAATAGCCATTTTATTTTGAGAGAAACATATTGTGTTAACTCCTAATTCAAGGTGGAGCAAGGGCCCACTCCTCCAAGAAGAAGGATATTCTCTTTCATTGGTATTTATATTTTCAAGTAATTTGTATAAATATTTTATTTGGCAATTCTAAAAGTACTTTTGATTCATCAATTAAAATCATTACATGGAGTTATTTATTGTCCCTGTAGGTGTTATAGTTACATTATTATTTCCTTAAAAGCATTTTAAACAACATTTTCAAAGTGTTTTTATTTCCAGCAATGTTTAATTCTGTAAAGTGTGTTTATTTCCAACAGTGTGTTCAATTCTGTAAGATTTGTTCATTTCAACGATGTGTGTTTATTTCAACAAGTTTTTATAGTAACTTATCTTTCATAAGGCTTTGGAAAAGAATTCTTAAGACACCTTGAAACCCCCCTTGAAAAACTAAAAATAATAAGTATCTACAATCAATTACTACTTCACCTGAGACTTAATTTGTTGCATATAGCTTTAGACACAACCTGGTTTTAATATGAAATCAATCATGCTCGATTAAATGAAGGGAATAATGACACCCATTAAGCTATGCTTGAATGGAAAATTAGACATGAAATAAGGTGGGAGAAATTATAAATTATGGAAAAGTGGGAATAATAAGATTTGTGAGACAAGGTAAGAGTGTTGCGTGGGGAATAATGAAGGTTGGAGGCCAAAGTGATGTTTTGGTGTTGGTAGGCCAATATAAGGTTTCCACACAAGGGGTTTTGAGACTTGTTTTACCAAGAATGTGGAAATTTAAGAGAGAATTTACATGCGGGGATGTTGAAATGGCTACCCAACATAAGAGTTTCGTAATAGGAGGAGTCTGAGTTGGTTTCCAATTCTCCAGGTGAGTCGTCAGGGGAGTTAAAACATGCTTAAGTGATTGAAAAGTTGTGGATAAGATGGTGAGTCATTCACCAAGTTATGCATAACGTTGTTGATGACATCGAGAAACACATGGATATATTTGATGATAATGGCGCATTGGATTGATGGACTTGGCATCGATGAGCTGAGTGGAATGTTACACAAGCATCCTGACATCACAGGAGAAGCTCGTACTCAAAGTTAAGATGAGTGAGCTTTCAAATGGTGTGGTCATGACAAGATTACGGGTATGGGCTCACAAGATTGGCATCAGGATATAAGCTCATGGATCTTGGTCATGAAGGTTTGGCCGTGGAATTTGACTCGCCATCAAAATGAGCTCGAAGAACTCAGTGAATTGAATCCATGAGTAAGTTACTCAACATTATGAGAATGGGTGATGGTCATTATGAATGAGTTAACATAAAGAGCTCGATCGTTACACATCATAAGAGATGTTTTGAATGGGCTTGACATTGAATTTTCAGAAATGGTTAGAAGGTAGATCATGTTGTTGAGTTATGGAACAAAACTCAATCGATTAATCAAATGACTTGATTATTAATGGGATGCTTTAGCAAGACTAAAAATTAATGTGATGGATGTTAAGGTTCAAAATTCAACATCACACATGGTCGATTACATGGAGATCACTTGATGTGTTAGGGAGGAGTTTAGTCTCCGATAGGGGTGGATCACTTGGTGAGCTGATGATGCATGGCTTGACTCATAAGAAATATCATAGGATAAAGAAGATTGATGATGGGAAGGATTTAGAATCAAGCCAACCGAGTTGATTTGAAAAATTGTTTTCCATAAAATAAGACATCGTAAAATACAAGTTATGGCACTAGTCGAGTAATAAAGAAAAACTCACCGGAGTCGAGTAGATTAAGCGAGGTGATAAGGAAGACATGATGTTCGGGCTCACGGAGGACTCACTATTATGGTGGAATGTTGTAATGAGATCATGAAGAGCTCGTTTGTTATGGATCTAGTTGGGTTTCGAGCTAGGAATTTATCAAGGAAGAATTTGAGTATGAGCTCAATAGACATCTATGGAATTGAGAAGGTGAGTTCACCCGAGGCAAACCTACATAATGTGGAGGAGCTCGAACCAAGGTGATGATCGATCTAAGATCTTACCACTCGATGTTGATGTTGCAACATTTGGGGAGCTCAAAGTTGTTTCATGGGAAAGGTTAGAGGTTATCCCATCATGTTTAAATTAAGTAACTCGCTGAAAACTTGGTGAGTTATCGAGAAAGCCAATCACCAAGTTGGCCCTTCTTTAAGGGATTATCCTTTCAATGTAAACCAACCGAGGGGGTCCCACTTGAAATATAATTACATTTATATTTTTATTAAAATATTTTAATAAAATGATATTTTTATTATTTTTAAAAATATTTTATTTAAATATTCTTTTAATTAGATAAATGAATAAGTCAAACCTTGCATTAAAGGCACATGATGGAATGTTCTTAAGTGGTTCAACCAATTCTGTAATTAATGTTGACCATCATGTGCCTTCATTTTAGGGAGGAATTTATGACTTCTCCTCTCTTCTCTCATAAAGATTTCTTCTATAAATGTAAGTTGGAATCTCATTCTAAGGGTTACACACTTGTTGTAGAAGTTAGACATGTGGAACAAGTGGTACAAGTTAGAAATCTTAGACAAGTGCATATCTTTCAAGAATCTTCTCTCTTCTTCAAGTTAGCTTTGTGGATTGGGGAATTTTAAAGCCTCCTTTCCAAGAATATAATGGAAACCATTTCTTTTATTAATGTAATGATGCATTGTGCACATTTTTGAAGTAATAAAAGTGTATGCTTTGTGTATACTATTAGTCCTTTCATCATTCCATATACTTTGGTGTGTCTTTCTCATGCTTATAGTTATATTGTGTAAGTTCAATTTTACATTGCAGGTTCTTAGAGATATGTGCTTATCAATTTGAGGGGTACAAGTTAGAAATCTTAGACAAGTGCATATGGAACAAGTTGTAGAAGTTAGAAATCTTAGATAAGTGCATATTATCCATTTCATCCTTCTTCACGCGGAAGATTGAAATAATTTTATTCTAGTTGAGTTTAACGAAGGGAACACATGTTTCTTATTTTGTGGTATTTTGTTTACGCTTTCCAAGTTACAGTAGGTAAAGTTAGCTTGTGGTGCATTTGGTCTAACAACCTCTTCAAAACAACCCTTCCCAAAGTCTAGGGGTAGTATAACACTTATATTAGGAAGAGGAATTCAACACCATTTATTTAGTGAGCATCACCATCCCTAGTATAGTTTTATTCCCTATAATTTCTCTCTCTAAATCCCATGATAGGTTAGTATAGTTATAGATAACCAATTCATTGCACTAGGGGTAGTATAACACTTAGTTTAGGAAGAGGAAATCAAGAGAATAATTACCTTAATTCACGAGTTAGATTGTAGAGATTCACCTTGAGTTGAATCCCATAGCTTGAGAATTGATCCCATGTTACCCAATCAAGTCATAACGTCCTATTCACATTCTGAGGCCACTTTGAGGTTGAGCCCGAGGTGATTTGGTGATAACAATTTTGGCACTTTTGATGGGACATGAGTTGGTACTTCTCTTCATACATTAATGAATCAAAGTAACTACACGGGAGACTCCATATCTCTAGATTTCATATCTCGGTGTGTTAACATACACAAAGAATTCAGATAAGAGATTATGAGAGAGATGATAGGAAATTATTAGCATATTGATTTATCCTTGTCTCCTCCAAGAAGAAGAAGAAGGCTTTTCAACATCACCAAATATAGTCTCACCACATAGAGGTCATTCTTGGAGAGAAGACTCCCATCCTTACATGGAAGGCTCCCTCCACCAAGGACCAATCAACCTATATTTAGAATGGCAAGGAGAATCTCCTTTAAAGTCTTTCTTGCATTCAATAATCAGTATTGCTAAAGAATCGAAGCTGTAGAAATCCTCTTCAATTAGGCCAATGGGATCCTATACCTTAAAGTGCTGCACTCTTAAGAAAAATTATACCCTTTTACAGCTCTAGTAAAAAGAAGGAGGGGAAACTCATATTACTCTTGTCTTTTCGTGGTGCTTTCAGGAACTTATTATTGATGTGGCCAACAGGTAACGATTTTTCAATAGATAATGTTATTTGCCTTGAGTGAAAGACAACAGTTACGGTGAGACTCCTTTCTTGCTACTTCCTTTAAGGAAAAGCACTTACCAAGGTGGTTTCATGGGTTAGAAGATGGTACTATAACCACTTAGGATGAGTTGGGGGAGAAGCTATGAAAACAATTCAAAGAAAAGAGTGATAACCTAAAAGCTCAGAAAATTCAGATCTCTTTCAAGTAAAATGAGTTAAGTATAATTTCGTGAAAAACACTCACGAAATAACTCACTACCATAAAGAGAGATCTTCTCAAAGTACATGAGTGATTTCAACTTCACGATTCCAAAAGAATTTTGAATAGGATTTTTCCACCATAAAGCCTTATCTAAATAATGAATTCTTGTACTATTTGTAAGAAATTTGAATAATGATGTAAGAAGTTATGATCTAGGTTTTCAAAGTCCATGGGAGGGACTACACTGCCGATGCCTACAAAGTTACCATACTTGAGTGGAGAAGTTTGGATGTGGAAGAGAAAGTCTGGGAGAGATACGGACTAGAAAGATATCTCCACAACCTCCAATTCCATTATCTCCATCGAAGAAATTAAAACTTACAATCACTGAAGAGATAGAACCCTACCATTGCTCCTATTTCTTTAATCCTCCAAGAAACTAGATACTCCACCCCCCCTCTTCAAATGATCTATTTGAATTCAAGTCATAAAGAGAGAAGCTACAAAATTTTTGGGAATGAGCTCACAAATTTTGCACTCAAGAGGCACCAAGTTCAATATAGCCATCCATGCTAGTCAAAATAATAGAATCAGTAGTATCGGGATAATTTTCTTTAACTTTTCAAGGAAATAATCAATAAAAAAATCAAGTTGTGAACATCAAGCCTTTAAAATTTAGGAATCCTCTTCTGGCTAGCTCTTTAGATCCCTCGTACTATCAAGAATAATCTAGTTTCAAGACTAAAACGAATGGTACAATCCTTGTTCTAAACCCCATAATAAAAATATTTCCACCAATGGAGTTCTTAGCCTTGAAATAAGCAAAAAGCCCTTATGGTTCAAAGTGTATCTACTCCTGCCGTAGTAAATGGAAAGGAAAAGTTCATCATCTATGTAGGAAGAAGCAAATCAACCACGGAATTTGAGATAGGTTGAGGAAACCACTTTGCTAAATTGAAAAAACAACCCAGAAATCTAAATATTTTTATGGGTTGAACACAAATTCTTCATCGATTGAGGAAAACACTCATTCCAAAAAGAGAGCAATGGCAACCTTTTAAAATGTAGGAAATATCAACCTTCCAAATCTGATCAAGCATTGACTTCACATCCTTGACCAAAACTACAGTTGATAAAGATGTGGGAAAGAAGCAAACCGGATTCAGGCGCGTGGTTGAAGAAATGCATGTTATCCAAGTCTGTAAGGAAAGATTAGTTTAGGCATCATGATACCCATCAAGCATTTTCCAAAATAGGATTCTAACACCAATAAAGAAATGTTAGTATAGTAGGAGAAATTCATTTTGGAAAGTATTGTAGAACAAATGAAGAATAGCAACCAAATAAGGAATGTAACTTTGACGCAAATTATAAAGTGTTACCATGTGGGATGCACTCTTCCTACTATGACTTAAAGAAACTAGGTGGCATTGCAACAAAGAGGCTGCAATGATTTGGTGATAAAAAGTTTTAATTCAACCGACGTGATCATTGGGTCATGGGGCAACAAATTTATATGATTTCATGTCCAAAACAACATAGAGGAAGGTAAAATTATTCTTAAGGTACAAAAAACCACCACCATTCTATATTTACCTAATCATTAGTGATCATTTTGGTATATAATTGTGTGATCGATTCTAGTGGTTTCATAGCTAGCTCATTTATGCCCAAAGAAAATTATCAGACATGTTAGGAATACAATATACACCCATAAAGTATTAAGAGGAGTTGTTTAGTTGGATGATACAATATTCTAGACCATAAGAGAGAGAGTCATAAAAATACTCCATCTTACTATCCATCATGCATGTCCCTATTTTTTGTTTCTACACAAGACATATGAGCATCGATCTCCTCCTCTCTTTACCATTTTCCTATAATGTGACTTCTTTACCAAGATGGGTGGTTAGCTATTATATAATTGATTAGTAAAAATATATGATCCTTAGGACTTGATACTGACTATATGACTATAAGGGTGGAACCAATTTTTCATAATCATGTGGAGCCCTATACCGCACTTAGTCCTATAAATGGGAATTATACCATCCATGATCGAGAAGAATAAGTTGTTGATCACACTTGAAATAACCACTCTTGTGTAATAAGTACATGATATTGTGTTGGATGAGGTAAGTTTAATTCATTGGTATATAAGTGATGATCCCTATGTTGAGGAATTAGTATAGGAAGAAGTTAGTTTTTACAACATCCTTTTTTATAAGAGATGGGGTTGGGTACATATTGTATCCATGAATACATCCTATAATGTGATCATACCACAATTGTTAAGCCCCAAAACAACTCTGAAGGAATTTAAAACCATTTTTGATGGTTCAAGGAGTAATATGCAGATGTGTTAGAATACGAGAGTAGGTGTTGGTGTTGTATAAATAGTTCTATACCAGCAAAAAGGAGATAAGTACTTATCATCTTTTGAACAACAATTCAGCTACACCAACAACGTTGCCAAATATGAATCTCTCGTGCAAGGAATTCAATTGGATCAAAAGAAGGGAATCACAACTTTGAATATTTTTAGTGACAGTGAATTGTTTGTACATCAAGTGAGATCATGTATCACATCCATAAATGATCTTCTAAGATCATACAAGAACTTGATTTGGGATTTGATTGAATATTTTGAGGCTTTCAGATTCATGTTATTCCTAGAAATAAAAATCAAGATGTTGATAGGCTTGCTACGGTTGGCTCGCAATACGATGTACCTATTGATATCATGAAAGAAGAGTGGAAACCTATTAAAATGGTCATTCGGCCTATAGTTCCTGATAATGTGAGTAGTTGGAAAGTTTTCGGTAGTGAAAAAATTATTCTTTTTGTGCAAGAACAAGCAGAGTTTGCTACGAAAAACTAAGATAAGCTGTAATAATCATATGGTGACCATAATACACAATTGAAAAGAAAAAAATCTGCAAAATGGCTTGCTTACTCTTGAGTCCATTTTTAATTCGGATGATCGGAGCCCGAAGACAAAGTTCTAACATGGTAGTCAAAGATGATGATTTTGAAGAAGTTGAGGTAGCAAATGAAAAGTTTCTAAAGATTGGAAAAGTGTGTACCCCATAAAAGAAAAAGGATTTTGTCAAAAAAATTTCAAGAATATAATTATGTTTTTGCATGGAGTTATAGAAATTTGGGTGACTTTGAACAATTTTTGGCACAACATACCATTGAATTTGATCCAAATGCTAAGCCAATTCATTAGAAACAAAGGTCAATTAATCCCAAAATTGAGCCACTGATGAGGAAGGAGCTAACCAAGCTTATCAAGGCCTACATTATTTTTCCTATTAAGCATTCCTCTTGGGTTGTCAATCTGGTCCCTGTAAGGAAGAAGAAAGGAGAAATTTGGTTATGCGTGGACTTCAGATTTGAACCATGCCTCATTGAAAGATCATTATCCTCTTCCATTAATGGAGAAAATCCTTCAAATGGTGGCAGGAGCTCAAATATTTTCTTTTCTCAATGGATATTTAGGTTACTGATCAAATTCTGGTCCAAGAATCGATCAATTCAAAAGAAAATCACTACCCAAGTGGGACACACATGCTTATAAAAAATTCCATTCTAATTGTCCAATGTTGGGGCTACTTTCCAAACATCCATGGGCACAAAATTTAAGGGACTAATCAATGACATCATCTTAGTTTACATTGATGATATAATTATATACACTAAGCATACCGAAGACTACATTACACATATAAGGAAGGTTTTCCAAATATGTAGAGAATTTAGGGTCTCACATAACCCAAAGAAATGTATTTTTGTAGTATATGAAGGAAATTTGTTAGGGCATGTGGTTTCATTTGAAGTACTATCAATCGATCTAGCTAGGATTCATTCGATTATTTCCTTATCTCTCCCAAGTCGTAAGAATGGTCTTAGAGTTTTTGGGACCATAAATTTTGTGCTAAGATTAATCCCTCAATTTACAACATTAGCTAAACCACTTTGATAGCCATGTTGAACATTAATATTCCATTCTCATGGACAAAGGAAGGAAGGGTGAGCTTTGAAGAATAAAAATGCCATATCTCAAGCTCCCCACCTTTGGTGAACCCTAGGTTTGATAAATAAATTATTCTTTATGCTTTTATAGGTCAAGAGAGAATTTCTTGGATCCTCACCCATCAAGATGATGATCTAATGGAGAAACCATTTGATTTCTTCATTCAATCCCTCAAATACTACAAGCTCAAATATTCATTCATTGAAAAACAAGTCTTTTCGGTTATTCAATATTTGAATAAATTCAAGCACATATTGTCCAATAAAAAAATTCATCTAATGGTGTCTCATCCAAGTATCAAGGATTTTTTTGAACAAAGAGATGAACAAAAAGCATGTTGGATGGATCATGATGGTGATGGATTATGATGTACATATCAAAGTTACCAAACTTTTCAACAACTTTACTGCACAAACCGAAATCAAAATGTGATGAGAATGTGAGGCTCGTAAAAGGTTCATGAAGGTGATGATCATGTTGACTGGTTATCCAAAATGAAGAGTTTCCTTTTCTCAAGAGCATATCCCATGAACATTGATAAAAATCAAAGAAGAAATTTCCATCTTCATTCTATTCCATATGTTTACGGTAGATAATGTTATCTTTCAAGGGATTTGAATGGTGTTATCCTTCGATGCATGGGATCTAGAATAGGTAAGTAAGATATTAGAAGAGTTTCACAATGGCCTATCTGGAGGACATTATTCTGCATGAACAAGTGCTACATAGATCATGTGAGCCGATTACTATTATGCTGGATTTATTCAAAGATGACCATCTCGAGGTATGAAAATGAAAAGAATGTGCCTTTTTTGGTAAGCGAGAAGTTTGCAGCTCTTCCACCGCATCTAATTCATGTGCATCAACCGTTTGTTCAATAGCAATTGGATTTCATTAGAATTATTAATCCTCCATACAATGACAACCATAAATGGGTCCTTAATGCAACTGACTATTTTACTCGATGGATAGAGGCAGTAGCATTGAAAGAAATCAATGAGAAGGTAGTTCTTGATTTCCTAGAAGGTATAATGACAACGTTCGGTGTTCTATTTATAGTCTTTTTAGAAAACATGATGGATTTCCTTTGTTTGAAGTTGAGTGAATGGGCTGTCAAAAATGGGGTATACCTCAAGAATTCATCCAATTACTATCCACAAGGAAATGGATTGGCTGATTCTAGTAACAAAACCTCACAAGGATTATTAAACACACTATGGAAACCAAGCAAGATGACTTGGCACACACAACTTAAGACTACTTTATGGGTAGATCATATCACACCTAAAAAGGCCATTGGAAATTCTTATTTCATGCTTATATATCGAAGAGAAGAAAAACTTCACTCTCCTTGCTGAGTCAAGCTCTCATTGAGTTAGAAGAAGTATGAAATAAGGATATGAAGATTTTGGAGCAACATCGAGCTCAATTTAAGAAATATTTTCACAAGAAAGTGTCAGATAGGAATTTTCAAGAGGGAGATTTAGTTCTCATATGGGATGAAGATAGAACCAAACCATGTAAGCACTCCAAGTTTGACGCTCTGGACCGGTCCATACATTATCAAAATTTACAAGGATGTGAAGTCATTTCATCTATCTAGGCTCAATGGATAATAAATACCCATTCATGTGAATGGATCCATCTCAAATATTTCGTTTGAGATAATTCCACCCCTTGTACATCTTAGTTATATGTTTTCCTCTAGGTTCTTTCAACATTGTTTTGTGTTATTATCGTCATTTTTATTTCCTTGTTGTTGTGTTTATGTTGTTGTTTTTACACATTATATCATCATTGGAGCAAGTTTTAAAGGAGGATAATTTTTAAGGTTTCAAAGAGAGTTTTAGGATATTCCCAAATCCTTGGATGTTTCATCCAAAATTCCACATTGCACTGTAAGTGTTAAGCATTCATCGGTGTTAGTATATTTTCCCTGCCTATCATTCTTTGGAGAGTTTAAGATCATGTATCACAAAAGATCAGATCATGTTCGAGGATTCCAATATTGACTCCATGCCTAATGGATGAATTAATTATCTGGAATCATGCTTAGCAGGAAATCATCCCCAAGGCATCACCAAAAATGTTATCTAATTTTGCACACATGGCAAAATTGGACAACGGGGTCCTGTTGAACTCTAGGTATTCACCAATGGACATAGGGGTCTCTAGGAAAGTTCTTATGTTTCGAGAACATTTACGATGTTCTAAGAGGATTCAAGAACATCTTGAACTATTTTTCCTTTCTAGGTTTTCAAATCTCGGGGTTTACTTAGAGCAAAGGAAATTGATATTTGAGAGGCTCACTCTCAAATGATTCATGTAGAAATGATCAAAATCTATAAATCATGTTTAAAGGGTCTTGTTGTACTTACATTACCCTCTAGTTTCAAGAAATATCCTAATAAAGTCACTTATCATAGAAAAATAACATTTTGAGAGGATCCACATTAAGGGATAACTCACCAAGTAGCTTGACAAGCTACTTGGCGATCCAACTTGATGTAAAAATATGCTTCATAAGTTGGAAGGCCCGAGTGGCTCCACAAAGGAATTCTTACATTAAGAAACCAAACCATGAGATCATGCATGGTAAATAATGGTATCCCAATGATTTGTGGAATGGCTCAGTAGTGGAGCCCGAGATTACGAATTCAAGATGGCGGTGACTCAAAATATTGTTATAGAGATCAACCATGAGCTCCGAGATCAATCGAGAGACTAGTGCATAAAGGACCGAGATCATAATAGCTCAATGAAGAATGATTCATGGGATCAAACTAAAGATAGCTTGGTGTTTCACAAATGCAACTATAGAGCTTGACCTATTTTCCGAGTCGATCCTAAGTTCATGAGTAAATAGATAGATTTAGATTGAGGTCAATATAAATCCCTAAGAACCAGGTTCGCCATGAAATAATTGAGCTCAAACAAGGGAACCAAGTTGATTAGAGGATCTCACAGGAAATAAGGAGCTTGGGAAGGTTTGTGTCAATGTCAAATTCGCATGATGAATTAGTCATGTTTGCAATGAGCTATGCTTGAATGGAAACATAGAAATGACGTAAGGTGGGAGAAATTCAAAATTATGGCCAAGTGGGAATAATAATTTTGGAGAAACTAGGTAAGAGTTCCACACGGGGAATAATGAAGGTTGGAGGCCAAAGTCAAGTTTTGTGATGGCAACCCAACACAAGGTTTCTGCGCAGGGGGGTTCTGAGACTCATTTTTCCAAAAATGTGGAAATTTAAGAGAGCATTGCCATGCGGGGATGTCATAATGGCTACCCAACACAAGATTTAGGTCGTGGGAGGAGTCTAATCTAGTTTTTGATTCTCCAGGTGAGTCATGAGGGGATTTAAAGCATGTTTGAGTGATTGAGCGGTTTTGGACAAGATGGAAAGTCATTCACCAAGTTATGCGGAAGGTTATTGATGAGACTGAGCAACACAATGATAGTTGGTTATAATGGCATATTGGATTGATGAACTTGGCATTGACGAGTTGAGTGGAACATTACACAAGCTTCCTAACATCACAAGAGAAGATCTTACTCAAAGTTAAGATGATAAACCTTTCAAGTTTCATGGTGATGACAAGATTATGAGTATGGGCTCATAGGTTTGGCATCATGATATAAGATTGTGGAGCTCGGTCATGAAGGTTGGCCCATGAAATTCAACTCATCCACCGAGATGAGCTCACAAAACTCGATGAATTGAATCCATGATAAAATTTCTCAACGCGAGGAGCACGGTGGATGGTCATAACAAATGAGTGAATGCAAGGAGCTCGGTCGTTCCACATTGGAAGAGATGTTTTGAATTGGCTCGGTGTTGAGTTCATGGGAAATGGTTAGAAGGTAGATCATGTCATTGAGTTATGGAATGAAACTCAATCGATTAATAAAATAACTATATTACTAATGGGAGGCTTGAAGAATATCAAAACATTATGCGGTGGGTGCTCGGGTTCGGAATTTAAACATGGTCGATATCATGGAGATCGCTTGATATATCAGGAGGAATTTTGTGTCTAAATGGGGTGGCTTTCTTTAGTGATCTCGATGCATTGCGGGATCTCTCAAAGGATAAAGAACTCACGAATCTCTCAAAGGATAAATAATTTGAGTCAAAAATAGTTTTCCAAAAAGAAGATCTCATAAAAGACAAGCCACGATGTTAACCGAGCTATCAAGAAACTCACCAAGGTTGATTAGATTGAGCGAGGTGATATGGAAGACATGATGTTTGATCTCGTGGATGACTCACTATGCAGATTGGATGTTTGTAACGAGCTCATGATGAACTGGTTGATATGGAGCTAGTTCGGTTTTGAGCTAGGAATGGCTCAACATGAGGCATTCAAGTATGAGCTTGGTGGGGTATGTGGAACTAAGAAGGTGTTCACCCAAGGAAAACCAACACATCGTGGAGGATCTCGAGCCAAGGTGAGGATCGATCTAAGAGCTCACCACTCAACATTGATGTTGCGACATTAGGCTAGCTCGAAGGCTGGTTCATGAAAAATGTTCAAAGGTTATCCTGTTATGTTCAAATTAAGTAACTCACCAACCAACTCAATGAGTTGGCACTTGAGAAAATAACCGAGTTGGCCCTTATTTTAAGGGATTCCCCTTTTAGTGTAAACCAACCGTGTGGGTCCCACTTGAAATATAATTAAATTTATATTTTTAGTAAACTATTTTATTTAAATATTATTTTAATTAGATAAATGAATAATCCAAACATTGCATTAAAGGCACGTGATGGAATGTTCTTAACTGGTTCAACCAATTGTGTAATTATTGTTGACCATCATGTGCCTTCATTTTAGGGAGGAATTTATGACTTGCTCCTCTGTTATCTCCCAAAGGTCTTCTATAAATGTAAATTGGAAGATAATTCTAATGGGTTACACATTTGTTAAAAATTTGGGCATGTGACACAAGTGGTACATGTTAGACATCTTAGACAAGTGCACATTTTTCAAGAATCCTCTCTCTTTTGCAAGTTAGCTTTGTGGATTGGGAATTTTCAAGCCTCCTTTCCAAGATTATAGTGGAAAGAATTGACTTTTCTTAATGTAATGATGCATTGTGCACATTGTTGAAGTAATAAAAGTGTATGTTTTAGGACTATTATTAGTCCTTTCATCATTCCATATACTTCTTTGTGCCTTTCTCATGCTTGTGGGTATATTGTGCAAGTTGTTTTACATTGTAGGTTCTTGGAGTTATGTGCTTATCAAGTCATGGGGTTCTCAGATGCGGTTGAGTTATGGTGCTTGTTCACCCTTCTCTATTTCATTCTTCTTCATTACAAGATTGAAAGATTGTTTTTGTTTGATTTTAATAAAGGGAAAACATGTTACTTAGTTTGTGGTATTTGTTTTACCCTTTCTAAGTTGTAGTAGGTGAAGTTTGCTTGTGGTGTTGTTGAAATTTTTGTACTTGTGCCAAAATGGGAAACTCAAAACTTTATTATGATGGATAGAATAGGTAAAGTATACCTAAGCTAGGGAAGATCACATTAGATTATGTCATTGTTGCTGATTTATTTAAAAGACTACATGAAATCAGTGACAGCTATGTGTGTTGTTACAAAATGTAACAGATCACATAGTCTACAATTTCATGACTATCCTCAGCAAAAGAACACAAGCCCCGAAGGACAATTATGTTGTCTTGATGAGAATGTCCAATTCAGAATAGGTGAAGTGTAAGGTTTTGGAACAACATACATAAGTGCGAGATATTAGAAAATCGAGTTTGACATTGAATGTTACAAGTTCTAATCAATGTTTTTCCTTTACGATTAAGACATTAACTATGTTGTTCGAGTTGTTTAGTTCATTATACAATCCATACAGAAAGCAGAAATGTAGAAAGAGATATACAACTCATTTATAGAATTCAATGTTTTATTCACAAGGAGAGTCAAATGTTTCCCATACAAGCCATGGGATGTAACTGGAAAGTAAAGTACAGCTACTGAAAAGAAAGATACACATGCATGAAGGAGAAAGTAGAGGAGTATGAGGGTGAACCCATCATTTCCTTGTATATTCTTCTTTGTGTAGAGAATCTCTCCGTGTTAGTTCCTTCTTCTTCAAGTCATGGTACCTGAAAAGAAAAACAAATCAATCATCAGTTACGAGCTCAAGGATCAAACCATATTCCTACACTATCCTACTTCATGCATATGAATCTTCTCCTAAGCAGGAGATGTATTCTACTTGAAGGGAAAATTGCATGCATGCTTTAATCACTCAGAAATAAGAAAGTGAAAAGAGAAGAAGAAAACATGGACATAAGAGAGGCCAAAAAGCCTAAATATTTCCTAACTATTTCCCTAAGTGTGCAGGTACAAGTTGTAGCCAAAGAAAGAAATAAATAAGTCATAAGTACATGCTAAGAAGAAGGAAGAGTGCAACTCAAAGTTTAGCAAACATTCTGCAAATGGAAGAAGTTAGAGCTCAGAAGAGAGAATGGAAGGTAGAAGCACACTTTTCAATTTGTAAAGAAGAAACCGAATCAAATTTCAACAAGTCGAGGCTAAAGGTAAAATAATTATAGTTGAAATAGGATGAGAGAGAATATTTTGGAAAAAAATTAACAAGGTTTCTCCATGTAAAATAAACATTTTAGATTTTTAGCATACATATTAAAGTTGTAATGAAAGGAAAAGTAGTATATAATTGCAGAAAAGAATTCTTTATAGCTTAAACAATCTGAAATAAATTGAAATTCCAAGATAAACTCACAAATTTCAGTTTTTATAAGGTTCTGATTTTCATAATAAAGCGATATATGATATATAACCGAATCAATACAAATATCAATGAAATATATCTATTCAACCAAGGTTGTACTCATCTACAACATAAGTAGAAGCCATTATAGGTGAAAAAAATATATCTCATAACAGTTTAAATTAAGCTCACGTTAAGATATAATGTGCATAAAATATCATCATATAGTAGTTTATACAAGAAAATACCAGATTGAGCTACAGGTCTTCATGAGCTCAACTTCTCAAAATAGAGGGATACTTGCAAGCAAGGAACATGTCTAGTTTAAAAATGTTTTGAAAGAGAGATAATTCTAGAAAAAATTTGGCAAGGCTTCGCCCTATAAAATCAACATTTACAACTTTTCCATAATCTATATCAAACTAAAATTAAAGAAATGCGGTGAAAGTAACAAAGTAAAGTATTCGAATCAAGGCTTATGCCAAATAGTGATATCAAAACAAATCAAGAATTGTCAAAAAATTACTATACGTATCAAAGAGTATAAGTGCAACTACATGTTACAAATAGGCATTTCAAAAATGAATTGAAAAAAGAGATATACTCATATAGTTTCTTTCAAAAATGAGCAAGTTCCAGAAAAGAAATCAAATGTGGATAATGGAGGAACTCTAGGGGAGGAATAACAATATTGGAATGTCAAATACAAAGGATTTTACATATAAGGGATCAACTAAATCGACTGGCAAGTATAGATCTTGAGTGTATCAAAAAAACCCATCAACAAGTGCAGTATCAAGAAGTCGAGAGAAACATTAATATCTCACCATTTGAAATGAAACTCTCAAATCCTCAAAAGTTGTAAATCGTAAACCGTGTCACAAAATGAGTTTTGAAAGCTCGAGATCTCGAAGTTACGCGGGGATCTGAAGGAGACAGATTACCATTAAGCCTCTAATATCAAAGTGTCCATAAATGAGGTAAATGTCATGACAAAAATAAGAGATCAATCCCGAATGGCAGAAATCCTCATACTACAAGTTCAAAAATCTCAGAAAGCTGAATGGAATATTAATAAAACCCAAGCTCAAAATAAACATCCAATGATGGCCTAAATTAACAAAAAGAAGAAAACAAAAATTCCTAAAAAAATTGTGTTTAGTTTATTCAAGTTCCTTTTCAAAATACCCATTTCTTAGAATATATAGATCTACAAGTTTAACAATGGCACTCATCATTCTAAGTAAAGTATCAAAATTCATGCTCAAAAATGGATATTGACAAGTTTCAAGAGGAACAAAGAAGGCTCACCAAAAAGGAAAATATGAGAAGTATAGCTCAAATGAAATGGTATTCAAATTCTAAAATGGCACTTTGAATGGGAAAATTCGAGACATGCGGTGTCTTCACGGAACTTCGAAGCATGTAGAAATGCGAGACCCAAATGAGCAACCAAAACCAAGTTCGAAGTAAAGGCCGAACTAGAGATCAACCAAATATTGCTCGGGAAAATATTGCAGTGAAGATGAAAATATGTGTATAAGTCTTATGAAATCTATATTCTGAGAGCTTCAAATGGAACAACCTTGGTAGCTACCTCAACAACAAATTCACATAGATCATATGCCAATACTCAAGCTCATTTCAACTTCCACACCTCATAAATACACAAATATAGATATGTCGGCCATGAAATCTTACCGAGAAGACAAAAGCATGAATGAACCATGTTCGAAGACCAAAGCTTGAGCTCAAGATCAAAATAATGGTGGTCTGCGAAAAAAATTTCTTGGGCTTCACCCGTAAGCTAAAAATGAAATGAAAATGATCATCATGCTCAAATTTTACTTCTACAGCCAGACTCGAGAGTGGAGTTAACAAACCCTAACCAATGATCAAGCATCAACGATCAAGCTTCAACAAGTACACAGATCAAAGGTCAAAAGCCATGCACAGAGATCAAAATGAATAACCACAGTTAGCCACCACCAACCGCATTCAAAGCCAAGTCAGAAACCCTAACCGCAGGTAAAAAGATCAACGGCGTCGAAACAGAAGTACATAGATCAAAGGAGTTCCTTTCAAGTATCTAACCTAAACCCAACTACAAAGTCATATTACCACAAACCAAGTGTGTTAAGGGTTGAGTCAACGTGGGAAGGGTCCAGCTTACTTGTCCACAAACAATACCATTGCATTTGACTATCAAAAGTCCAAAACCATAGTCATTTCAAATAATACAAAGCCAAATCCAAATGTACATGCCACAATGATCAAAAAAAGTGAAATCCGAGATACATGCTACCAACTATGCAAAGACCAGCAAACACATATATACATATGTATAATTAAACAAAAGGTTGTGTATATATATAATATGTTTATTAATCAAGATGGTCACCCTTTTATATATGCTAAAGTCCATAAGGTGGCCAAACTTGGTAATGTGAAGGTGGTCCCCACACCAAGGAGGTTGGAGTAAACTTTGAGAATGTTATCCATGTAATCACTAGAAAACACAATGAGTGTTAACATCGAGAGAAAACAATGGTCCTAGCATTATTAATATAAGGAAGAGTATTATTGCAAATATTTGTAATTATTTTCCTCACATACAGGAAGTTTATTTTTGCACGTCTTCACAACAGGAATGGATGGAGAAGAAGACAAAGTTGCATGCAACGAAGAGAGACTTGCCTTAGCAAGAAACCTTATTTTTAGTAAATTATTCACCCTTCTCTTTCTTAAAAATAAAACAAATCAACTTGATTTGACTAATATGTAATCAAAGGATACTAATGCCTCTTTGTAGTATTTGTATTATTTTATCCTTTTGTTTATTATTAAATAAAGCATAAAATTAGGATGCATAGGCGTGGTATAGCCTTAGTCTATTTTTAGGAAGGGTGGGAAAATTTATTTTGCTATATATTGTGTGCCTTTGCAAAGCACAAGAGGAGAGACTGGAGGACTTTTGGTTATATGAGTGCGAAGCATATTTTTCTAGTTTTTCCTCCGAGTGTGAAGTGTTTTCTACCTTTCCAAGTTACTTTGCAGTCTTGTGTATGTTATATTAATCTTGTGAATGCAAATTCCCTGATCAACCACCTTACCTTGCTGCAAGTTTCAGTCTTTTTGCTTAAATTTAATGTGCTTGTTAACTTATTAGTCTTGTTGTGATTCTCCTCAGTACAATCAAGTGTTTTTCCCTTAGATACTCTACTGTAAAACTATTGGTTCGTGCATCAAGAATTCTTCCGTATCAATTGTGCATACACTCAGTCAAATCCCTCATACAAATTTGGTGTATCACCTTAGTTTTAATCATTTTACAGTCATCTTTTACCCCTAAAACTCCCAGAAAGTAGTTTAGTATACACCAACAAGGAACCAACCTTTATACCGAGAGACTCACCTAAAAATAGGTATACCCAAAGACCGAGAGGTGTTTCCATTTTATCTATGAAAGAGAGAGATCATTTTGTAAGCTTAGAAAATTGTAGCCATCTCTCTACATGGTGCACTTTCGAGAGATAACAGTTTTTTGCCTCACTGTGGGACCACGAATCAGATCTCGTATGTCATTTTAGATCTATAACAGATTTATAGCAAATTAAAAGTCACTTTGAGGAAATGACTATAGCTAATCTATTCTAAATATTTTATCATCTTTTAGCGACTCTGTAAAGCTGATTTCAGACTCAAAGTATTGTAGCATGTTCCATGCCTAAAGTGACTACAAGATCATCAGTAAGAGGGATTCCTTCTAATTTTGATTCTTTACCTTTGAATTCTCGCTAGAAGGAGGAACATTGGTAATACTTTGCCTTATAATAGACCTGGTTTTGGTAATCCTCCCCTAATATTCCTTCACCACGTATAAATTTTTCTATCAATATCCTAGTTTTTCTAATGGCCCAACAACCACCTGGAATTTTATGCCATTTACTAATGGGAGCCCATTAGTAATTCCATCTTTCATGATATTCCCAACACTACCATGAAAATTTTGCCATCATTTACGGTTGAAAATCAGGTTACACCAATTTGAACATATCAAAGATGTTACCGCCATATATGCGATCAATAATATCACTCATGAAGACGTAGCTCAAAGACTTTTAGCAAGATCTTTTAAAGGGAAAGCCTTGCAATGGTATAGAAATTTAGAAATTGGAAGCATAGGAACTTGGGATATTTTAGGGGAAAATTTCTTAAATAGTTCTAAGACAACTCGAGATCATTTGTCTCTCATTGAATAGTTATATACAATTAAAATATATCCCAACAAAAGTTATGTCTAGTTTCAATATCCGTTTTGCCAGAACTTGGGAGAGAATTCCAACAAGTGTAAAGCCTCAAGATGATCATGCTTTCCTTTATTATCTTAGAGCATTAAACAGTGATATCTCAACTATGATTTAGTCAATGGGTGGAGAGACACTCCCAACAGCTTATGATATTGCTATCCGAGCTGAAAATAGTCTTATTCAAGCTGGAAAGTTAGCACCAAGGCCATCAATGCCATTTATGGCAGATTTAGCACCTATTCCTCAACCTATTACAATCATAGAGCCCACTATTGTAGCTCCATCAGATGATGTATTCAAAGCTTTGCAAACTATGGGGAATAAGCTAACTTCAATTGAGAATAAAATTACATTACCTAGCAGACCCTACCAGGCTCCTTATCATCCCTACCAATAGAATCAACAAAATAGGCAGCCCTACCAATAGAATCAGAATTATAGGCAACCTTACCAGCAAAGGTAGTTTGACCCAAAGGATCCTAGTTCTTCTAACGCTTTAGTTCTAGTTAATATGGCTATAGAGGAGTGGTGTCAACCTTGTAATCAACCTCATTCAGCTGCAACTTTCCCAAATACTTTTCTGAATCTGAATCTTGTTGCACAACCTCAATCAAACATTGTTTATGCCTCAAATGGAGGGTGGGAAGAAAGAAACTCATGTTCAGAAAGCACCTGAATAGAATTTAGTCATCTTTAATGAGGAGGATTTCATTACAGTCACTACTAGGGCTCAAGGGAGGCTGTGAAGATCAAAAGCAACAAAATAGGCCTATCTTGCCTACTGTCACTAAAAAGGCAGCAACATCAAGTCAAATAACAACCCCATTGTTTACTCAAAAAAATAGCAAGTGTTCAAAGTTGTATAAAGGCCATAAAAATAGCTACATCCTAATCTTAGAAGATTGTTTATACCTCAGATATCTAAGGCAACTGAAGCAGAATCAATTTTTGCTAAGGCCTATTCAGGAATGCTTTCTTCTTCTTTTAACATCGTTGATGTAATGAAAAAGCATAATGTTAACATATCAATATGGGATGCTCTAAGTATTCCTGGACAACAAGATTTACTTTCTCATGAACTAGCTAAGCTACAAATTTCTTCAAACACAAAGAAAGAAGGAAGTTCAAAAGATAGATATGGTCCTTGAAATGTTTGAGCAAGACCGTATTAAAGGAGTTAAGTGGATGGTTCCGAAATTTATGAATGCTCATGACATTAAGAAACCACCACCATTTTATTTATCACTAATCATTAGAGAACATTTAGGTCACAATTGCATGGTGGACGGTGGTGCAAGTAAGCACGATTATGCCAAAAGTGATTGCAAAAAAATTACTAAGGAAAGGAGAATCTTACAACTTGATGAAATCAGAATTAACTAACAGTTGGTATAATCAAAATTTTGGATGTAACATTACATGCTTGTCCAAATGTTTCTATTCTACAAGATGTCACTGTGGTAGACTTGCCTCCATACTTTTCTTTATGCTTATCTAGAGATTTCAAAGAAAAATAGGAGGTTATCTCTCTTCAGATTGGTCCTTCTTATTTTTCACCACACATTATGGAACTAAGGTTACTATCAATTCAAAGCCATTGGCCAGATTTCACATTGAGCCTCACTCTTCAAATGCGGTGGCTAATTGTTCAACCTTAGATCGGTCTGATTTTGATGAGGTAGCTCATGTTTCGGTAGTGGATGGTGTCTCTAACCTATTTATGGATGAAAAAATAGTTGAATTACATGCCCATGATCCTTTCAAGGAGGTTCAAGAACATATTTTTAGTGTGTATTGTATGTAAGACAAAAATACACCACTTCCTTGATGTCCAAAACATATAATTCAAGAGAAAGAATTTGGAAACTTCATTTTTATGGAGCTAAGAACAAAAAGGACAGGATCAGGTTTGATGCTCAGCCTCGAAAAACGAAAGGTATTTCTCGGCTTTGAGTCTCCAATTTACATGCACTTGTAATGTACCGAATACGAAGCATTAATTCATGGCATATGTTGGGCGAGAAGAGAGGTATCAAGACATTACAAATCTTTGGTGATTCTGATTTGGTTATCAATCAAGTAAAAACTTCAATATTTGTATGAATCAGCTGATGAAGTCTTACAGATGTAGAGTTTCAGACTTAATGGAAGATTTCAATGCCATTAATATTTAGTCTATTCCTAGAGCTGAAAACAAGCATGCAGACAGACTTGCAGTAGTTGGTGCTAGTTTCAAAGTGTTGGAACAAATTGAAAACAACAAAGTTCAGCCTCATATCAAGCTAATTATCAGGCCCTCAATACCTGATAATGACTTAAATTGGTAGGTTTTTGAAAATGATGATCAAATCTACAGGTTTTTGCAACAAGAAGCTGAGTTCTCTATAGTTAATCAGGATAAGTTACAACATTTATATGGTGATCAGATTGTTTAGTTAAAGACAAATAAATTACCTCGAGGTCTAGTTACATTGGAAGACATCTTCAGTACTGATGATCAGTTAAGAAAAGACAAAACTAAGATGTCAACACATGCTGATAACTATGAAGAGATTTCAATTGATGAAGGGAAAAAGTTATTTCTTGGAAAGGTATGTTCCTCAACTGAAAAACAGTCATTTATTAATCTTTACAAAGAGTTTAAGGATGTCTTTTCTTGGAAATACCAAGACCTGAAAGGATTTGATCCCAGTCTAGCACAACATACAATTGAGTTACATCCAAATGCTAAACCTATAAGATAGAAACAGAGGCCTGTAAATCCAAAAATAGAACCTTTGATGAGGAAAGAGTTATCCAAGTTGATCGAATCAAGTATTATTTTTCCAGTTAAGCATTCAAGTTGGGTAGCCAATCTTGTTCCTATTAGGAAGAAGAATAGTGAAATCAGACTATGTGTAGATTTTAGAGATCTTAATAAAGCTTCATTAAAAGATCATTACCCACTTCTGAATATGGATCAAATTTTGAGAACAAAGTCTCAGGTTTAGATAGACTATCTCTTCTGGATGGTTATAGTGGCTATAATCAAATTTTAGTCTGAGAAGAAGATAGATACAAAACAGATTTTACCACCAAGTGGGGTACCTATGCTTACAAAATAATGCCTTTCGGTCTTTCAAATGCTGGTGCAAAATTTCAACGTGCAATGAAAATGGCTTTTCAGAGCTTGTTAAATAGATGCATTCTTGTCTATTTAGATGATGTTACTATATTTTCAAAAGACCCAAAAGAACATCTGATGCATTTAAGGAAAACCTCTCCGAAGTTATATAGGTAATTTGGAATATCTCTAAATCCTCTAAAGTCTATCTTTTCAGTACATCAAGGTAAATTACTTGGTCATATTGTTTCAAAGTAGGGTTTAGCAAGTGATCCTTTCGAGTAATCGAAGCTATATCAAAGCTATCTTGCCTCATCATAAAAAGGCATTGTAAGGTTTTCTTGGAAAATCAACTTTGTTAGAAGATTTGTTCCAGATTTTGCATCATTGGTTAAACTGTTAATAGTTATGTTAAAGAACAAGCAAACTTTATCTTGGACTAAAGAAAGGAAGGGAATGTTTTGAAGCAATAAAATCAGCTATCTCTCAGGGTCCTACTCTTGCAAACCCAAATTTCGATAAATATTTTACAATGTATGCACTTGCAGGAGCTGAAACAATATCAACTATCTTGACCCAGGTTAATGATGAAAATATTGAGCAGCCAATTGCTTTCTTTGGACAGAGTTTACATGATTACGAAACAAGGTACACATTTCTTGAAAAACAAGTACTTTCAGTAGTCAGAGGACTAAAGAATTTTAAGTACATGCTTTCAAACAATAAAATTCACGTTCTTGTTTCTCATCCAAGTGTGAAATATTTCCTTTTAAATAAATAATTGAATGAGAAAAGAGTAGGATGGATAATGAAGGTTATGGAATATGATGTTGATATTTGGGTTACTAAGACAGTTCGAGGTAAACATTTATATGAACATCTAATTGTTGATAGGGAAAAGAAGCAATCTACATAACCCAAATATTCATAACAACATGTTGAAGTTACGTATCAGCAATCAAATATCATGGTCCAACTAGGAAATCAACAACCTGAACTTGTCCAAGAGATCCAAGAATCAAGGTGGATGACTGATTTGGTTAACTACTTACAACATGGCACTTATCCGAAAGGTATGGATAAGAATAAACGAAGATATTTCAGATTACAAGCTATTCCTTATCTTTTCATTGATGGTGTATTATTCAAAAAGGATATAAATGGGATCTTGCTACGATGTGTTGATTATGATAAAATTCAGAAAATATTATCAGAATTTCATGAAGGACCTACAGGAGGTCACTTCTCAGCACGTACTACAACTCTAAAAATTATGAAAGCAAGTTACTATTGGCCTAGCATATTCAAAGACTATTTTGAATGGATTAGAAAGTGTAAGAAATGTGCTTTCTTTGTTGGAAAAGAATGTCTTGCTTCATTGCCTTTGCATCCTATTTCATCTGATTAGCCTTTTATGTAGTGGGGTCTTGATTTTATTAGAATGATAAACCCACCTTCATCATAAGGACATAAGTGGATCTTAACTGCTACAAATTATTTTACATGATGGATTGAAGCAATAGCCTTGAAGGATGCTAAAGAAGCTTCAATACTATCCTTTTATGAAGGCATAGTTTGCAGATTTGGTGTTCCAGCAAATACTAAGTTCTTCATCTAATTTCTAAGTTCTTTATCTAGTTATTACCCACAAGGTAATGGCTTATCTAAAAGTACTAATAAGAATCATGTTAAGTATCATCGGAAGAACACTCAAGGATAATCAAATAGCTTGGAATCTGATGTTTAATTCCACACATTGGGCTAACAGAGTGACTCCTAAAAGATATTTTGGCAATTCACCATACAAGCTTGTGTATGGAAAAAAGAGCAAGAATGCCTATTTCAAGGTTGAGTTACCAATATTAGATTTGTTGCATCAAATGGAGCTACTTGAGAATGAACCATTGTAGGTTTTTATGTAGAGTTAATGGAATTGCAAGAGTTGAGAGATCAAGCTCATTTAAACATGGAAAAGAATCAGAAACAAATCAAGAAATTTTTGAGAAGAAAGCCAAAATTCGAGTCTTCAACGAAGGAGCTATTTTTAAAATGAGATGTTGATCATGCAAAGCTAGGAAGACACTAAAAGTTTTATACACTCTAGAATGGCCCTTACATGATTTCAGATTGCAAGGAACACAATGCTTTTCAACTTTTGAAGCTAAGTGGAGAGGAACTTCCCATTCCTATGAATGGTATGTTTCTAAAACTCGTTATTGAAAATTGTACGGTGATTGTTAGAGTTGAATTTCCCTTCAATAAGTACGAGTTTTTGCATATTTCATTATTTTTAGTTTAATAAGTGCATTCGTGCACATGATCTAGTTTATCAGATACTTACCTGACTTTAGTCTATTTTGGAAGGGTTGGACCTTTGAAAGGAAGATTTTGGTTATATGCTTTGGATTCCATGCCCAATGGATAAGAGTAAGGAACTGGTATATAAGCTAGCATATAACTTTTCCCATAGGATCGTGAGAAATGTTGACAGTTTTTGCACTTGTGTAAAAATGGGAAACTCAAAACTTTGTTATGATGAATAGATCAAGTTAAGTATACCTAAGCTAGGGGAGATCACATTAGATTATGTCATTGTTGCTGATTTATTAAAAAGACTACATGAAATATGTAGCTATGTGTACTATTACAAAATGTAATATATCACATAGTCTGCAATTTCATGACTATCCTCAGCAAAAGAACACAAGCCCTGAAGGATAGTTATGTTGTCTTGATGAGAATGTCCAATTACAGAATAGGTGAAGTGTAAGGTTTTGGAATAGCATACATAAGTGCAGATCTCAGAAAATCAGAGTTCGTTACTGAATGTTACAAGTTCTACTCAATGTTCTTTCCTTTACGATTAAGACATTTAATCATCTTATTGAGTTGTTTAGTTCATTATACAATCCATACGAAAGCAGAAATGTAGAAAGAGATATACAACTCATTTACGGGAATTCAATGTTTTATTCACAAGGAGACTCAAATGTTTCAAATAAAATCCATGGGATGTAACTAGAAAGTAAATTACAGCTACTAAAAATAATGATACACATGCATGAAGGAGAAAGTAGAGGAGTATGTGTTAGGAATGAATGGTGTTCACATTATTAATATGTGCAATTATATTATCAATGATAATATAATTATATATGTGTGATGTAATTGTATAATTACTCATGATAAAAGAGTAATTGGTTTGTAAGTTTGTTGATATATTGTTATAACAATTATATAACAATATATCAATACGGGTTGTTATTGTTTGTATACTTCCTATTTTATAGGAAGTTGTTCAAACTACATTCTTGGCTATTTAATAGCCCTCTATTGTTATAATATTAGACGAGAGAATAATATTGTATATCATTATTGCTGCAGAGAATCTCTGGTTCATTTCATTTGCTATCGGAGCGGAAGAGGTTTGTGAGATCTAAGCAAAACCAATGTTCATGTAGAATCTGCGTTTATTCCCAAATTCGCACGAGGTCCGCATTTGAGTTTGCATCGGATTTGTCATTGCCCAGCCTGGTAAGATCAACCTTGGCATTAATTTGGCTTGTATTTGAGCTCGTAATTGTGGCTTCAATCCTTGCATCAGATGAAAATATGTCTTTTTCTCTCATCTGAGCCGTGATCTATCAAATACTCAGCATTGGCATATGTACCGAATCCTGATCTTAGTCTACGGCTCCTGCATGCATTGACTTCAAATCTAGTTGGTAGAAAGTTGATATCAGTAGTACATGTGAAGAAGACTTGCATGTAACCTGCGTGAATACATTTGGCATTAGAAGGAGGGCAACCTGGACACACAAATATGCGTGAAGGAGCTAATAGTGTAGGGTGCTAAGGTACTGCGTGGAACTCCTCAAAATCTGCGTGGAACTCCTCAAAAGTTTAGCATTATCTTCAGCACACGTGTAGAAAAGATGAATAATAAAAACGTGGACATCAAAGAAAGAAAAAGCGTTGATTTTTTGTTCTTTCACCTGTGCGTGGAGATTAGCACATGGGAGAAGAATCAGTGTGTGGAGTTCCTGCGGGTTAGATATTTCCTCTGGCAGTAAATACAAGCAGAAGAAAAAAACTAGGTCGGTCAATCTTTTTTTTTTTGTTTTGGTCTATAAATTGAATTTAGGTCTAAATTTTTTTAGTATTGTGTCCACGATCAATGTCTATAAGAGTGTTTTGATCTATTTCAGATCTATATTAAATTCTAGTTTTAGCAGTTAGTGGTCGATTGTGTCATGCCTATTTTAAATATTTGAGTCAACGTAATTTCATTTTATATAGTGAGTGATGCAATTTCGGTTTAAGTCCACTTGTGAGGTTTTACACTTTTAGTCTATAATTGTTTAAGAGTCGATCTTATTATTTCAAATTAGGTAAAAGAGTTATATTGTCAATGTCGTCAAAAAGAGTCATTAAAAATGTTTGTCATTGTTTTTCATATTGAATTTAAGTTATTTTGTCAAGAGTCTCCAAGTACTGTCATCTTGTTGTTATAATTGTGTCTAGGTGAATAATAGGTTGTATCTTTTTTACAATGGAAATGCCATTGGAAAAATTCAATGGTCTCAATTTTCACACATGGAAAGTCAAGATCCAGATGCAGTTGATGAACAAAAATCTTTGGAGGATAGTGGATGGAAAAGAACCAGCACCTTCAGATCCGACCAGATTGGCAGAATGGGAAATACGGGATGATAAAGCCAAAGCCATTATTGGCCTTGCCCTTTCAGATTCTGAATTACATTATGTTGATCTAGATAAAAATTCGAAGGACATCTGGGATAATCTGAGAAAATTGTTTGGTTCAAAAGCAGTCAATGCAAAGTTTTCCCTGAAACTTCAGCTGTTCAAGCTCAAAATGAGTGATGGAGATACAATGTCTAGTCACATCAACAATTTACGATCTCTTCTGAGACAACTTGCAGAAGTAAAAGCTCCAGTAGATGACGAGGATGCAAAAGCTATTCTGTTGAATAGTTTACCACCCAAATACAGTAATGTTGTTTTCACTCTTGGTCAGATACCTTCCAACTCATTGGAAGATATGATATCAGCTCTTCTGTCTGAAGAAAAAAGGACTAAAGAAGATATAGAAGAAGAAATGGCAATGTATGTGAAAAATAAATACAAAAATTTCTTTAAAAAGAGGACTTAGAATGCTTTTATTGCAAGAAAAAAGGACATATGTCTAAATTTTGCACAACTCGAGCCAAAGATCTTCTCAGTGGAAAATTGAAGCCACATGAAGCAAATATAGTTGTAGAAGAATCTTCTGAATCAGAAGATGAACGAGTGACTGATGAACCAGATTATAATTCTGAAGACTACTTGTTTTGAGTTCAGATGACTGGAGGATGGAGGCACAGGAGGATGGAGGACAAGCAGCGTCCTCTCGTCAGTCGCCAACGACGGGGCCGCATACTGATCTGGTGACATGTGTGCAGTGTGGTTTTTCATTTTCAGTGTTCTTGTTTGCAGTGTGATGGTTTGTTGAATAAACCCTTTTCAGAAATTTTTGGCGGAGTCATGTTTTCAGAATACTCACTTTTGGGAGCAGGAGAAGATTTCGAGGTAGATTCAAGGGATGGTTATCCAGCTAGTGTGAAGCTTGTGGATCTTGGAGATTCAGAATTTGGGCGCCCAGAGAGGAAGGGAAAGTCCCACAGGAACCCAAAGAGGAAGGGAGAATTCCTGCATAATTCAGCTCGACACTACGCCTTTACGAGGGTAAAGAGATAATCTATGGAGTCTGTACCTGGTCTAAGAAGTGCTTTCAGGAGGTGGTTCAATTTCTGTGAATATGGTTCTTCTTCGTGTTCACATTAAGGGGGTGAATATTGGGATTTAATAATGTTCACACCAAGGGGGTGAATGTTAGGAATGAATGGTGTTCACATTATTAATATGTGCAATTATATTATCAATGATAATATAATTATATATGTGTGATGTAATTGTATAATTACTCATAGAGTAATTTGTTTGTAAGTTTGTTGATATATTGTTATAACAATTATATAACAATATATCAATACGGGTTGTTATTGTTTGTATACTTCCTATTTTATAGGAAGTTGTTCAAACTACATTCTTGGCTATTTAATAGCCCTCTATTGTTATAATATTATGTGAGCAGTATAATATTGTATATCATTATTGCTGCAGAGAATCTCTAGTTCATTTCAGTATGAGGGTGAACCCATCATTTCCTTGTATATTCTTCTTTGTGCGAGCATCTCCGTGCAGTTCCTTCATCCTCAAGGCATGGTACCTGAAAATAAAAACAAATCAATCATCAGTTACGAGCTCAAGGATCAAACCATATTCCTACACTATCCTACTTCATGCATATGAATCTTCTCCTAAGTAGGAGATGTATTCTACTTGAAGGGAAAAATGCATGCATGCTTTAATCACTCAGAAAGAAGAAAGTGAAAAGAGAAGAAGAAAACATAGACATAAGAGAGTCCAAAAGGCCTAAATATTTCCTAATTGTTTCCTAAGTGCGAGGTAGAGTACAGGGTTGCGGTGAAAGAAAGAAAGAAAGAAAGAAGTCATACGTACATGCTAAGAAGAAGGAAGAGTGCAACTCAAAGTTCAAAAACATTTTGCAAATGGAAGAATTTAGATCTTAGAAGAGAGAATGGAAGGTAGGAGCACACTTTTCAGTTTGTAAAGAAGAAAAATAATTAGATTTCAAAAGCTAAGGCTAAAGGCAAAAGGATTATAGTTGAAATAGAATGAGAGAGAAGATTCCGAGAAAAAAATTGATAGGGATTCGCCATGTAAAATCAACATTTCAGATTTTTCAGCATACATATCAAAGTTGTAATGAAAGGAAATACCATCTATAATTGCAGAAAAGAATTCTTTATAGTTTAAACAGCTGAAATAAATTGAAATTCCAAGATAAACTCACAAATTTCAGTTTTTATAAGGTTACATTTTAGAAAAAGTAGATATGAGAGAACAGAATCACTACAAATATCAATGAAATATATCCATTCAAGCAAGGTTGTACTCATCTACAACATAAGCAGAAGCCATTACAGGTGAACAAAATATATCTCATAACAACAGTTTAAAGTAAGCTATAGAAGATACAATGTGCATAAAAGATCATCATATAGTAGCTATACAAGCAAAGACCAGATTAAGCTATAGGTCTTCATGAGCTCAACTTCTCAGAATAGAGGGGATACTTGCAAGCAAGGAACATGTCTAGTTTGAAAATGTTTTGAAAGAGAGATAATTATGGAAAAAAATTGGTAGGGCTTCGCCTATAAAATCAACATTTACAACTTTTCCAGCATCTATATCAAACTAAAATTAAAGAAATGCAGTGAAAGTAACAGAGTAAAGTATCTAAATCAAGGCTTGTGCCAAATAGTGATATCAAAACAAATCAAGAATTGCTAAAAATTACTGTAGGTATCAAAGAGTATAAGTGCAACTACAAGTTACAAATAGGCATTTCAAAAATGAACTAGAAGAAGAGATATACTCATATAGTTTCTTTTGCAATGAGCAAGTTCCAGCCAAAGAAATCAAATATGGATAATGGAAGAACTCTAGGGGAGGAATAACAATCTTTGGAATGTCAAATACAAGGGATTTTTCATATACCAGATCAACGAAATTAGACATCAAGTACAGATCTTGAGTGTTTCAGAAAAACCCATCATCGGTATCGAAGTCACGAAACATTAATAGCTCACCGTTTGAAACGAAACTTCTAAAACCCTCAAAAGTTGTAAATAAGACGAGTCACAAAATGAGTTTTCAAGCTCGAGATCTCAAAGTTACACATGGATGCTAAAAGGGGATAGACTACCATTATGCCTCCAATATCAAAGTGTTCATGCAGATGAGGTAATGATCCACGTATGTAAGAGATCAGCCCGAATGGTAGAAATCCTCGGACTATAGTCTCAAAAATCTCGTAAAGTGAATGTATTAAGAAAACCCAAGCTCAAAATAGTCACAATGATAGCCAACCAATAGAAAGAAGAAAACAAAAATTCCTAAAAAAATTATCTTTTAGTTATTCAAGTTCCTTTTCAAATACCCATTTCTTAGAATATACGAGATCTACAATTTTAACATTCACAGTCATCATTCTAAGTAGAGAAATAAACTCCATGCTCATAAATGGATATGTGACAAGTTTCGACATCGAAGTGTAACAAATGGAGTTTAGAAGGCTCACCATGAAGGAAAATACGGAAGTATAGCTCAAAAGAAATGGTATTCAAATTCTAAAATGGCACTTACAGGAAAATTCGAGACATGCGAGTCTTCACGAACTCGAAGCATGCGAAATGTAGACCCAAATGAGCAACAAAAATGAGTTTGAAGAAAGGCTAAACTAAGAGATCAACCAAATATTACAAGACACAAGATCAAAATATGTGTATAAGTCTTATGAAATCTATATTTACAGAGTTCAAATGGAACAACCTTGGTAGCTACCTCAACAAAAATTTGCAGAGATCATATGCCAGTACTCGAGCTCATTTCAACTTCCACACCTCATAAATACACAAATATAGAGATGTCAGACATTAAATCTTGTTGAGAAGACTAAAAGAAGCACGAATGAACCGAGTTCAGAAGACCAAAGCCGAGCTTGAGATCAATATAATGGTGGTCTGAAAAAAATTTGTTAGGGGCTTCACTCGCGAGCTAAAAATGAAATGAAAATGATCATCATGCTCAAAGTTTACTTCTACATCCAGCTCGAGAGTGAAGTAAACAAACCCTAACCAATGATCAAGCATCAAAGATTAAGCTTCAATAAGTACACAGATCAAAGGTCAAAAGCCATGCACATAGATCAAAACGAATAACCACGCTTAGCCACCACCGACCGCATTCAAAGCCAAGTCGAAGCCCTAACCGTACGTAAAAATATCAATGGCATCAAAATAAAAGTACACGATCAAAGGCCCAGTTCCTTTCCAAATATCCAAGCTAACCCAACTCAGTCATATTACCACCGACCATGTTTGCTAAGGGTTGAGTCATCATGGGAAGGGACCAGCTCATGTGTCCACAAACAATATCACCGTGTGTTTGACTATCAAAATTCCAAAACCATAGTCATTTCCAAATAATACAAATCCAAATCCAAATGTACATGCCATAATGATCACCTAAAAAGTGAAATCGAGCTACACATGCTACCAAGTATGCAAAGACCGACACATATATACATATGTATAATTAAACAAAAGGTGATGTGTATATATAGAATGTTCATTAATCAAGATGGTTGCCCTTTTATATATGCTAAAGTCCACAAGTTGGCCAAACCGGTAATGTGAAGGTGGTCTCCACACCAAGGAGGTTGGAGTAAACTTGCAGAATGTTATCCATGTAATCACTAGTAAACAAAATGAGTGTCAGCATTAGACAAAAGAGTGGTCCCAACCAGATTAATATAAGGATGAGTATTATTGCAAATATTTGTAATTATTTTTCTCACATACGGGGAAGTTTATTTTTTGCATGCCTTCACAACAGAACAAAATGGAGAAGAAGACTAAGTTGCATGCCACGAGAGAGACTTTCCTTGCAAACAACCTTATTTTTAGTAAATTATTCACCCTTCTCTTTCTTAAAAATAGAACAATCAACTTCAATTGACCGAGATGTAATCGGAGGCTATCGATGCCTCTTATACTAGTTCTAGTTTTTTTATCCTTCTATTTATTATTAAATAAAGGATAAAATTAGGATGCATGGGAGAGTACAGCCTTAGTCTATTTTTAGGAAGGGTGAGAAAAATTATTTTTCTATATATGGTGTGCATTTGCAAATTACAAGAGAAGAGACTATAGGACTTTTGGATATATGAGTCT
Source organism: Taxus wallichiana var. yunnanensis (assembly GCA_018340775.1). Classification (NCBI taxonomy): domain Eukaryota; kingdom Viridiplantae; phylum Streptophyta; class Pinopsida; order Cupressales; family Taxaceae; genus Taxus; species Taxus wallichiana. The sequence goes on from CM031243.1 coordinate 538,291,145, forward strand.
TGAAGCATATTTTGCCGTTTTTCTCCGAGTGTAAAGTGTTTTCTACCTTCTAAGTTTATTTTCAGTCTTGTGTATGTTATATTAATCTTGTGAATGTGAATTCCCCTGATCAACCACCTTAACATGTTGCAAGTGTTAGTCCTTTCTACTTAATTTTAATGTGCATGTTAACTTATTGAAATCTTTGTTGTGATTCTCCCTCGCACAATCAAGTGTTTTGTGCTTAGATACTCCGGAGAAAACTATTGGTTTGTGCATCAAGAATCATTCCCAGATCAGTTGTGCATACACTCAGTCAAATCCCTCATACAAATTTGTTGTATCACCTTAGTTTTAATCATTTTACATTCATCTTTTACCTCGAAAACTCCCAGAAAGAAGTTTAGTATACACCAACAAGGAACCGACCTTTATACCTGAGACCTGACTCTCACAATAAGTATACCCATAGACTCCGAGGTGTTTCCATTGTATCTACAAAAGAGAGAGATCATTTGTGCAATCTTAGAAAACCTACAACCATCTCTCTACAGGGTGCACTTTCGAGAGATAACAGTGCACAACACCCTTTTCAAAAAAATCCTTCCCAAATTCTAGCGACACCCTTTATTTGGTGCATCACCATCCCTAGAAAGTAGAGTTTTATTTCTTGCAAATCTCTATCCCTAAATCGCATGATATTTTATTATAGGTTTAGATAAAAATTTCATCACAATAGGAGTAGTACAACACTTATTTTAGGAAGAGGAAGCCATCTTGCTTTGGAGGTTCACTCCTCAAGCTCAAGTCCAAAGACTTGAGAGGTGATCCTATGTTACCCAATCACCCTAAACATCATATTCACATTCTGGTCATTCAAAGGGTGCAAGTGATTTTTGATATAACTCCCCCGAACCCACCATATCTCCATCATCATGGGAAAATCTACATCTACTCCACGCCATGCAGAAATCCCTATATAGTTGTTATATAATCGATCGAGTCTCTAACTCCGCAAACTGATCGACATACCAATCCAATCCTCTATCACACTTATCTCTAAAGGAATGGTGGGCCCTCCATCTTAAAAATCCAAATTCCATCTCTATGTGATCCCTAGTGACCCATGGAAGCCCTAGTAGCCCAAGATAATTGTTATGTGCTCATAGACCTCAAAGCAGACAATAAGAAACCAATATCCAGTCATGATCTCTGACCTACATTATACATGGAAAGATCATGGTAAACCTAAGCTAATAGAGCAATCCTGAACAAAAATACAGTTTGATGATCCATAATATATTCCACTACACTAGATAGTTCCCATGGAAACTGATCTCCTCCTGGGTCTAGAAATGCATAGAAAGACATTGCCATCATAGCCAAATAGATCAAATGGCTCCATGGTATGCTTGCCTTGTACCTTAGATCATAATAAAATTCCCCATAAGAAATCTAGATGTGGGCCACATCGGCTCCAAATATCCATTTCAAAACTATAAGCCTCGCTTATAACCTATAATGGGAGATATCTGCTCCCCTTATATACACAATCTCATGATCCTATACACATCATCTAGGGTGATGGTCATCTCATCTATCCTCAACTAGAAAGTCTTATTCTATCGGTCCCATCTCTCCACCAATGTGATCATCAACCCTACATGTCATGGGATCTTCTAATAATGTCTAAATCTCAATGCGTCTTAGGGATCATTCGACGTTGACACTCTTGGGTTTCCATCAAAAGCGCCCGACGTCATCCACTTTTTCTAAAAATGAAAAAATAAAATACGAAATTAAACTAAAAAAATATTGATTTTGTTACTCATCATCCTCTACACCCTCTTGCATTTCCTTCCAGCTCATGCGGCCTCCATCTCTAATTTTCTCTTTAATTACTCTAATCTATCTAGTTAAGTTTACACGTGAAAATGAGCATCATCGGTAGAATCGCATGCTTATATAGCCACCAACATCTAGTCATCGTCAACATCCTTGGGTCACCATCATTTGGCCTCAATCACCGTCAACTAGTCTTGGTAGCCTTTGCTTTGTCTTTCTCAAGAATTTTTATGACATGTTCTTTAACATTCTTCAATTCCACCTTTTATGGCCATCCGTATTTTCCCTTTAGGTTATTTTATTTTAATATTCTAATCCTATCCTTTGCTAATCTTGAAGTCCACTTTCATGGCCATAATTACTTCCCTCTTTAGGCATTTTTTTTTCCAATCCTTTCCAATATGTGTACAAATTCCACCTCATGGTCATACATATCTTCCGTTTGGGGCATAATATTTCACAAACCATATTTTTAGGCTTTTCTCATGTCCTGTGTTGGGCACCATTATTTTCATCCTTGTCCCTTATGGAAACATATATTTTTGCTTGATTCCTCATCTATGAAGGATTTCTTATATTTTTTCATTTAGTTGCGCATAATTTGATGTTTTACTATGACCTTGTGATCGGTTTGGCTTGCATCCATTTGACAGTGTTTCCCATTGGATTCTTTCCATTTTGTAGTGATTTTCACCCACTCATTGGTATGTAGAGTATTGTCTCCCATCTCCATTGAGATCACAATTGTCCCTCTACCGATGTGATATTGGATTCACAACCATGGTTATCATTTTTATTATGATCCTCTTTTCTTGGGGAATCTTGCCTTACGTTATCATTTTACCCATCTTTATATCCCACCTACTCTTCATCATCTACCTTTTTTCGAATGCGAATTGATTTCCTCTAGCATCATCAATCCCCCGTTTGAGGGGGAGCTCATCATTTAGCTTTCGTTAATCCTCATCATACCATTTGTCTCTCATTATTTTTCGTCTCAAGGTTCGCTAGCACAAACCACTCAATAAAAAGGGGGAAAATGTAGACACCTAAATTTTGTATCCCTACCCTTGTCTGCCCACATGTGCGTACATTTCTAGGATCCTATCTAGGTCCCATTTTAATTATATACATCCCCTTAATTTAATTAAAATTCCCATCCCATCACCTTTAGTTAATTTAATTAATTAACTTCTATTAATTAATTAATTAATATCCACATCATATCATGCCCTAATCCACTTTCTATTTAGGATGATTTTATCCTAAATCCCTATCCTACACTTTTCCTAGCTTTCTTCCTATCTATTTTTATGCCCTAACTACCCATTATTTATCCCCAAGCAATCTAATCCCACACACATTCTTTAAAGCACCCTTCCAACTCTTAAAAACATAAAATCACACCAAAAACACAAAAACTAGCCCATTGGGGAAACTTTCCCGTAGTTTGTGGTGACCTATCCCAATCATTGTTGACCTTATAAATCAAGTTAATTCTTTCCATAAAGATCATAATAAATCAGACACATGTGAACTTTGGAGCTTCCTCATGAATTATGAGATGAATCTCGCACAAGAGCATTCCCGCAAAAGTTAAAGACCTCGGAATCTTCTTGGAACATTATTACATCACTCACGATCATCCTTCATGAGATTTAATGGTATCTTTCTATTTATTTAATCATATTTTATCTTATTATCTTTTTTTTTTTTATCAAACCTATTCCAGGAGCAAGTGATCCTCAAAGACTCGAGCTTCGTAATCAATCTCCTTTTCTTGCCTCTCAACTTACAAATTGCCTTTTTCATCCATTTATCTTTGACCTTACCCAACTCTTCTACATTCATCGTTGCTTCACCCCTGGTCACCATCTACTAGAGACTTGATTCCTGATATGTCATTTCCAATCTCTATTTCTGGTTTCTTCTCCTTTAGATCCCTTCTATAGGTTGATTCTATCATACATAAGCCTCTCGTTACATCCAGTTGTATCCAGATCTTGCGGGTTTGCATATTCATCTTATATTATAGATCCTCTCTCCTAGGTTGCCATCGAACTGCCTATGTAAAGTATAGGTAACCATCAAAAAAGAATAGGTAACCTTTCATTAACACTTATTTCAATCAAATGATCTCTTAGATCAGATCTTAATTATTCTCAAATTCAATATTGCTTTTTTTTCTCGCATGTTATTTTTTTGTTCATCATTTACTCCAATCTTTCTTTAAAATTGGGGTTGACATCCATCAAGGAAGTTAACTCTTCTTGGCTCCACTTTATCAAGAAAAACCCAACTTATTCCATCTAATAAATCTCATTTTCACTATACCTTATTTGTAGGTCATCAACTACAACAAGAATAACCTACTTGGCACTTGTTCATCCATCCCATCATGCTTCTAAGGTACTATAAACCCTCCATGTTATGAGTTGCTAGTTTATTTCATTACTAGCTCATTCATTTGATTAGGAATGAAGAAACTTGTCTAACATGACATTAATAAGATTTTGGGATTCGTTGGTACTTATAAAAGAGATGTTTAAGTCTCCTAAAAATGTTTAAATGAGGTATCTCTAACCAACCTACACCAAATGGTATGGTTAGTTGTTCTCGTGAATAAACACTACACAACATACATCAAGGGGAATAACATCTATAATAAATTCATGTAAATGTTTTATGAATTCCAAAATTTATTTTACATTGTTTTGTAACCTTGATGTCTACACCTTTCATTACCCAACCCAATGAAAATGTATTATGGTGATTTTAACAACTATATCATTTCACTAACTATTTACTAATTAAATTATCTTGAGAACATGTATCAAAAAGGGCATCGACCTTAGTTTTTCACTTGAATTTTTAAATGAAAATATTTTTTATTTCATGTTCCTACACAACACCATTACTACCCAAACATACCTCTCTTTGGATGGAGAAATAACACATACTATCATACACCTCTCTTCACCGCAAAATACTTCCTCTCACTTGAGGATAGTCATGGCCTTCCTATTTTTCTTATATTTGAAGAGATGTAAATTTAGGTGAAGCTTCAAACAATTTTCCTTTGAATGAGTGTAAACAACATAATTCCCATGATGAAATTTAGTATCCTTTTTAGGAACGGTAGTAGAATTTTATTACCTTTCAAATTTCCCTTATCCTTTTACTTTGGGTCACCTCTTATATTCAAGCATGTTGAGAGTTACATGAAATCTTTTCTTGTCCATCTCTAAATAGTGGTCTTGTTAACAAGCCACATCTACATCCACTGAATTGTCCAACACGATTGGGCTCTAAAAATTACTACAAATTCCACCCATTTACTTCATCAAAATGTCCTAGTTTGCAACATCTTTACCCATTTGAACAACTTTCTTCCGAAAATCAATATTGTACTCATGCATGTTCTAGAATTGTTTCTACCTAAGATTCTCGCCAATACACGAACCTCTCTTCCTCATAACAAAAAGGATAAAACTAATTTTTTATTATTTTTAAAAATCATTCCACTTAGTAATCAGTGGAATATTATTAACAACTATTGAATGGACATAACTTTAAAACCAAATAACAAAATGATTTGTCAATTTCAACCTTGTAAATAAAACCTCCGAATCTCATTGATTTTACTCAAACTAAAATATACCTATAGTTGGGCTAATACATGGTCTATGTTCTCATTATTCACATCACCATCATAAGGTTGGATCTTTATCTAGGCCTCTTCTTTGAATGGAGGATGTGTAGCGATGGAACAGTTTCATCTTCTTCATACTCATGGGAATCCTCTTCACAAGTATTCTAGAATCTAGTGTCTCGCTTAGAACACCAAAATTATCCACAAGTTACCGCATGATGAAATCCAATTTTTATATGGATAAGAAAATATGGCTCACATCCTTGGATATAATTTACACAATTTCCTCTAACTTGTATAAAATTTCTTCTTAAATTTCATTTGCATATTATCTACAAGCCATGTCTTGGATTCCTTTCTTCCACTTCTGGTGGAAATATCTAATTCAAAAGGAATAAACATGCCTTTATCAATTTATTTTTCCTTCCAAATAAGGGTCATCTAACCATAATCGAACACAATTTAACCACACAAAAACTAAAATATTAACTTCTCTCGACACCATTATGATCCATAAAATTCCTCTTTCCAATAATTAATAGATCCTATTTTAGTGATAAATGAATTTAAATGGACTAAGTTTATTTAAAACAATATAATGTGTATGAAACAATCAAAACTATACTATAAATTGAGAGAACAAGAATAAAGGAGACAAAAAAATTTATCCCTGGAGAAATCCATGGCGGGAATAACTCTAGTGGGTAAGCAAATTTCTTCCCTTTCACTATGTAATTCTACAAAATACAAATCTATTAACAATAAATGACCTTTAAGGAGGATTTGTAACTCCTCTTTATATTTTATTTCTTCTGACTCTCATTGTTTCTTTGAATTTTGATGAAAGAGATAAGGTAATGGGTGTAGGAGGACACTGTTCAAATGTTGGTTAATGGGTTTTGCGTGCATATGAATTTTGAATCCACAACTGACCATGAGAGCTTCCTTTGGCTAGGAGGAACTACCGTAATGAAAGCAAGACCACCGAAAGAATTAAACAATATGGGTAGTGAACGCCTAGTGTGAGCTAGATCGGGAAGCATGATACTTCCTAGATGGTATTAGTCACTTATTTTAAACAAATTAATGTTGTAAACAAAGTAAATCCTATTGTTATTTTAAAATGATTTAGGTATCTCACTTAAAAACACAATAAGAAAATAGATCTAATCTAATAGGCTAAGCTAGAATAGAATCCAAAGGTCAAATGGTTGGTTTTGGGTTCTGCAGGTCTGATAAAGGTCTTAGGTAGGTCACAGGTGAGTGAGGGTGAGGTAAAATTAGGTGGGTAGGTCTCTATTTAAGGCTGTGTAGGAAAACATAGAGACGGTATCGTCGTAAAGGTGATCAACCACGGTTAGGTATAACCGGGCGCGATTCTTGTGAGATCTGGAAATGTCACTGAGAATGTGGTTTTGGTCTCCTTTATGATTGCATAAAGGATTTGGTTGGTCGGGATGAGGTATTGGGTGACTGGAATAGGTTTTTGAGGTTTTGATGGGTTTATGGAGGTGAAAATCTTGGAGAAGGTCAATAGGAGCAAGATAAACAATGGGTGATAAAATAATGATGAAATGAAATAAAACAGAGAAGTATGATGTTATACTTACTTGGATTTCATTCCTAAAGGTCTGTGTGTGAAGGATGGAGGTGTTGATGATGGGTTTGAAGGCTGCAAGTGATCACCAACTGAAGAAAATCTTCTTGCATGGGCTGCATGCACACTCCTCTTTGCTTAGATAGATTAGAACATGGTTGGGATGGCTGTGCAAGAGAAGATCCTCAATCTCCTTCCTTGGATGTGAGTTCTTGTTGGGATTGGCTCTCTGAAGATGCGTTATCTCTTTGAGATTTGTTCTTGCTCATCAACTTTCTTGCTTCCAACTTTCAAGTTCCAAGTTCCAACCTTGAGAATAAGGTTTTTGGGTTAAAAGGGGTAACGACGGTGGTCCGGCTTAATTGGTGATGGTTAGGGATAACCGACGTCGGTCAAGGTGGGATTTCCTAGGTTTACTAAACTTAGGAGATCCTCTTGATTTCCTTGGATCTCATGTCATTATCCATGGATTAGACTCGAGCCTCTTGTGAGCATGGGAATGTGGTTAGAGGGAATGTAGGCATTGATTTTTAGGGTTTGGGTAAGTCTTAGTTAGTTATGGTAACTTGCTAAGAATAGGTCTTAGGTTGAGTTGGCTTGGTGAGGTGTCTAAGTGAGTTATATGTGTAGATATTATTTAAATAAGATATTTAAATAATAAATATAGTGAGGATAAAGCATTAATTTAATTAATTAATTAAATTAATATTAGTGGGGTGAAGGGGGTCATGGCTAGGTAAATGTAATAAAGGGGGGCTTATATGTCGAGGGACGAAGGGGGAGTGTGACCTAATTTTAGTGTCTACATTTTTCCCCTTTTTGTTGTGTAGCTTGTATTGGTAAGTGATGCTAACAAAAATAAGATGTGGTTGCCCCATGTGAGGGTGAAGGTGATCCCCCTCAAACTAGGAACTGATGAGGTAGTAGGATGAAGCGGTGAGTGGTTTGATAAAAGGTAAATGTGAGGAAAAGGAAAGTGGGTGCAGGGAAAAGGTGGAAAGGTCTACTCGGGTAATCTAGGTAATGGGTCAGGGTCAAAGGTAGCAACAGTCAAATGCACGCACACATATAAACTGCAGCACGCTACCGGGTTGAAGAGCAGGAAAACTCTACATCGTCTAAGGTCGATAGGTTTATCCAAACAAGGGTGAAGTGAATCTGGTATCCAAGGTATAGGATAAGGTTAGGAAACACAACATAGGTTAGGTGTAGGAATGTTTAGGTATGTTCGGTACACCAAAGGTAGGGTTAGGATAAATAGTCATGACAATAGGCTAGGTAAGGTCATTGGGTCAATCAACACAGGTAATAAAGTGCCGCAAGGTATAGTGAACACATGAGGTCAAAGGTCACTAGCAATGGTCAGTCCAAATATAGAGTCACTACATGGGTAAGGGATGAGGTAGGGGTAAAATAAGGAGGCTTCAATAAGCGAGAGATGAGGTGAGGTTGAAGAAGGTGGAGGGCTAGAGGTGAAGGTAAAGTGGTCCAGGTAGGTGTAGGGGAGGAAAAAGAAAGGGGAGGTAAGGAAAATTAGGTAAATGTGAGGGTATTGAGTATGCAGGGGGTAACCGACGTTCGGTCTATATTAACCGATGATGGTCTATGGGAACTGACATCGGTGAACGAGGGCATACGACCGATGTCGGTCAAGGGTTAAACCGATGTTGGTCGAGTCGGGTAGGGTATAAAAAGTGGAAAACCCACGTTTTTAAAATTCATTTGTGCATTGTTAAAAAGGAAGAAAAGGACAAGAAGAGAGAAAAGAGGAAGAGGAAAAAGAGTATGGAGAGAGATTGGTTGGTGAGCCACATAGGTGAGATTGATTGGGTGAGAGGTGGGGCCGCGAGATTGGATTGAGTGAGGTGATTGGTTGGGAGAGTGAGAGGTCATTCGAGGATGGCGGAGGCTGGAGAGGGATCGGGAGGAGTGGCGCGAGAGGCGGAGGTTCCACCATGCGGTGGTGACATCGGGATCGGTAAGTTTTGAACCTTTTGATTCATTGTTTGGTGAATTTGATGTAAAATATAGAAAGTATGAAAAATGGGGGGTTGGGGGGAAGAATTTCAAAATGGGAAAAAGAGAGGGAAAAGGGAATGGGGAAGGGTAGGGTGTAGAGCAAGAAGGTAATAGAGGGATATTTAGGGGTGTAAGGAGTGAGTTGGGTGGGTAGAATGAGTAGGGAGGGAAAAAGTAGGGTTGGGAAGTCATGGTGGGCGGCACAATAGTGACCGACATCGATCGACTTGTGGCCGACGTCGGTGGGTAGTAGTGTATCGGTCAGAAAAAGATGATTAATGCCGGTCGAGGAGACCGTGGTGGTCAAGAGAGACCGGGATGGTCAACCTAAGGTGAAGTTGGGTCAAAAACAGGGTAGAGGTAGGGATCAGGTGGGAAAGTGTAGGTGAGAGGGAAAAGGGTTAAGGGAGATGGGAAGGGTTTTAGGGTGGCTTGGGTGAGGGTAGGGTAGATAGTGTTGGGTGGATGGGTTTGGGTAGATAGGTAGGGTAGATGGGTTGGGTAGATGGGTTGGGTAGATGGGTTTGGGTAGGTTTGGGTTAGTGACAGATAGGGTTAGGGATGGGTTTGGGTGGGGAAAGAGATTAGGTCGGGATGTGGGGTGAAATAGGGTAAGTTGGGAAGGTGTACTAATACATTGTTCTTGTGGGATGCAGGCCCGAGACGAGCTGCGGATGAGGGCTCAGGTGCCACCCTTATTATTATTGATGTATGGTGAGCATGATGGGGAGGAGTGGCGGCATGTTGTAGTGGGGTTGATAGGGGTGAGGCACTACTGCGGCATGTAGTCTGGGAGGTGAGTCGATGGTTTCCCTCATCGATAGATGGGACTCGGTGACCAACACCTTCCATATGCTGATGGGTGAGATGACGATCACCCTGGAGGACGTCTACAGGATCTACGTTGCCCATGAAGGGGCCCAAGTTTATTCTATCTCCTTAGAGGTGTCTGAGGAGCTACTAGCACCCATTTTTGGTGAGGGTGTAGTAGACCTGACATTCCATAGTGCTAGCATGAGCTATGGAGCGATGTATAGAGCTCATCCAGAGGAGATGAGGTTAGTGGTACTTGTTGATGGAGGTAGTGTGCTACTACGCACTACCGGATGCGAGGGTGGGAGATTCCGAGGTCACTGATGGGAGTCCTTCATGACATGGTGATACATCGGACACGGTTCACATGGGCACCTGCATTGTTGATGTAGGTATATAGAGAGCTATGGGCCTACGGGTGACTGCGGAGGTTCAACATCTGTTGCATCGTACTACTACATTGTTGGGCTTATGAGCACATTGTTTGTGTTTGACCAAGTGGGGATGCCCTGAGGTAGATGCATTCCCATGGAGAGTTTTGAGAGTTGGGTATAGGCGGTGGGTACCAGCCATTGGAGAGGCCGAGGTGCTAGAGCTACTCATGATGTAGCTTACTACAGGAGGTTATTGGAGGGGTTGTCTGGGGTGGACATCATTTGGAGGCCATATGTGGGCTTCCCTACATATAGATAGATGGCCACGGAGCTAGATGGGCTACAACTTTATCTGTGGATAGAGGGGAGGAGAGTGGGAGAGCATGAGTGGATACCCATAGAGTGGGTTAGGCACCAGTTTGGGTTAGTCTAGGATGTACCACCTCCATTCCCACAGTACATGAGAGATGACGTGGAGAGACCTATGTCTCCACCATGACCCATAGTGCCGAATGGAGAGGAGCAGCCAAGTAGATACATAGATTGATGATGTTGGGGTTGCAGATGGATATACAGGTAGTGGTGGGTAGCACTGAGAGCCGTACCGAGGCCAGGGTAGCTAGACTTAGCCACCATCACAATCGGAGAGGATCCCTACTATGGGGTAGGTGGCTACTTTGGTGACGTAGCTTGGGATTATGCAAGGGTAGCTCATAGGTTCAGAGGCACAAGTTACCATCTTACAAGCCCAGATATAACGAAACTACGAGGACTCGGGAAGAAGCAGGGGAAGAGTACATGTAGTGGAGGTAGGGGAGATGGAGATGGAGAGGAGGTAGGTAGAGATGGAGAGTAGATAGCCACCCTACGAGCAGTGTAGATCTACAGGGTGGTTAGCCATAGTGCAGGGGTAGGTTACGGGTGTTGCGGGGCCAGTGGCGACAGTGATAGCAGAGAGCATAGATTACTACCCTGCAGGCCTAGATACAGGCACAAGCATAGATTCCAAGGGCCGACTCAGGCTCTAGTACCAGCATAGGGCTTAGTGTAGGTTCAGGGATAGGGTCCCCTTATACAGGTACCCATGCAGGTAGCGAGACCCATGGCACCTCCACAGACATAGTGACCATGGTCAGATTTAGGGATGCCCTAGCAGAGGCACGATATTATCAGGATCATTTGTTAGCTGTCGGGCTAGATGTGCCCTCCTATGCTGAGTACAGAGCACAACAGGCCTCCAGTGAGAGGACTAGATCCCGCACTCACAGTGTGGAGAGTAAAGGGGCCGGTGAGCCCAGGGATAGGGTCATGGTGAGGCCACTAGTGTGTAGAGGCAGCCCCAGGTGAGGGGCCATCAGCGGGGGAGGTGAGAAGAGTGTGCGGGCACCCAGACAGTGAATGGAGAGAGGGTCGGGAGAGACACAGTCACAGGGAGCATTCCCGACATCAGATGGGGAGATGATTGGGGAGATGATTACTTGTGTTGAGTCATTTTTGTATGGATTATATATGAGACCGGCCTGCGTGCTGAAGAGATTTTTGTATTATGATTTTTTATGAAATGGTGAGCGAAGATATTTTGTATTGGATCGATTTGGTGATGTATGAGAGACACATGTATTTTTGAGATGAGTGTACATTATTGTGATACACTTGTATTTATATGATGAGATGTATGAGGTTTAGATGATTATGTGTTGTGATGTGTATGTTATTTTACTTTTGTTATGATATGAATGGATTAGGTGAGTTAGGCATAGCGAAGTGAGTTTAGGCATGGATAGGCATGGATCAAGTCAGTTTAGGCATGGATCGAGTCAGGTCAGTTTAGGCATGGATCGAGTCAGGTCAGTTTAGGCATGGATCGAGTCAAGGTGGTTTAGGCATGATGGAGTTGAGTTGGTTTAGGCATGGATCGAGGGTTGGTCATGGATGATTTAGGCATGATGGAGTCAGGTTGGTTTAGGCATGAATGAGTCAGGTTGGTTTAGGCATGATTCATTATGGTTTGTAATGAATGATACTATGGGTCATATGTGAAATGTTGTATAATCTATGCATAGTGATGATAGAGTGATGGTAGGTGTAATAAATGTATGCTATGGTAAACAACTTGTTATGTATGTGGCTTAATTTCCAATTTTGTTAGAAAAGGGGAACTAAGTGAAATGTGGGGTAAATGGTGAGTTAGGCATGGTTAATGAATTGTTTAGGGTAGAGAGTGGCTGAGCTAACCTCCAAGGGCCCCATGCCCTTGGAGTGCTACCTACATAGTCTGGCGAAAAGGGACCTCAGGCCGATGTAGTTCTCCCATGAGCTAGGGAAGAATATGAGAATGAGTTGGTAGGTTTTGGGCATGTTGTGGGTTTAGGTTTAATAGGTGGGGGTAGATTATAGGTAAAATGATGCAGGTGAAGGTGATTATGGTGAAAGGGGAGGATGACCCCAAAGGTAAGCGGTGAGGACCAAGTCCTGTATAAGGTAATCAAAATGTAAACAAAGATGGTTAAAAGATAAGAGGGGGGAAATAAAGCCACCTGATTGGGTAGGATCATACCGAGTAGATCATACCGTGAAAAGGGGTGATGAACACAAGATCCAAAAGGCATTGCATGATTAACTATTCTACGGTGAAAGTTGTCACAGGATCACCAAATGTTGAAATTCCAAGATGTCCCTTGAGGAAATTTAGGAAATGAGAGTGGAAATGGTAAGGTGGGTGAAAGGTAGTTAATGGTATATGTTTTGAGTGACAAGTCTTTTGGGCAAGAGGTCCGAGGTCACAATGGGCAAGTCCATGACTAAAAAGTGTCATTTTTTGTTTTGATAGACTAATCGATGCGGGAAGTCTATATGGGATAAATAATATGGTACTCCTTGAGGTCTTTGTGAAGCTGATCGATGCGGGAAGCTTCGTTTTCTCTTTTTCTTTTTTTTAAAGCTTCACATAGTTGTCCTTCGAGGAGCGAGTCTATTTATAGTAGCAATTTGTTGAGAAGAAGATGTCCTTTTGAGGAGTCATTTTTTATTAGAAGTTTGACTCAAGGAGTATGGTCCCATTAGAGGTCTTTGAAATCATGGACAAGACCAAGGTGAAGGATAGGACTCTTGTTCAAAAGGTGAGGTGGAACGACCATGGGATCTCATCTAAAGGTAGATGAAAAGTATCCATGAGAATCATGTTATGTGTAGTGCCATGGTACACATATTCAAGAGAAGATAACAAGTGATGACAGGTACTCACATGATTCTTGTTTAATTGTTAGGGAGATGGATGGAGTGGATAGTGCTCAAGGGATGAGTGTGAGAGAGATGAAGGGTGAGGTAGGACAATGAGTCAACAATAGAATGGTCGAAGATGTAATGCGTTAAGGGGCTTAGGTTCGGGTTTACCCTCAAGCGAGGACAAAATGATATGCACCCGATCCATAGGTATGAGTTATGATGTATGGTCCAAGCCAATTAGGAGAGAATTTTCCCATTTACTTTTTCTACTTTGGTTACATGTTGATTTTCTTTCAAACAAGGTCACCAACTTGGAAGGTTCGTTCATGAACACATTTTTCATAAGCACATTTGATACGTTGTTGGTAAACTTGAAGGTGATCTAGAGTGTTAAGACGATGTTCATCTAATAACTCTAGTTGTGCTAAGCGATCCTGATGAAAGTCATCATCAGTAAGCATGTCATAGAGATAAATGTGAGTGAGGGGATTAGTCTTTGAGAGGAAGAACAACCCGGGTACCATAGACCAATGAAAAGGTGTAGCGCGGTGGAAGTGTGAATACTAGTGCGGTATGCCCATAGAAAAAGGAATGTGCGTATGCCAATCCTTCCCAGTATCATCAACCACTTTCATGAGAATTTTATTGAGGGTTTTGTTAGTGGATTTGGCTTGGCCATTGGTTTGTGGGTAATAAGGTGAGGAGAAACTAAGCTGAATGCACGGAAGGCATAATGTAAAGTTTTGTAGTGTTTTGTTTTTGAATTGTTTTCCATTGTAGTGATGAGGTGATGAGGGACACTAAAGTGAAAAATGATGTGATGGTTAATGAACTCACATATTTTCTCAGCTTTCATGGAGATGAGTGGTATGGCTTCCACCCATTTGGTGTAGTATTCGGTAGTAGTTATGATCCATTGATGACGTTGGGAAGAATGAGGATTGATTTCTCCGACAAGATCCAAACCCCATTGAGAGAAGGGCCAAAGGTCATGAGTGACCTGTAAGGCATGACTGGGTGTATGATGAAGGTTGGAATGTTGTTGACATTTCACACAACATTTGACATAGTCACAACAATCATGGTTAAGGGTCGGCTAGTAGTAGCCTAGGAAAAGAATACGCTTAGCAACAGCAAGGCCACTAAAGTGACCTCCACATATACCATCATGAACCTCCTTAATGGTATAAGGAATTTCAGAACTTGTGAGGCATCGTAAGAGAATACCATCAAATCTGCACTTATAGAGGAGTCCCCCTAGGATAACGAAATGGGATACCTTTTTAAGGAAGGTGCATTGTTTGTTACAAGTGAGATCAGGGGGTAAGATGGAGAGGGAAAGGTAGTCAAAGTATTGTTTATACCAAAGGTCACTCAAGTCAAGGGTGTCGGTTCCGATTGAGTAAACATCGTGAGGTAAATAAGAAGGTGAATGGAGGCGTTGTATAGTGACAAATATTTTGGAATTTGTAGGGGAAGCGGTATTTGGGAAGTTTACGTAGGCCATGGTATCTATAAATTTGTTGGTTGACCGTGGGATGGTTTGAAGGGTGTAACAATCAAAGGTGATCAAAAGTATGTCTACATGATGTTTATACTTCTGAAGTATCTCGTTACGAAATTGGTACATGCCATTGACTTGGTTTATGACCAATTTTGAATCTCCAAAGATGTGGATTGATTTCACATCTAAGGCATAGGTGGTATGGAGACCTAGTACGAGCGCTTCATACTCGGAAATATTATTGGTGCATTCAAAGTCTAGTATGAAAGACAAAGGAATGGGTTCTCCATCCGAGAGGAAAGCGGGGATAACACCAGCTCCACCCCCATGCCTGAAACTTGGAACCGTCAAAGAGACCAGTGTCATTTGGTAAGGGGGTTCGATCCGAGGGAAATGGTATCAATGGATTCATCGGGAAAGTCAAAATTAGAGGGTTGGTCCCATTGACAGTAATAGGTGCGTCAACTAGTTGGTCGCTGATAACCTAGCCCTTAATGGACTTTTGGTGAATGAATTTGAGGTGAAGATCAGCTAAAAGCATAACCATCACGTGGTGCTGCTGATTTTGATAAGGTTTGGCATACATGAAGTGTAAAGGGTCGGTTTTGGTCACAAAATAGGTTTTGTGGATTGAGTAGGTAATGGTGGAGTTTGGTGGCGATGAAAACTAAAGGCTAAGAAAAGCTTTTACTTGATGGTTGTATCATGTTTCATAGTCCAAAAAGTATAGCTTATGTAATAAACTACCTTCTCGCTATGTTTTTATCGCGATGAGTGAGCATGGCTCCCGAGGAATGATCGGTAGCTGATATGTATAGATAAAAAGGTTGACTCGCCTTTTGGTGGAATGAGTACAGGTGGTTGGAGAAGGTATTGTTTTAGGGCCTCAAAAGCTTTGTGACAGTCATCATCCCATTTAAAGGAGACATCCCTCTAAGTAGATGATGAAATGGTTGACACCGATCAGATAGTTGTGAAATGAAATAGAATAACAGACTGAAATTTATCTTGTAGAAAACATATTTGTTTAAGGTTGGAAAGTGGGCGAGGTTGTGATGGTGGTTAAGGTGTGTAGGTGATAGTATCAAGTCCCCATAGGTGAGACTAGTACGAAGATTAGGAGGACCATCAAGGAGCCATTCTCTATACGGTGATCATAGCGAGGGTGTTGGTGAAGGATTCCATACTCATGTGGAGTAAGGAAGGTGTTGACACTATATAAGGCGGTACTCCCCCAAAGTGAGGCGTTGAAAAACACCTTCAAGGGATCAAGTGGTTGGTATGTGGGTAAGCTGGTATGGATGATGTGTCGGAGGTCAATGCGGAGAGGTGGTGTTAATAGATTAGGAAGCTAATGGGTCAGCCGTGGAGGTTAGTGTGGGTGTAGGAATAGGGAGGTATGTGTGGTGAAGCGACATGCATGCATTGGTAGTAGGGGAGGTGTAGGTGAAGTGGTATTGGTTGCGGAAGTAAACGGCTTTGGTAGGAGCACATCATTGGGTCGGTAAAGCATGTTGCATGTTTTGAAAGGTGATGGGTGGATTGGAATGGTATAAGTGTGTCCTTCATGTTCAAACTTTACACAATGATGAAAAGTAGAGGGAACACAACCCATGACATGAGATCAGGGTCTACCAAGTAATAAGTTATATTGGAATTCCCCCTCCAAAACATAAAAAGTTCTAGCAGTGCATGGGGCCCACATGAACATGAAAGGATGATAGTGCCTACTATGGAGGTGATAACATCATTAAATGAATGCAACATGACTAGATGTTTATGCATGCACGGTGTCATGTATGCGCATTGAGAAAATTTATGGGATGAAATGATATTAATGTTGGCACCTCCATCAATCATCACACGACGTACTGTATGTCATCGAATGCGAGAGATGAAGAGGGCTGGGTTCTAGTCATCATTTTGGTATGGCACGATCTCTACCTGCGAGAAGCTAGGGAGGCCACTTGGTGAACAAGTTTAGGTGGGGATGAAGGTTGTAATTTGGTGAGAGAGGCTACATGATGTGGTGTGATAATGGAGGCTACGGTGTAGGGTCATTGGGTAAAACCTCAATAGATTGAAGAACCTCCATGAGGGGCTTGATGATGGGATTTTGAGGTTTAGATGAGGTTGTATCTGAGGAAATTTTGAGGGGATATTGGTGTAGTTGTTTGAGCATGCTTGATGTGTGATACCATTAGAAATGGGGTATGTGGGGCCGCGGATAGTTATTTTAGGTATGGGGAAGATTGTATGTTGGGTATAGGATTGGTTGGTGGGTCACTGCCTTTTTTTGTACCCTTACTGCGCACATGTAGTGACATGTACCATGTTGATTTGAGGAAGTTGTCAAATGGAGAGGGTGTGGGGTAAGTGGTATAATGACATTAAGGAAAAAACCTATTGGAGGAGAAAAGCCATGTGAGGTTAGTTGGGCGCAACGAAATTTAGGTGGTGGTGTGGCAAGTTCTCTTATGTGAACCATGTTAATTTCAAATTTTGTGTGTGGTTCTAGGAGTTGTGAGGGTGGAGGTTTTGTTGTTGATTGGGCAGTGTGGGAATAGGTGTAGGTGAAGTAGGATCCTCATCAAGAAGGTCATCATCGTCAAAGTTGGTTTCGGTGGACATATATTGTTAAGGACAGTTTTGAAGGCCTTGCAGGTATTCACATCATGCCCTAACACACGATGGTATGCATAAATTTTGGTATCGTCAAACCCTTTTGGCTTGGGTTTGAGGGTTCGTAAGGTCGAAGTGGTGGTAATGTGATAATAAAAGTCTCGAGGAGGTTTGTTAAAATTTTGGCATAGGACCCTCGTTTGTGGATCACAATGGGAAGTGAATGTGGGTTTGGGTGTAGGTGTTGTTGGTTGTTGGGGAATTGTTTTTGGAAGAGTAGGAATGGGTCGAGCTATGGGTTTAGGTTACGATGTGGTTTGAGGTATCGGTCGGGTTCGTTTGGGTATGGGGGTAGAATAGATGAATGGGTAGGATGGTGTGGGTTTTTTTTGACCACCTTGTTGTGGGGTAGTTGGGTTTAGTTTTTGGGTTGCACCTTTTTGGGTAATGGTGATGTGGGTGTACGAGGTCTAGAAGGAAAATCAAATGGAAGAAGAGGGTGAGCTACCCATGGGGATAATGGGGGTGCTTATGAAGGTAGATGACATGGGTTGTGCTTGGGGTGTGAGGGACAAATGCTTTGAAGTGTAGTGGGTAGTGAAGCAATGGCTAAAGGTATGCGGCGTATTGGTGGTAAAGAGACTGCAGGTGCAGGTATGAGTCATGTTGTGTGCTTGGGTAGGTTAGAGATTTGTGAGGAAGGAATGGGTGGTTGTGTTATTGGTTTATGGATGGGTGAAGGGTGCTTGACCATGTTGCAGCTAAGGTCTTAAGGCGAGACGGGATAATTATAGGTGTGATTGGTGTAGTTGAGGTATGAGGTCAATGATTTTGTTTCTTTGGTTTGGGTGTCGTGGTAGGGTGTGGTATTAATGTTGGAGGATGTAGCAATATCCAGTTTAATAGGTGGATGAGTAAGGTTAGTGGTTGGGGTGACCCCCGAAAATGGTAATAGGTTTTGTGGAGGTAAGTGTTGTGCATATGGGTGTGGGTTTAGGCATAGGTCGGAGTTATGGGTAAGGGTGTGGTGTGAGTGCTTGACATGTATCATGGAAGGGGTTGCAATAGTAGTGGTTGTATGTGGTTTTCTAGGTGGAAATGATCACCAACTAAAGAAAAGCTTTGCATGGACTGCATGCACACTCCTTTTGTTTAGATAGATCGGAACATGGCTAGGATGGTCATGGTGAGAAGATCCTCAATCTCCTTCCTTGGATGTGAATTCTTTCTCGGGATGGCTCTCGAAGATCTGTTATCTCTCGATATTTTTTCTTGCTCGTCAAATTGCTTGCTTCCAACTTCCAAGTTCCAAGTTCCAACCTTGAGAATAAGGTTGTTTTGGGTTAAAAGCGGTAACCAACGGAGTCCACTTTAACCGGTGTGATTAGGGATAACCAGACATTGGTCAAGGCGGGATTTCTATGTTTACCAAACTTAAGGAGATCCTTCGATTTCCTTGGATCTCATGTCATTATCCCACGGCTTGAGACTCGAGCCCCTTTTGAGCATGCGGGAATGTGGTTAGAGTGAATGTAGGCATTGATTCTTAGGATTTGGGTAAGTCTTAGTTAGTTATGGAAACTTTCTAAGAATAGGTCTTAGGTTGAGTTGACTTGGTGAGGTGTCTAAGTGAAGCTGTTTTGTGTAAATATTATTTAAATAAGATATTTAAATAATAAATATAGTGAGGATAATGAATTTATCTAATTAGATTAATTCAATTAATAATTAGTTGGGTGAAGGGGGTAATGGCTAGGTAAATGTAATAAAGGGGGCTTGATGTCAAGGGATGAAGGGGGAGTGTGACCTAATTTTAGTGTTTACAAAGAACCTTCGGCCCCTATAAATAGAGGTTAGGTAACTTCGCGGCGGTTTCACAACCGCTACTCCGTGAAAGAGCAAAATAGATTATGTAACCAACAAGGCATTTACTTAACCTTCACTTATAAAATCCCCTAAAAATAACAACGATGGACTGAAAATTTGATAAAAGGTTTCCAAATCACCCCCATCCTAAGTAGAACATCTCTTGAAGAAAGAATAAGCTTAGAATCTACAATGTAAGAATCAAATTTGGAGAATACATAGAAATGGGTATTTTTAGATCTATTTTTGATCATGTGTGGAGACGTATGGATCAAAAATAAGTGAGAGAATCATGCATAAAATTTCTGAAATTAAATTAACTAAGGATCTAGAATTTGATAAGAGTAATATGCTAATTAGCATCAAATATTTACAATACGACACTAACATAGCACAATGAAGAAGAGAAAATGAACTGTTGTATGCAAAATTACAAAGAAGGGTTAGAACATTCACCTGTGTCTATAGGGTGGTCGTAAATGTATCTATCTCCAATGAGATGAAGCATGCAGAGAGAGAATTACTATTAGGTGGAGTAGGGGAATACCATTCATGTCCTAGACTCATTATATGATCACACCAGTGTTGGATTTTATGTTCAATGTTACATGTCATAGTAAAATTGTTTGGTGGTCTAGAAAATTATATGGATGTCATTTGACGTTTAAAATTTAATATGAATGTCAATTTTTTTATAATAACTATTACAAAATACATAAATTGAGTTAATTTTTATATGGATATTGGTGTTCTTTGTAATATTCTCTCATAGTTATGTGACATTTATTTAATTATGGATAATAGATTGGACTAATCAAATTCATTGTTTTTCACATTTTCATTTTTTTTCAAAAAAATTAATGTTGCACTAATCAATTTTGAAGATCCATAAACATCATTAAAGTTAATGAGAATATTAAAATAGAATTTCAAACTACAATTTAAAAATACTTTTGAAAAACATTGTTTTTCACATTTTCATTTTTTCTCAAAAATATAATGTTGCACTAATCAATTTTGAATATCTATAAACATCATTAAAGTTAATGAGAATATTAAAAAAATTCAAATTACAATTTAAAAATAATTTTGAAGAAAATGATAGAAATGACTCATTCAGTGCAAACTTGCAATTCTACAGAAAATGAGTTCCATTTCCAACTTCCAACTTCTAGGCATGTAAGGTAATCTTCATATTTCACCTTTCATACAAAATCCCAAATCAAATACATCTAGTTTATTATCCAATCTTTATTTGTAAGAAATCAAACAAATAAAAAATAATTACAAATCAAAATCAATAAAGTATGGCTAAACAAGAAATCTAATAAATCTAAAAAAAAAAAAATCACAAAAAACTAATTAAAATCAAACATAATGAATGTTTCTATTTTAAAATGAGATATGCATATAGCTATATTTTAGTAATAATATATTAAGATAATTCTATTATTTTTATTTTATTTACATTCCAAAGTTTCCATTTTCATTTATGTTATATTTGTCATAATTTTCACATATTTAAAATTTCAAGTGTCTATACATATTATTTGATTTATTAACTTATATATTGATGGTTAAATTTTTAATATACATGTCATTTTGATGTTTAGATTATATATTAACTCTGTTAATCATGATGTTCATATTTCAAAAGTGGTTGTATTTGGATGTTTAAAATGACTAAAAATGTCTAAACGCCTTGCAAAATCCAACATTGGATCACACTTTGTAGTGCAAGAAATCATCCAAGAAGAATATTTTCCAATAAAATCCAAACAACATGCAAGATGAACCAAGAGTAGAGTGAGAATATGATAATGTGAGGAAAAACGGTAGAGAAAATGGTAGTCCATATGTCTTAGTTCTTGTTTCTTCCATCTTATGAGTGTCAAATGAAGTGAGGGTATATATAGGACATCATCGCACTGTGGGCGATGGATTCCCCATGATAAATACAACACCCACATAATAACCCATTGATTATGGTATCATACATTGATGCTGAAAAGAGGCAAGGTGTCATGGAAAGTGAAAGAAAGGTTTCATATGCCATAGATATGGATGATAAATAAATATCATGATGAGATGCAAGCAAGAAACTATGCATGCAATGTGCATTGACCTAGGAGGATAAGGATACCTAGTGCAAGTAGTACTACGGACAAGACCAAATAGCAATAATCTATCTTTTTTTTGTATCTAAACCATAATGGTTATGTTAATAACAATTCCCCATTTCGGAAGGCCCCATAAGGTACATGCTCTAGAAAGAGATACATCAGTGACCCTTATCTACATAAAGGAAATTGTTCGTAACATGTATGAAAGATGATAAGTGAAAAATAATATTTATACAAATACAATGAAAAATATACCTACACCAAACCCCCTTGAAGCATATCATAGGTGGAAATAAAGTATGTCCGGAAACAAGGTTTGGCGATATACCCAAGTAAAATGTAACTCTCGAGAAAGTCGAGACATGGAGAAAACCCAAAGGGAAAAACTCCCCCAAAAAGAGAGTAAAGAAACGAGGATGGATTGAAATACCCTCAAAAGGTTATATTAATTTAGTGTGCACCCCATGCAGAGATCACAATTGAAGAAACATACCATCGGTGAAGGGCATTTTGAAGATATCTACAATATTCTCTCGATATCTCGAATATATATAAAATACATGACCTATGCATAAATAAACCTTTGATGAAATGCATGTGAATCTCTATGTGCTTGGTCCATTGATATTCGACTTGATTCATAGAGTAATAGTATTTTATTTCCATCTTTACTAATTAATTGGGCTAGAACCTAGTGGGAAAGCGTAACTTGAACTACAATTACGATTCGAACATCACCAACCTAGTTTAAATGTATGCATCCAACCAATTCAACATTAATACCATTTACATAGTGAATCTCAAATATCCATGTACCTTGAATATAGTGAGGAATCCTCCTATATTATTTCTAGTGTAGCTCATGAGACTGATAATAATGGTATAGCTTAGATACCAAATGATAGAATAGAATAAGATTGCAATGACCAAAGAGGGACGGAAGCCTCACAAATATTATTGATCATGAAATCAGATTACATTACAATGCAAGAGCTGTAATATTTATAGATATTAGACAGCCTCATATGGATAGACATGACACCCTAGCAGACACCAACTACGAGATGATAAGACCCATCTCACATGCACATGTAATTACTACTAATACCAATATTGAATGTTATCCAACATAACAATATTGAATGCAAGTCACTAGACTAGAGTGCACATGTTGCACATTATTAAATAAAAGACAATGCAATAAATATGCCTATGCTAAATTATGCTAACATTCCCCCCCTTAATTTTGCATAGTTTCCAATGAAGTGGAGAGGAACTCTGCGAAAGGTGAATTTGTCACGTGCAAGTGACTTAGTGAAAACATCTGCCTTCTATTCAGTCAGTAGGATGTAATCGGAGCCTGTATGTTGTGCTTCAAGACATGCTCGCATATGAAATGAACTCGTGCCTCAATATGCTTGGTTCTCTCATGAAATACTGGATTGCGAACAAGCTTCAGAACTCCTTCATTATCAACATATACTGGAGTAGATTTCTGTTGTGGTAGACCAATTCCTTCCAGTATTCGGCGTAGCCATATTGCTTCACAAACAGCTTCACCTGCAGCTCGATACTCTACTTCTGTAGAAGAGCGAGAAACAAAGTTCTATTTCTTGCTTCCCCATGATATCGGTCCAGATCCCATAAAGAAGACGAAGCCTGATGTTGACTTCCTATCATCCATGTTTCCTGCATGATCTGAATCTGAATATCTTGTCAAGAAGAAGTTGTCGTTCTTCTTGTACTCTAGACCAAGGTCAACTATACCCTTTAGATATCTCAGTATTCTCTTTGCTGCTTTCCAATGACATATTTTTGGTTCTTGCATGAAGCGTGATAAATAGCTGATATCTGGTCTAGTATATGTCAGGTAAATGAGACTCCGATCAATCGCCGATAGAGAGTTACATTCACCGGTGGTGATGGATCAGAACGAGATAACTGAAGTCTCACTTCCATAGGTGTAGCAATAGGAGTGCAATCCATCATCCTAAATTTCTCGAGCGTTGTCTTGGTGTATTTCAACTGTGACACAAAGATACGATTCTCTTTTTGCCATACTTCCAACCCAAGACAATAGTGCATGAGCCCGAGATCCGTCATGTCGAACGATCGATTAAAATCCTTCTTTGTTACATCGATCATCTTCACGTAACTTCTGTAATGACTAGATCGTTGACATAAACAACCACAATGACAATCTTCCCCCTTTCTTTTGAGGTAGAGATTGGGGTCATAAGGATTCCTTTCGAATCCATGACTTATGAGATGCTCATCAATTTTGATGTACCATGCCGGGGTGCTGTTTAGGCCATATAGAGATTTTATGAGTCTACATATCATCATCTCTTTTCTGGTATTACATAACCCTCTGGCTGAGTCATATAGACTTCTTCTTGCAAATCTCCATTAAGAAAGGCACTTTTCACATCCATTTGGTGGACTTTCCAACCAAATTGTGCAGCTAGAGCAAAGATCATCCTGATTGTCTTGATCTTGGTTGTGGGAGCAAATGTCTCCTCATAATCAATGCCTTCTTGTTGTGCATACCCCTTTGCTACAAGCCTTGCTTTATACTTGTCAATAGTCCCATCTAATTTGTACTTAGTCTTGAATATCCATCTGCATCCAATGGGTTTCTTCCCTGGTGGAAGGTCAACAAATTGCCATGTGTTGTTCTTCATCACTGATTGATACTCTAAATCCATGGCATCTTTCCAAGATTTTGATTGTAGGGCTTCTGAAGCTGTAGATGGCTCAATTGTTTCAACAACTCGCTCATTAGGGCATAATTGACCTCTTCACGAGCTTGAATGCGAGTTCTAGGTCCAAGATTGGACGATGTGCTAGGTGCTTCATCCAAATTTGCATCTCTTATTAATTGAGTATACCATTTAGGTAACTTATTAGCTGTTCCATTGGATTGTGGTGGATCCAAGTTTTCACCATCATCCAATTCATCATTGTCATCTTCAGTGGGAACATCAAATTTTGTCTTCACAAGAGGTGTATTCTGCATGTTTGTTGAGTCGTTGAGTGGAGCATCTGCTTGTTTCTTCTCAAAGAACTCAACATCCCTACTTGTGTATACTTTCTTTGCTTTCGGATCCCATAATCTATACCCAAGTGCTTCTTCACTGTATCCAATGAATATCAATTTCTCAGCTTTCATATCCAACTTGTTCCTATTCTTCTTGGGTATGTGCATGCTAGCTTTACACCCAAATACTCTTAGGTGTGTAATTGATGGTTTCGATTTGACCATGCTTCTTGAGGTGTCACTCCTTCAAGAGCTACTGTGGGCACTCTGTTCAACAAATAGATTGTTCTTCTTGACGACCTCGCCCAAAATATCTTTGTTAATCCCTGAGTCATCAATCATACATCGCACTATTTCCATGATAGTATGATTCCTTCTCTCAACTATACCATTCTCATTGTGGTGTGTGAGTAGGAGGCATTTGTCGACAAATCCCATGAGCTTCTAGGTAAGTCTTGAACTCATTGCTTGTGAATTCCCCTCGCTCGATCCGAGTGGAGAGTTTTGATCTTACGACCAACTTCATTCTCAACAAGTGCTTTGAACTTCAAATGTTTCAAAGGCTTGACTCTTGTTTCTTAGACAATATATCCACATCTTTCTTGAGTAATCATCAACACAAAGCATAAAGTATTGACATCCGAATGACTTGGTTGTATGGGCACAGTAAAGATCGGTGTGCACCAAATCAAGCTTTCCTTAGCTCTATATGTGTTCTTCGGAAGGGTACTCTGTGTTTCTTTCCACTAGGCAATTGTGACACTTGTCAATGTTGTGCTTGAGTGTAGGCAATCCTTTCACCATGTTGCCCTTTTGAAGTGTTTGGAGATAGCCAAAGCGATGTGACCATATCTGCGATGCCATAGTTCTGCGCAGATTGTGTGTCTTTGGTACTAGAGCTTGATCATCCTTGTGGACAAAATCAAGTTGGAACATCGTCCCACATTGGAGGCTCTGCTACAATCTTGGAACCTCTTGACTTATCTCTTATCAAGCACACTTTTCTCCATTATTATGGCACAAAATCTAACTTCAAGTTGTGATCAAGGAGTTGACTAAGCGATAGCAAATTCTTGGTCAACCTGTGTACATCAATACATTTGTGATTTTGCAGTCATGCTTTCAAGAGGTAGTGAAATGTTTCATCCCCTTCGACACTTTGTATGATGAGTCATCACCTAATGACACATGGTTCTTGTTAGGTGAGTCACGTAGTGTGTAGAACCAATCCTTGCGTCCAGTCATGTGTCGAGTTGCACCCGAGTCAACATACCAGATATCTTGTGTGGACTTGGTTTCTTCATCAAATTGAGCAGAATACATGTGGTGTCCTTCATCTGAATCATCCTCATGTTCAGCAATGTACCCTTGTTGTTTGGGTTTTCTTTGCCAATTACCATTTTTCTGCCCTTGATTGTTGTTGTTGTTGGACTTCCCTTTATTTGAATTATTGTTACCCTGATGGTTATTGGGTTTTGAATTGCTTGATGAACCCTTTTTATAGGAATTGTACCAACAATCTTTGATGTCATGTCCCCCTCTATTGCAAATGGGACACTTCTTGGTGTTGTCTCATTGACTTTGGTTTTGTTGGGACTTCTTGTGATTGGATTGAAATTTTCCCTTTCCTTTATGATTGGAAGATAGTGCTTGCTCATCTTCCTGATCTTTGTTGTTCATTGCCTCTTCTTGTTGGAGTAGATTGACCAACTTCTCAAAGGTGATTGTGTGTTCACTCATATTGATAGTTGTCACAAAGATTCTATAGGAAGGAGGAAGTGCTCGCAACACAATTGGTACGAGGTCTTCATCACTTATCTCTTTTCCCAATGCCAATAGAGATGCCCTCAAAGTAGCAACTCGTCTCAAAAAAACTTCAACCTTCTCATTGTGCTTGAACTTGAGAGTATGTAGTTGTGATAGTAGGTTGAGGATGGCATTCTTATTCTTTGCCTCATAGACTATGCTCAACTTATCCCATGCATCCTTGGCCGATGTGGCATCTCTAATGTGGGGTTGCACATCGTCTGTTACACTAAACAAGATGATCAACTTGGCCTTTTGATTGGCCCTGTCAAATTGAACTTGTTGTCTTCCATCATCAAGTGATCTTGTTGTTTGTCCATCTACAATTGTCCATAGGTCTTCAAACTCAAGTAACATCTTGATCTTCGGTTTCCATGCAGCATAGTTGTCTCCTCTAAGCAGTTGTGAATCTGGCAAGAAGAACTTTGGTGCTTGTGCACCCATTTCTGCAATCTGAATTTCTGAAACTCTGAATTTCTGACAAAGGGTAAGGCTCTTATCACTCCAGGTTTATGGTCTCCCTCTCAATATACCGTCAGAGCCAATATACCAAACCTTTCTATATATGCTCCTTCCGATATACCCATCAAGTACATGGAAGAAGATCACCATTTCAATATACCGTCAAGACGGAAAGAGGTGTTAACGCACGTGAAAGAATTTAGTATGTGGTACTTAGACAATATGGAGAGGGGTTTGTGCAAGCACAAACGGATGGGAGGGCTCAAATGTGTGTGTATTGTGTCCTTATTACTCCCCGTCGATTTTATAGGGTCGATGCCCAGACGATGTTTAGGCAGTTGTGTTAGGTGTTAAGTGCAGTAGTAGTCACGACGGCATCACCCGTAAGTGCTTCCCAGAGGCACCGTATATACCGAACGCTGCTATGAGATCAAAGATCTCGTGTGATAGAACCAAACATAAAATAAAAAATGTGCACTTTTTTTTTTTTTCACTTTATGCACCAAGATTAGTACAACATCCTCTCAAAGTACATCAAAATGAAGTTTTTGTGTCCCCCCTCTTTACAAAAAAGGGTCTAGAATCACAAAATACACAATTTAGGCCAAAAATATTTTTTTACCCCAATAGGTGTTTTTCCGCTAAATTTAGCGGTGGCTCTAAATGTGTTTGGTGAGCTTCTAAATTTAGAAATCTCCCAAAATTTAGTAATTTCTCCAAATTTTCCAAAAAAATAATTTAAGAAAAAAATATGGAGAGAGTGGGAATTGAACCGGCCCGACTTTGTTTGTTCCCAAGATCCAAACAAACAATCTGAATATTGTTTTCATCTTTTCTCACAAACCGTGATCTGGGTTTTTCTAAAATTTTGACAACAGCATCATACAATATTTTTCTTGAAACCCACAAAATTTCAGAAGAATCAGAATCTTGGTTTTTGAGATCTTACCAATTTACCATAGCCTAGATCGATTTTTTTTGAGAAAAAAATGATCCGACTTATCATGTACTTTTTTCGTCATATGTAGAGGCCGAATCTGAAGATGATGTAAACTGAAAAGTTGTGCATCTCCTTCTTATCTTTCCAAAAAAATGGCACATCAATCCAACATTGTATGAAAAAGTTACGTTCTTTTTTCTAAGAGCTATCTGCTTGGAATTTGGCCGATTGGACTAGACATTGCTCCCGAATTATTCACACCTCCACTTTCAGATCTGATTTTTTTTTTTTTTTTTAGATCTAATCTTTTTTTTTTTCTTTTTATCTGCAATTTTTTTCAAGATCTCTCTTTTTTTTTTTTTTTTTTTTAATATCTCTTTTTTTTTTCACAAATCTTTTTTTTTTTTTTTTAGATCTCGATCTTTTTTTTTTTTTTTATCTCGCAACTTTTTTCAAGATCTCTCTCCTTTTTTTTTTTTTTTTTTTTAATATCTCTTTTTTTTCACAAATCTTTTTTTTTTAGATCTACAATTTTTTCCAAGATCTTTCTCCTTTTTTTTTTTTAAAGATCTCTAAATCTGAAATATTCCGCCAATATGTTAGATCAATTGGCTATGCCAATGACTAATAAAAAAATTTACCTTCCAAATAAGTGGATAGGTCAAATTTTAGTTGATGGATGCTTGGGAGGAATGGAGGCTACGGGATGCTTCAATGGCTCTCCTTTGATGCAGATCTTCTTCTCCAATGGATCCTCTCCAATAGTGCTCCTCTTCAACCTTACTTGGATAGAACCTACTATGATACCAAATGATAATAATGGTATAGCTTAGATACCAAATGATAGAATAGAATAAGATTGCAATGACCAAAGAGGGATGGAAGCCTCACAAATATTATTGATCATGAAATCAGATTACATTACAATGCAAGAGCTGTAATATTTATAGATATTAGACAGCCTCATGTGGATAGACATGACACCCTAGCAGACACCAACTATGAGATGATAAGACCCATCTCACATGCACATGTAATTACTACTAATACCAATATTGAATGTTATCCAACATAACAATATTGAATGCAAGTCACTAGACTAGAGTGCACATGTTGCACATTATTAAATAAAAGACAATGCAATAAAATGCAATAAATATGCCTATGCTAAATTATGCTAATAGAGACTCCTAGAGGAGCATAGAGACTAGGCCTACTGCATACACAAATTTTGCTCTAGTTTGTTCCAAATATATAAGGATGCCTACAAGTTGTCGATACAAAGTAGTAAGCGACCATTGGTGAAGTACAATAATCATCAATATTGACTCTAAATATAAATGGAGTTAGAGGTTGCTCACAATGAACCATATGAAACTAGAAAAGTTAATTGAGACCATACCTAAGTTTTGCAATGGATATCCCTACGTCATTCTATGAAATTTGAATCCCAAGGAAGTAATGTATGGAACCCAAGTAATTCATGTAATATATTTCCTTTATAATTTCCTTCTCAACTATAATAGATGATGAAGAAATACCTACGATTCGAAATTCATATAAATAAAGAACCACATTCAAAATAATAATTTCCTATTGTAAAATGTATACATTTGGATCAGAGTGACATCTAGTAAACCCTAATATGAGAAGAAAGGAATCCATCTTGGCATACAAAGTTGCAGGGGCCTCTTTGAGGCCCTAGTTATATTTCCTAAGTATACAAGCTAAGGTATACTCCGAAGAAATCCCTTTGGATATTTTGTATAGATCTCCTCCTATAGATCACTGCAAAAAAATTCACTCTTTACATCTATATGATGAACATATTAGTGATGAGATACATCAAGGTAAAGGGTGAGTTTGATAGAGCTCACTTTGGAAACTAGTGTAAAATTCTTAGTGTAGTCAATGTTATGAACTCATGAAAACAAAAATTTATACCAATCATGCTTTGAACTTAGTGCTGGAACCATATGATGCATATTTACTCGATATATCGACTTGTATTGAACCATATTCCTTTCCTTAATAAGGTGTGACAAATCCCAAGTGTTTTCCCCAATGAAGGAATTTTAATCCTCGTGCATAGTTGTGTCCCATTTAGGAATACTAGAGGCATCTCAAACCGTGTGTGGATCATAGGAAGAGGAAAAGAAAGAATGTGGCCCATCCTTGAATTACGAATGTGTTTGTATGAAATATGTAGGATCCCCGCTTAAAATTACCTACACTATACAATGTTGACCTAGGCCAAATAAGACTACAAGTAGTAGAGTCGGAGTAGAATATTCATCATCTAAGCCACATATGGATGTGGAAGGAGGAAAGGGTACATCACTATTATTTTTTAGGAAATAGAAGAATTAGATATTCATCACTACTAGTTATATGCCTAGGAAACTTCTTAAGAATTTTCTCAAGATCTTAAAATTGTAAGAATCATCCTAAAAATATCCAAGTGAAGTTTAATGAAGTGTCAAGTATCAATCATCCTTAAATTCGACACCCCTCTAAGTAAATAACTCATGTGTGGTCAAATGAAGAATATTTTATCCCTTAACACCATCTTGGTATCCCTTAAAGATGTAATTTTTTATTCTAAGATTTCATACCATTATATTTATTATTATGTTTGCAAGCCATAGTTGGAGATTTAAATACTTTTAAGATCTTAAATTGACGTTTTACAACCATCCTAAGCTTCAAAATGAGGAACTCATTTTAAGACATTGTGAAGGACATGGTTTTATAGGAAATTATATTATTTAATAGCTTTAAAATTATATTACGGTGTCAATGATTTAGAGTCAATCATAAATTTATCCATCTCTTTCAAGATATTTTTCTTCCATTCTCCAACCCCATTTTGTGAAGTATTTTAGGTAAGTCTCCATTGCAACTAAATCTTGTATGTAGTCCTAAACTTCTCAAACCTATTACTAATATATTCCCCACTATTATATATTCACACAATAATTATGAATTTGATTGACTACTTATCTACAAGATCAGAAAGTCCTAAATAATCATAAACATTTGACTTCTTACAAATTAAGTAGACCCATTTCTATTGTGAGAAATCATCAATGAAAGTGATAATGTATCATTCCTTTGCGAAGAAAGTTTTGGGAAACATCCATGTGACATCTTTGTGTACCAAATCTAATATATTTATATCTCTCTAAGCCATGTCTTTGTCAAAATTCTCTTCCAAATTCATTCCAAGGGTGAACCCATGACAAATACCTTTAGACAAACTAAATCTAGGATATCCTTTGACCATATTATGTTTTCTCAATTGTTCCAAGTAGTTATAGTTGAGGTGAAAAATTACTCATGCCATAGTCTACTAAGCCCATCTAAGTGAATTATGTTTGCACTATGGAAATGTCGAGACATAATTGAGATAAGGTATATAACCATGACCGATGATATGAATTTTCTCTACCAATGTAGTATCAATGTGTAGCTCTATGACGATAAATAAATAATGGTTGAGTTCAACTATCATGTCTTTCTAGATGTTTGGTAAACTAATATCAAATTGGTGGAAAGTGTGAAGTAGCAGAACCATAATTGCACAATGATCAAAACACAAAACATACACAATGTCTATTGCTTAATCAATTTCATATGAAACAACTTACAAATATATATGAGATAATTTTCTTATTATCTAAGAAATTTCATATAACTCTAGTTATTGTTGATGAGTTGTTATAATAACTCTCAACACACTCCGTAATTACATTGGTTATTATACCTCACAACAACTAATTTATATTTACAATTATATTTACCAGTATAATGTAAGCACTAAAATAGTATTGCTAAAATTCCCGCTTAGTGCCCACATGGGGAAAACCTACCTTTGTACTTGCACCTACTTTCATGATTTGGTGATTTTCACAGGATGATCACAAACCCAACGTATGGTTTTACATATGGTTGACTACGAACTGATAATGGTGGTTTTATAAAATGGATTACCTCATACAAAAAAAGGTTATGGTTTTTCGTATCAATTACCAACAACCAAAAGTGGTGGTTTTACAAAGTTGTTTACCAAAACCTTGAGAAACTAAAGGTTTTACAAGTGGTTTATGAACAACCACATTATGATGTGCCAAGTACTATTATAAACCCTCATACATATCTAATGATAGTGAATAATATAGGAAATGATGTTGTTTATACACACATAAGAAATACAGTCATGATGGAAATAGAACATTGGATCATGTTCCACCCCTTAAATGTGAACTTTCCATTTATTCACACCACATAGGAACACACGCAAACTCAAGTACATTGAAACCGAAACTACGAAAACACACAATTGAAACAACATGTACCACCAAACATTCAATGTGGCCCCATCATTGGTGATTTATGAGAGGTCTCTGATTGACCTCCAACCTTTGTCTACCTCCATCCTCTAGTGTTTGTATAGAATAGAAAATCATGATAAATATAGTCATATTATTCATTTATGGATTCTTCATCTTCCTCTTATTCTTATTCTTCGTGATTATATTGGATTTGTTTGAGTTAATTTTTCCTATGAGTAGATCCTGAGCTCTATTTCTACAGTATTTGAAAGTATGTGCATTTTTATTGAAGTAGAAACAATCAACTTCTCGCTCATTTGTAAATGAATTTTTTATTTCTTTTTCACATACATTTGTGTTTCTTATTCTACATATTCTTTGGTCCTTTTTTCTTCATCTGGAAAATATGATATCATATATTATAATGAGTTGGAAGGAATCTGACCAAGAGTGAACACAAAATTACTATATTTGGATGGAAAACTATTCAGCAAAATAAATTTTTCATCCTCGTCTTCTACTAGAGATTAAAATTCTGCAATTTATCTCAAAAGATATCTCAAATCGTTGATGTGACTAGACATTGTAACTCCATCACTCATTCTCGCAAAATTTAAAGGTAGGGACTAGGTGGATCTATAAGAACCAAAAAAAAATAGACATGATTCATCACCTCTAGAAAAAAACACGTTTCTCTAATACAAGATGAAATGAAAAACCATATTTGCAAAATGATAAAAATACAAAACATACACAATGTCTATTACCTAATCAATTTTATATGAAACTACTTACAAATATATAGAGAGCATTTTCCTATTATCTAGGAAACCTCCTATAAAAAATCTAGATATTGTTAATTAGTTTTTAAAACAACTCTCAACACACTCTTACATCGGTTATTGTACCTCAAAATGACTATTTTATATTTACATTTACCACTATAATGTAAGTGTAAATATAAATTAGTTGGTTTGAGGTACAACAAGTAATGTAATTACGGGAGTGTGTTGAGAGTTGTTTTAACAACTCATCAACAATAGCTAGAGTTGTTATAGGAGGTTTCCTAGATAATAGGAAAATTATCTCCTATATATTTGTAAGAGGTTTCATATGAAATTGATTAAGCAATAGAAGTTGTGTATGTTTTGTGTTTTGATAATTTTATGATAGAGGAATTTTTATATTTCTTTTTCACATACATTGTTGTTTCTTCTTCTACATCTTCTTTGGTCTTTTTTCCTTAGCTAGAAGAGACAATATCATATCCTCCAATGATTTCAAAGGCATATGAAAAGAGTGAAAACATCCATCTTGTATTTTGATGGAAAACTTTTCAAAGATAATAGATTTTGCATCCTCATCTTCTATGGAGCTTTGACTTTCTGCAAGTTGTCTCAAAAGAGATCTCAAATTATTTATGTGACTAGACATTGTAACTCCATCACTCATCCCGTAGGATTTGAAGGAAAAAATATGGTGGATCTATAAGAAAAAATAATAATAGATGGGATTCATCACCTCTAGAGGGAAATACGTAGCATAATACCGAGATGAAGCAACAAAACTATATTTACACAATGATCAAAACACAAAACATACAAAACGCCTATTGCTTGATAAATTTCATATGAAACCAGTTACAAACATATTGTATATCATTTTCCTATACTCGAGGAAACCTCTCTAATAACAACTCTAGTTATTGTTCATGAGTTGTTAAAACAACTCTCAACACACTCTCGTAATTACATCAGTTGTTGTACCTTACAACTAGCTTATATTTAAATTTAAATTTACCATTATAATTTAAGCACTAAAGTAGTATTCCTAACAAAATTTTGGTGAGCTTAGAACATTGTTGAATGTTCCACCATTTACTTTAATTAAACCACTCCTTGCAACTACTACAAAGGTATCATCACAAAGTATAATAGAGGACAATGGTAAATAATTCTACAAAAGAAAAATGAACTTAGGAGAACCCATTTGGTGCAAAGTACTGGAGTTAATGATCCATTATCAAGGTGTATCCACTAATGTGACTAAATCCCTACCCTTCTTCTCTCTACTTTTTTATTCCTTATAAGAATCTTGGGTAGATGAGGATGATTTCATAAATTTTAAGAACTCCTAATTATTAATTTCAATAATATGAGTGAGGTATTCAACATTTTTCTTCATATAATTTTGCTCATCATGGTCATTTTTATTGTAAGAATAGCTTACACTTAACCATTTCCTTCTTAGGTTTACTTTGAGGAAGTGAGCTACGTGTTTTGTTTTATTTGGGATGGTTTCTAATATTTTCTCTACCCTTGATTCTTTTTCTTTTATTTTTTTCTCCTTGTTGTTAGAAACCTATTGTTTTCCATTCTCATGTAAAACAAAGTATGTCATTTAGAATAATTCCATTATCCAATCTACATTTGTTTTTATTTTTCCCTCGACAACTATCCAGTAAAGATATCAAAATATGGAATTTTCCATGTTCTTCCGAGTGCATCCTTGGTGGTATGAAAGGTGTAGATCAACATTGATTATTTTGGACCTAGTTTTGAAAGGAATGAAAGGATAAGTTGTGAGTTATTATTTTCAATTCCGCATTTGTTCAACTCGCAATCTTACTAATTTGAACATTGTAAAGAAGTCCTAGAGTGTGTCCAAAGTAATGGGGATTACACTTATAAGTTCATTTTCTAGTTCATGCCCTCTCATCTTTGTTAGCATATGTTGCGTATTTCATATTTTAGGAGTGTTTATTTTGTTTTATCCCTTTATTTTATCTTCCTTGGTGTATTCCATTATTCTCTCTCCTTCATCCAAATCGTCCTCCTTCAGTTTATGGGAATGTAGTTGATTATTTCTCCTATATAATGTACGTGCTTCTTCATAGTCAAATAAGTGTGTGTGAGTACTTCACTCCACATTATTCTCTCCTATCTCGCCTCCTAAATTTTGGTATAAGAGAAAACTTTATCTCTTCCTATGCATCGAAGGATTCTTCTATTTTTTGTGCGTAGAAAGGCTTATTCTTTGTCTTGCGTACAAGGGAGAGGATCTAAGTAAAGAGCCGAAGAAAAGTGCGTGTAGCAGGAGATAAGTGCGTGGAGCTGCATACACCAAAAACCTACCATAAGAGTATTGCATCTTGTGTTGTTCACAAAAAAACCAGCGTGGAAGTCTTCTACAACCTGCTACGTGGAGAGGCTACGTAGATGTCTGAAACTACGGTCTGTGTGGGAGATTGTGTAAATTCACATCCATGTGTCTAACTATTGCATGAAAAATAAAGAATACCAACAAAGCATCTGTAATTTTCAATGTAGAATAAACCTTCAGCCTGCGTGGAGAAAGGAGAGACTACGTGGAAAAGATTAAAGTTTTTGTTGAGTGAAAAGAATTCCACACCTGTATTGAACGTGCGTGCTTAGATCGAGAAAGAAGGAGATTCAATTTCTGCGCTAAGGAGATTGCTGACTCATCTTGCTACATAGACCCATCTTGGATGACTGCGTGGTGTGGATAGAAGAATTTCTATCTGAGTTTTGTGTGGAAGAATCCACTTGTTTTTTATGTATTTTGTCTTATTTATGCTGCAGCAAATACAAAACAAGTTTTGTGTGGTAAAAGAAGTTTAGGAAAACAAAAAAATTATTGCCAATAGCATGCATGGATATTCTAAATGGAAGATTCTTTGATCAGCATAAGGTGACGGTTCTTGCTCTGTGTGGAGAGTTGTATGCAAAAGCTATTGTTAATAATAAAAATGTGGCCAACATATTTGATTCCTTCGTGGAAGTCTGAAACTACGTTTGGAGAATTTATCTGCTCATAGCCACGTGGGAAGATAGTCATTGTTGCAGCATAGAAGATCTCTAATGCTTGTTTCCTGATCTGCATGTCTTCAGCAAAGAGTTGGAATTGAACTACTGTGTGGAAGTTTGATACTCTACCAAGGCAACGTGAAGCTAATCCTACAACACTTCGCCGAATGTCGAGTGTAGACAACTCGATTGAGAGCGTCAATAACATGGTCGCCACAACCAAAAGCTGAAACATCAACTCACCAGCAAGAGAACACCATGAAGAAGCTCCTGAGGGCTCCGGGTTCTACTTTGCATTGCTCAACGAGCTTCGAACACCGGCAATCTAGCCTTTGACAAGCTAGTTCAAGAACTTCTTGAATATTTCCTTTTCAACGTCAACTATCAAGCAAAGTGAGTATGGGAAGAATTAGAAGTTGGGTATGATGTTGACTATGATGATGAAGAAGAATGCCCTACAAAGCATCACCATCTCATAGCACGTGAATATCACGAGCATCTACGAGCCAATAATTCTCATCAGTGAGTCAAAGTTGTAATAACTCTTGAAATAAATAAATAAATATTTTTTTATTACAATGTCTACTCCAAGTTACTTCTTTCCGATGCTTAGTTGCTCAAAGGGTCCAATTTTGCGGCTGGAAGACAAAAATGAAAACAATCCTTCAGTTTGAAGGATTATGGGGGTTTGTCACGCAGTCGGTGCCTCGCTCCCACAACCCCCGACAAACTAATAAAATATGAGATGGCTAGTGCTAAAGCCTTGATGCTGATAATGCTTAGTATCAGTGACGATGTGCAACCGCATGTTTAGAATGCAGAGAAACTAAAGGAGGCTTGGGATGAGTTGGCGACCATTTATGAAGCCAAAAATCAGATGAAGGTACTTACTCTTTAGTCAAAGCTACACCCTCTCTACAAGGTCGGATGAGAAAGTGGAGGAGTTCTTACGTCATGTGGCTAAGCTGAGATCGGAGTTATTAGTGCTCGGTGAAATGGTGGATGATAAAATTCTCATCACAATCACCTTGAGAGCACTCCCTTCTCAATTCCGAGTGTTTGTTATGACACTGAATGTGTCTAAACAAATAGTGACATTCGAAGAGCTTGTGAATTTGTTATAGCAGGAAGAGGCCATCACTTCATCCCATGAGGAGTCTCAGGATAAAGCCCTGTTCTCAAAGCCTTACCGTGGCTAGAAGAATCAGAAGGGTCCCCTAGAGAAGCCAAATCAAGTGCAACCAAACAACAACAGAAAGATCAAAAGTCAAAGAGATGGTGTCACATTTGTAGAACCAATACTCATGACATTGATCACTACTAGCATAATAGCTTGAAACATGGGTCTTCAAGCCATACAAGAACATCTGGGCGTGAAGATTTTCAAAATTCCAAACGACGTCCCCACTAGAGAAAGTAGAAGGGACATCTCGCAGCCCAAGAAGATGATGAATCTGATGAGGAGACATCAGAAGGAGCCCATTATGGTAAGAACCTTGTACTCGTCTCTCAAAATTCTCAGCCCATGAAGAAAGTATGGTTGATAGACTCCGGTGCAAGCAAGCATATGTCAGGTGACAAAAAGCTATTTGATTCACTACACAAAGAACCAACTAAGATCGAGTTCGGATAGCGGATGACAAAGAGTACATTGCGTAGAAGGAATAGGGAATGTCACCATTCCTCTGGGACCACAAAAATGTACACTTACAAAGGTACTATATGTTCCTGGCTTGACTAGCAACCTCTTATCAGTTACTCAGCTCTTGAATCATCACCTTAAGGTATAATTCCTTGTTCAAAATGGCATTAAATCATGCTTAATCTCCCGACAAGGTACGATTATTGCTAAAGCATTTATAAAAGACAAGTTATTTGCTTTAGATATTGTTTCATCTTCTGCAGTAGCTTTATCTGCTTCTACAATAGAATCAACTGCCCTATGGAATTTTAGATATGGAAACTTGTCGGTTAGTTCATTGC
The DNA here is from genome assembly GCA_018340775.1 of Taxus wallichiana var. yunnanensis. Lineage (NCBI taxonomy): Eukaryota > Viridiplantae > Streptophyta > Pinopsida > Cupressales > Taxaceae > Taxus > Taxus wallichiana. Next base: position 538,329,156 of record CM031243.1, read on the forward strand.
ACTAGATGAGTTCAAAAAATGGTCCATGGACTACCCAAATTGTCCAGTTCCTTGCCTATTTGCCCTAGTTGTCTTGCAGGAAAACAACATAGAGATCTATTTCAAGTGAGCACCTTCCATGCCAAGAAGTGTCTGGAGGTAGTTCATACCAATCTAAACAGCCCATTGCCTGCTTCGTTTTTAGGATACAAGTACTTCCAACTGTTCGTGGATGACCACTCTCACAAGATGTGGGTATATTTCCTAAAGAAGAAAAGTGAGGCTCTTCAACATTTCGAACTTCTATCATCATGTTATGAAAGAGACTGGACAACCACTTCTTCTACTTCACTCAAATCGAGGGGGGAATTTACATCAAATAAGTTCTTGGCCTTCCTGAACCAACACGACATTAAGCAACACTTGACTGCTCCCTACACACCCTAGTAAAATGGCATTATTGAGTGTCACAATCACATAGTGATGGAGATGGCTTCGTTGTATGCTAACAACTACAAAGCTAGAAGAACGCTATTGGGCTGAAGCAGTACAAATGGCTATATATCTTCTCAACAGGGCACCGACAAAGATTCTGAGTAACAAAACACCAGAAGAGGTGTGGAGTGGTAGAAAGCTGTCAATTTCTCATTTGTGAGTATTTGGTTGCACAACATACATGCATGTTCCAGCTTAGAAGAGAAAGAAGGTAGAGCCAAAAACACTCTCATGTATCCTTCTTAGCTACAACACTACCTTGAAGGTGTACCGTCTCATGGATCCTGAGAAAAATAAAATATACAAGATTTGGGACATGGTATGTGACGAGTCATCCTTTGACTCAATAGTATAAATAGAAGATCCACTTCTAACCACATCTCATCGATTAGTCTCGAATCGGATGATGAGCCGTAAGAGACTACTCGAGAAAAGATATGCTGCCAGGAGAACTATTTGTTGACCTTGGAGAACTGGAGAATGTGACTCCACATCAATCCACATGAAAACAACATAGTTCTTCTCAAAAGTATCCAAGTTCTTGTCTAAAGTGGGTACAAAGCACTATCAAGGACTCACATTTGTAACAACTCCCAGATACATCATCCGGAGTCAAAACAAGGAGTCAAACAAGAAATGAGGTAAACTTTGCACTCATGAGTTCACTAATGAATAGCTCGAGCCAAATAATGTTCGTGAAGCACTCATTCAACCTCAGTGGAAGGAAGCCATGGATACAAAATATGACTCACTCATGAAAAATCGGACATGGGAACTTGTCGATCTACCTATAGGAAAGAAACCCATAGGCTGTAAATGGGTTTTCAAGACAAAATATAAGGTAGATGGATCCATCGACAAACATAAAGCATGACTTGTAGCAAAAGGATATGCTCAGAAAGAGGGCATCGACTATGAAGAAACCTTTGCACCCATTGCAAAGATGAAGACCATCAGAGTAGTTTGCACACTTCACGGAAGACATTTAAAGGATGGAGACTTTAGTAGATGGACATCAAGAGTGCTTTCCTAAACGAAGTGATCTAAAAGAAGAAGTATACATGACCCAACCTGAAGGATTTGTTGATGAAGATCATCCTAAGAAGGTATTTCGTCTCATCAAATCACTTTATGGATGAAACAAGCTCCCAAGGCATGGTATATCAAGATCAACAATCACCTTTTGTAGCATGGGTTCACTCGTAGCCCCTTAGATTCGAATTTGTATATAAAGAAGGTAGGTAAAGAAATTTTCATTCTGGTTGTATATGTAGATGATCTTGTGATCACTAGTAGTTCAAAAGATCAAGTTGATATTGTAAAGAATGATCTCAAAAGAACCTTCGACATGATAGATTTGGGGCTACTACATTACTATCTTGGCTTGGAGATATGGCAAAAGGAGCATCACATTTTTGTCTCCCAGACAAAGTACGCCAAGACACTCCTAGAAAAGTATAGAATGTCTGACTATAAACCTATATCCACTCCCATGGAAAAAGGCTTGCAACTTTCAAGATTCCAGGACTCACCTCAAGTAGATGCTACTCTCTACTGTGCAATTTGTTAGAGGGTTCATCTATTTTACATATACAGACCAGATCTCTGCTTATGCTATTAGCTATCTTTCCAGGTTCATGCAGAATGGAAGAAATGTCACCTGGAATGTAGCAAAGCATGTTTTGATATATGTCTAAGGAATAACTGATTATGGTCTTGAATATAAGAAGAATGATCAATTCTTCTTTCAGAGGATCGTCGATACGACTCGTGACCACGCCGGATGCATTGATGACAGAAGTCAACTACAGGATACATATTTCATCTCGGATTTGGACCTATCTTTGGATAAGAAAGAAGTAGAATGTTGTTTCTATCTCATCCACAGAGGCATAATATCATGCCGCACGAGGAGCTATGTGCAAAGTGATATGGATACGTTGCATTTTGGATGACCTGGGAATTCTTGAAAAATAGTCACCTATTCTCTATTGCAACAATCAGAGTGTGTTGAAGCTCATGTAGAATCTAGTCTTTCATGAATGAACAAAGCATATTGAAATTGACTGCCATTTCATTTGAGAGCATGTCTTGAACCATCAAATTCAGCTCCAGTACTTTCCTACAGAAGCACAAATTCGACATTCTCACTAAATCTCTTGGAAAAGTGAAAGTTGAACTTTTCTGTGGGTCACATTTGATAGAATAATGTAATAAGGGGGAATGTTAGCATATGTTGCATAGATCATATTTTAGGAGTGTTTGTTCTATTTTATCCCTTTATTTCTCTTCCTTGGTGTACTCCATTGTTCTCTCTCCTTCATCCAAATCTTCCTCCTTGATTTAGGGAATGTAGTTGATTATTTCTCCTATATAATGTACATGCTTCTTCAAAATAAAATAAGTGTGTGTAGGGTACTTCACTCCACATTCTTCTCTCATATCTACCTCCTACAATCTCATCTTATTTCCAAAATAATTATTCTAATATAGTCTAAAATTTGTTAGGATTTTTGGAAGATTCAATGTGAAAGAGAATTTTTAGAGATATTTATAGACACGATAATCATGAAAGCTTCAACACACTACTTGTACCATTTAAATTTTTCTGTAGAAATATTTGGTTCAATTTCAAGCCCCTTTGTTATTCAAGTATAGTCCCTTAACCCTTTGAATGATTTGAATTTTACATTTTCATTCATGATAATTAAAGGGTGTCGATCGAGTTATAGAAATTATATCCATTTTTTAAGTATAGAAGAAGCTACGTGGAGGTAGAGATTGAAAAACACAACAAAAATGTAGAAATAGACAACAAAGAACACCCCCTTGAAATTATGCTTACATTGAGCTAGATTTGACACTCTATTTTTAGCATGTCTTATAAAATAAATATGCTCATATGGATGGAAAGTAAAAAACAATAAATTTTACAAAATACGAAACTCGAAATCAAGTAGAAAATCAAAAGTTGCATTGAAAATTATTTCTGTAATAACCAATGTAATACCTTTGCACTTAGAAATTTAAATGATCTATAATGACATTCTCAACAAAAGGGTGGTCGTCATGTCTAAAAACTGACACATCCATAAAAAAAAAATCTTTTACCTTCCACAACTATTCCATTATATTTGTACTACTAGTGGTTTCTCCTAAAGGAGCAAGTGTATCTTTGGAAGGATTTTTGACGAAAGGAGTGTTGTTGGAAGTGATATGGGATAAATAGAGCTAGATAGTTGGTTGTATATTCCAAATATTAGTGTCATAGTGTATGTATAATTTTTAGTATTTTTTGTTTGAGAGAGGCTTTCAAACAAAAACATAGAAAAATACATAGTAAGAGGAAGAGGTGTCAACAAGCTCTGAAGATCAACAACAATGAGATGTGATTTATAGACACAAGGAAAAGTTCTTTAATGATAAGTTTATCTCAAATCATTCATCAATGTGGAGTTATAAGGTCTGTGTAATACAATGTGTTGGCCTTAACACACTTGAGCTTTCGTAAATGGATTTTACTCATGAAGATACAAAGACAGGGAAATGTGAACTTGTATGTTTAATTTTGTGATAAGTTATGTGATCCCGAGGGTAGAGGGTAACAAATAGCATGAAGAAGTATAACTTATGTTGCCATTATTTGGGCATAAATTTGATATTTATATTTAAGCGTGAATCGAAATATTTTTACATATCAACTTTAGGAAAGCGTATCGATAATGGATTTACAATTTTAAGACAAAAGTGAGCTCACATATTCGTGAATCGGTGAAATCACATGCATACTTGGCAAAACGTGCAGGAATTACGATTACAATAGAACTTGAAACTTTACATATAGATTTGATGAAATCCTATGAGTGATCAATTTACCATCCTAGAACTCCTATGAACTAACGTATTCATAAGCAAGTGAAATCATCCACATACTTTGGAAAAAAACATTGCAAGAATTGCGATTCTGATGTAACTTGATGATATGATGTTTGACAACTGGAAAACATGAAATGTCAAATTGTAACAAGTCAATAACATTAGCCTAAATAAAATTATATAATTTGTTGTCTTATATAAAATAGCGTAATTTTTTTATTATACTTAAATATTTTTTTGAAAGGGAATATACCCTTATACGGAAGGGCTCAAAATCCAGACATTAAAAAAATTAGCAAAAAAAAATATCACAATCTAGATTTATCTAATCAACCCAACAATAGAAAGCATTCTTCCAAGATCACAGCCAAAAACTAGCAAACATACAACTAGAAAAAGCAACGTCACAAAGAACATAAGCTGCTCAACAACATCATAATAAGCCTAAATCCTAGATGCGGTGATGGAGGCAAAAATAGAACAGATTCATGCCTTTCCGAGACAATGGAAGGTTTAGATTTAGTGTATCCCTTCTTTTTTCTATCCACCACCTTCCATTCCTTATTTTCTTCTTCCACTAAGATTGGAAGAACAACTTCAATTGACTTGATAGGGATGTGACCCTCGGAAGGGAAATCAAGTCAAAATATATCACTGAATCACCACCACCGAGGAGAATAATCTTGAGGTTTCTTCTCTATTGTGTGGAAGCTCTTCCATGCTGGGTAAGTCAGTTTGCGGGGTTCCACAATCGGTTTTGTATGGGGATCGATTGTTAGATGCTCTGGTAGAGAATCTTTCCACCATGCTAGTTTGGTCTTTCATTTGGTATGCTCACAATCTTCTGTGATATGGCCAGTTTTGAAGAAACACCGACATCTAAAAGAAATTCCTTCGTAGTCTAGACTCTTCATCCGCATTCTTTCACCAATTTACAAATTAATTGCTTCTAGTAAGGCTTTGCAGGTATCAAGATCTACAAGGATTCATGCATAAGTAGTGTGGCTTTGGATGGAGGTCTTCTAGCCAACCGCACATAAGAAATAGTGAAATTTCGTTTTAAACATAATAGTTATTTTCAATGGAGTGAAATCTAAACTAATTTCCTCTATCATAATTTTTTTTCATTGTATGTTTATTCAACATAGGTAGTGGCGAAGAGAAGAATTTATACAGTTTATAATGACCACCTTCTATCTATGATTGTCATGCCGTCATTTGGCATGCGCTCGTTAGTTATAACTTGAATAATGTTTGTGATATGTTATGTGAGAAACGATTAAGTGTTATTGCAACATTTGGAAAGTTGTAATGGAAATATTCATTTTGCTCAACACTTTATCTTTTTCATTCTCGACACATCTTTTATAAAAAAATAGTCTAGTTTTTATATCAATGTCAATTGTTTAAGACAAGGAATTCTTGGAAATTTATAATTTTTTGAAAAACTAAAATTATAAAGAAATATTATTCTTGTGCCTAATGTATATTTCACATTTTTCATAGATAACAACCAAGTTATTTGTAAATGCAACATGGACATGTTCAAATTTCACTAATGGAATTCACTAAATTTTATTCATGTTCAAAATTGTCATAATAACAAGGATATAATTTTTTTTTAAAATATCCAATTAGAAACTGAAAAACCCTAACCATAAGCTCTCATTATTTTTAAAGTAGATGTACCACTAAGAGTGATAAAACATCAAAACATGTGGGATTTTATATTTAGGCATAAAATTTATATATTTTTAAGGTTGTGTTTTTTTAAAATGTCTCATATGTATTAGCTATTGTACATTCATGTATCAACTCATAAGGGTAATTTGATCTAGCTATAATGATGATGTGATACATACAAAATAGGTTTTATGGATATGGATTCGGAACAATTATATTATTTATGCAACATGTATATAAAAAGAAAAAATATATGGGATCTTAGAATTCATTATGATCGAGTGTCCTATGTTAAAGATGGTGTTAAGAAAAATCATTAAATATTGTCGAATAAATGTATTTCTTGTAGATTGTTGTCTCTTAAAAGTTTACCAACATATGACAAATTGAAAACTCTAGAAAACAATATATTAATGCATCACATTATCTTTATCTAATATTGTGAAATTGCGTGTGCCATGTTGAGGGGTGCATGGTTAATGCAGAAATATATAAATCAAAGGAATTTAAAAGCATCATTTCCTTTCCATTACTATTTCTCAATTCTTTATTTTATTGTAAAATCAAGCAAATAAAGCAATTATTTATATATTTTTATATGCTTTTGGAAATCCAAATCGTCAAAAATACTATTACTATTATTATTATTAACATATTTTGATAAATTTAAATTTGCATGACCTTAGGAACCTAGGTATGAAATTTATTTAGGATTAATTTGTAGTGTTTCATGGATACTTGCTCATGGAGGTCAAGCTATTCCCTCAATCCACAGGGGTGTTTACTGCCCTTTCCTCCATCTGGGATGAAGAAGCGAAAGTGCACTGCATTGATGTCCCAGAATCTGTGATTGAGAAGGCCAAGTCCAGGTTTCCCTTTGCACTAATTGGAGCTTTGCGCAGCTATCGTCCAAATATCGATCTTTGTCATAAATGGTGCGGACGGAAATGGGGAATGCTTTGGGTTGATATCATCGCTCTTCCCAGCCACGCCCTTTTGTTCAATTTTTCTAAGGAAGATGAGATGGTTAAGGTTCTCGACGCTGCTCCTTGGATGTTTGGAAGAACTGCCCTGCATCTGAAGCGATGGAAGCCAGGGGTTTCTCTCCAAATCAAGGAACTGCCCATTTGGATATCTCTGCCGGCTCTCCCAGTGGAATTTTGGGAGGACGAAGTACTTATTGGCATAGCAGCTTCAATGGGAGAGCTAATCTCCTTGGAACCTGCAACAAAAGCCAGAAGCAGGCTAGTAAGAGCACGACTATGTGTTAGTATGGAGGTGGGGGCTGTTCTCCCAAAGAATATCATTCTTTCTTCTCCCACGGGCCGTCTTGTGCAGAACATCATACCTGAAGACCACGGTTTGGTCTGTCACAAATGTTGGAAGGTCGACTTCCAAGCCAAACTATGCAAGTGTTCCATGGGGACAGTGGATGAAATGGACAGGAAAAACAGCAGAGAGGAGGTGCGGGTCATCGGAGGAGAGATCCCTGACCCATTGCGCACAGGAGACTGCAACAATGGCGAAACTAACCCGTCCGAAATGGCTCTGCTCGCGGCATTGCATGGCGACCTCCTGCTCGAGATGGGATGTGCTGCTATGGCGTGGAAGACGCGGGAAAATCCAATCAAAACAATTCACGAGTCAAACAAGGTAGATAGTGAATCTTCCGAATGGGAGACTGGGTCAGAGACAGATGTAAATACGGTAGAATTGGAGACTGCCACGAGGGAAGTGAACCGACAAAGAAAATCTATGAAAGATCATAAACAAAGACCTTTAAATGCAGATTTGAACCGTAGCAGAAGGAAGATAGACAGTACAAGTGAAATGATTTCATTATTGACTTCGGAGGCGAGGGTTTCAAATTCTGTCTCACCCATATTAAAAGGAAATTTAGAGGTGGTTTTCGACGCGTGGATGACAAAACAAGGCGGATTTGGAGCATTGTTTGTAGGAAATCTTTCCGCGGTTTCGTCCTCGTGGAGGTGCGCAAGGCCGAGGCACTTAGGATGGATGTAATTGTTCTCATCGGTGATGTTTCTTTGTTGTTTTCTTGCTGGGTTTTACGGGTTTTAGTGCTGTCTTTGGTAGGTTTTCTTCCTACTTGCGTCCTTGTTGTTTTTGACCTTTTGTTCTTTTGCTCGCTTGGGCACATCAAACCCGAGCCTTCTCTGTACAAGTGTATAGTCCCTTTCAAAAACTATTTGCCAATAATTAAAAAAAAAAACATATTTTGATAAATTAGTTTATGATCTATATCATTAAGTGTGTTTTTTTGCATTATTTATTTTACACTAATAAATATTTTTGTATTGACCTACCACAAACACTCATGGATGATGTTGTTATGAATAAATAATTATTTTTCTACATATAAATACATTGTCACGAATCAATTAATCAATCCATAATTACTACTATTATTTATTTACATTAAAACTTAATTGAAATGTTGATTTCACAAAATACATTTTAAATACAATTATTAATAATATAATAATTTTAATAAATCTTCATATATTCCTACCGGTCTCGACAAAACCAATTGATGCTTTTGCTAGTTTATATTCATATATGCCAAAGGATTGGGGTCCCATTGCTGACTTGTCCCTGTGAGTGCTAGTTATGTGGATTGTAATGAGTGACACGAAACTTGTCATTAAAAGACAATGAAAAGACAAGGAAATAAACTCATTGCATAAAAGAGAGTAGAAGTATGCATCTGCTAGGTGTTTTTCAATGTCCAAAAAGCCGAAAGGTTTCCAAAGTCCATTAAAACAAAGGAAAAAAATCAAAATGGAAGGCAAAACCTACAACCTGAGTCTAAGTTTTTACATGAGTTGGAGGCATAAAACAACATATTATGATTGACAACAAAGATAGAAACGCATCTCTTTTTTGAGATGCCCAAATAAAGCAAAGGTGATCCTCATGTTTGCCTCGTATGGAGCTAATGTAGTTCAACTAACAACTAGGATTGATGGCCCTCATTTTATTAATTATATGTATGATTAAGACACCTATGGGTAAAGCACTTGTGTCTACCCTTCAATGAAAATGTACATATGGATGGGTGCGTGATCCATAAAAACACATGATATCATGGATACACATGCCTTAGTTCAAAAATCAAATACCGAGTTCCTATAAGGAAGTGATTCATGCTTGCATTATGCACCGAGGAAGTCCACATGCAGAAACGTTGAGACAAGGATGGAACCTTAAATGAAAAAGCACATGAGACACCTCTAAAGAACATGTAACCAAGGTTCTCACACAAGAATGTGATCCGAGACAACCCCATTAACAAACTTATCACATTTGTTGAGAAATGGAGAAATCATTACGCATAACCTTTTAAGATTGAAAAAACGTGAATAATACCAAAACTAACGAAGACAAGAAGCATTTACAAAGATCGCTCGGATGCCATATCCAAAGTTCTGTTAGAATCTCTAATTAATTTTTTTCAAAAGTAGTTGCGGAAATTATAAAAAAATTAACAAGCAATGCAAAATGACAATAATCTCATAAACACAAGTATGGTGCAAAATTAAGGAACGGTTAAATAGCTCAAGCGGTGTCTACAAATAGGAGAGAAATAAGTAATTTCTTCATGAGAATAGTGGTTAGAAGATCGAAATATGAAGGGGTGTTACATTCTGAAATATTCGAGTCAAATATAACTCTTAAGATGCACTATGATAGTCTATAAAAAGTCATGTAACTCTTATGACACAATGAACACCTAAATAAGATGAGTAACCATATGTGTAGGAAATATTTTAAGTAATAAATAAATATAAGGAAAATATATACCTACACCAACACTCGACCCCATGTGCTCACAATGGCCTTTGTTGGATATATGAATGTTTTACTTGTACTCTATAACTACAAATTTGTGTAATCATTGCATTAATAACATTATTGTGGTTGTTTCTTGTGTACCTCTAGTTTCTTTTTGTTGTGTATTACCCTTCGCATGTTTTATTGTGTTAGGAAAATAGATATTATTATTATTAGTGTGATCATTAGTGAGTGTTTATTAGTTATCTACTAAAAACTTAGAGTGATTTGTGGGATTATGTGTGAGTTGTCTCGATAAGCTTTTACTCTAAATATTATGATCAAGCATTTGTATATGAAGTTATCTCTAGATGAATACAATATCTTGAATGGAATAAAATAAATATTTTTAATATTATTTCCAATGTTATTTGATTAAATCTGTTTATTCATTTTGTATGCAATTTGAACCAAAATAATATTTGGTATCGAGCAGGAATGGTATCTCTATGTGATTTTTATATTTCCTTTCTCTATGATTTTCATCTACCTTTTTGCAATCGCTTAAATATTTTAGAATTTATCTTAAGAACATGTTTTAATTTCTATATTATGATCTAGGTTTCTCTAATTTTTAATGGGTTTCTAAGTTATTGCCGAGAAAAATATTGTCCAAATTTCCATGGAACCCACATCCTAGATGTGGAGAAATGTGGAAAATACAACAGTCGTCTATGTTGATTTTTCTCCTTATGGTGTCTTCTAAATTTATCAGATCTACAAATTTATCAGCTTAAACATAGATCCTTACAAAAGAAAAAGGTCATATTTTGCATTGATACTAAGTAATATTCTATTATTGTTGACCCATGTGATCTATCTATAGTCGTGTAGATCTGTTAAGGCACATTGCTTCATCATATATTGTTGTTCTATTCACAGTCGGAGTTTGCAGATCAAAAGAGACACATCTGGTAAAGGAGGTGTGAATGTAAAAGGATATATTATTTCTCCTTATAGTTTTACATACAATTATTTTAGTCATTGGCTCGTCTAGCTACATGCATGTGTAGATTGATCAAATATGTGCAACATCTGTACTCATGCACTACGTGACCGTAGTTTCTACCTCATCTAAACATTGATTCACTTATGTATTTTCATTGCTAGTTCTTTGGGTGTTGGGAAAGGAAACACTCCCAAAATATTCTTGGTGCATCAATGGATGAGGCCAATGTAGTTGTTGAAGAGTCAAAATATGAAGAAGAACCCGACTACTGATTCGATGAATTTCTATTCTAAATAAATATTTCTTAGGCTCGAGGCAAAGGAGGAGGAAAACTACATCTCTTGTTAGTCACCAACAAAGAGATTGCTGCATTGTATTGGTGATATTTATTTTTTAGTTGTGTGTTTCATTCTGCAAATAAAACTTGTTAAAACAAGTACATGATTGTATCACCTGCATTAGTCAGGATGTGATGGGGGTTAAAGAGATACTGACATATAATGACATGGTTTTTGGTAAACCAGCAAAACCAATTGGTTGTAGGTAAACCATGGACAAACCTTCATTGGTTTTATGGTAACCATGGAAAAACCATTTCTCGAGGTTTGTCAGAATCCGTGGAGAATCTGCAGTCATTGTTAGATGCAAGTATAGGATGATGCTTCCTTCCCATGCTCGGACTAAGTGGGTGATTGTTAGGAAAAATAGATATTATTATTATTAGTGTGAGCATTATTGAATGTTTATTAGTTATCTACTAAACAACACGAGAATGATTTGTTGGATTATGTGTGATTTGTCTCTACGATAAGCTTTGAATCCTAAATATTAGGATCAATCATTTGTATTAGAAGCTATCTCCGGATGAATACAATATCCGATGGAATAGAAGAACTATTTTTAATATTATTTCCAAAGTGTTATTTGATTAAATTTGCGTGTTCATTTTTATGCAATTTGAACCAAAATAATATATTGTATTGCATCTTTTAATTATCATTTGTTCATAAGGTTCTTGTGTTGGAATCCAACATGGGAAGGAGACAAATTAGAGATCATTTTATATCTTTGTGAATCACCAACCCTTGTATTTTCTTTTCTTTTTTCCACTTTTTACCTACAAATTGAAGTAGATTAGCATTATGAGGATCTTAGGAACAAAGTCAATTGTTTCATGATTTTAATCTCTTGCACTATTACCGGTTACACAACTTTAATAAAAGATTATATTAATTGATCTAATTGAGAATACATTCTAAGCAGACAAAATTAGAAAAAACACAATCTATATGGATAGATATATACATACACACATAGATATATCGTAATATGTCACATGTTTTTCATTATGATTTTATATTGTTTTAAGTATATCTTAGAACATATATTTGTTGATTTGACTGATGTGTTTCAAAATAGATAGGACTAGGTGGATCGATAAGCACCAAAAAAAATAGACATGATTCATCGCCTCTAGTGGAAAACATGTTGCTCGATACTAGATGAAACCGAAAAACCATATTTACAAAATGATAAAAATACAAAACATACACAATTTCTATTACCTAATCAATTTCATATGAAACCACTTACAAATATATAGGAGAGCATTTTCCTATTATCTAGGAAACCTCCTATAAAAACTCTATCTATTATTAATCAATTTTTGAAACAACTCTCAACACACTCTTACATCGGTTATTGTACTTTAGAATAACTAATTTATATTTACATTTACCACTATAATGTAAGTGTAAATATAAATTAGTTGGTTTGAGGTACAACAACTAATGTAATTAAAGGATTTTGTTGAGAGTTATTTTAACAACTTGTCAACAATGGCTAGACTTGTTATAGGAGGTTTCTAGATAATAGGAAATATCTCTCCTATATATTTGTAAGAGTTTCATGTGAAATTGATTAATCAATAGATGATGTGTATGTTTTGTGTTTTGATAATTTTATGATAGAGGAATTTTTATATTTATTTTTCACATACATTATTGTTGCTTCTTCTAAACTTCTTTGGTTCTTTTTCCTTAGCTACAAGAGATGATATCATATCTTCCAATGAGTTCAAAGGCATATGACAAAGAGTGAAAACATCCTTATTGTATTTGGATGGAAAAATATTCAGCAACCTGACAATAGATTTTGCATCCTCATCTTCTAATGGAGCTTTGAATTCTACAAGTTGTCTCAAAAGAGATCTCAAATTATTTATGTGACTAGACATTGTAACTCCATCACCCATTATGTAGGATTTGAAGGAAAAATATGGTGGATCTATAAGTAAAAAAAATAATAGATGGGATTCATTACCTCTAGAGGGAAACACATAGCATAATACTAGATGAAGCAACGAAACTATAATTACACAATGATCAAAACAAAAACATACAAAACATCTATTGCTTGAAAATTTTCATATGAAACCACTTAGAAACATATAGGATATCATTTTCCTATTACCGAGGAAACCTGATAACAACTCTAGTTATTTTCATGAGTTGTTAAAACAACTCTCAATAAACTCCCTGTAATTACATTAGTTGTTGTACCTCACAACTAGCTTATATTTACATTTAAATTTACCATTATAATTTAAGCACTAAAATAGTATTCCTAACAAAATTTTGAGATCTTAGAACATTGTTGAATGTTCCACCATTTACTTTAATTGACCACTCCTTGCAACTACTACAAATGTATCATCACAAAGTATAATAGAGGAAATGATAAATAATTCTACAAAAGAAAACTTAACCTTAGGAGAACCCTTTTAGTGTGAAGTCTTTGGAGTATATGATCCATTATGAAGGTGTATCCACTACTGTGACTAAATCCCTACCCTTCTTCTTCTCTTTACTATTTTTATTCCTTAGAAGAATCTTGGGTAGATGAGGCTTATTTCATAAATTTAAGAAATCCCTAATTATTATTTTCAGTAATATGAGTGAGGTATTCAGCATTTTTCATCATACAATTGTGCTCATCATGGTCATTTTTATTGTAATAGCTACACTTAACCATTTCCTTCTAGGTTTACTTTTAGAGGAAGTGAGCTAAGTGTTTTGTTTGTTTGGGATGGTTTCTAATATTTTCTCTAACCTTGATTATTTTTCTTTTATTTTTTCTCCTTTTTGTTAGAAGCCTTTGGTTTTCCATTCCTCACAAACAAGGTATGTTATTTAGAATAATTCCATTATCCAATATACATTTTTTTTTATTTTTCCCTCGTCAACTAACCGACAAACATATCAAAATAGGGAATTTTCCATGTTGTCCAAGTTCATCCTTGGTGGCATTAAAAGGTGGAGATGAAAATTGATTATTTTGGATCTAGTTTTGAAAGGAATGAAAGGATAAGTTGTGAGTTATTATTTTAATTCCACATTTGTTCAACTGCAATCTTACTGATTTGAACATTGTAAAGAAGTCCTAGAGTGTGTCCAAACTACCGGTGATTACACTTATAAGTTCATTTTATAGTTCATGCCCTCTCATCTCATCTTATTTCTCAAATAATTATTCTAATATGGTCTTAATTTGTTAGGATTTTGGAAGATTCAATTGAAAGAGGATTTTTAGAGATATAGATAGACATAATAATATGAAAGCTTAAACACACTACTTGTACCATTTTACTTTTCTCGCAAAAAGATTTTGGTTCAATTTCAAGCCCCTTTGTTATTCAATATAGTCCCTTAACCCTTTGAATGATTTGAATTTTACATTTTCATTCATGATAATTAAATCGTGTCATTCGAGTTATAGAAATTATATCCATTTTTTAAGTATAAAAGAAGCTATAGGAAGTAGAGATTGAAAAACAAAAACAAAATGTAGAAATAGACAACACAGTAGTACACCTTGAAATTATGCTTACACCGAGCTAGATTTGAAACTATAATTTTAGTATGTTTTATAAAATAAATATGCTCATATGGATGGAAAGTAAAAATGATAACTTTTACAAAATAGGAAATCAAAATCAAGTAGACAATCAAAAGTTGTAGTGAAAATTATTTCCGTAATAACCAATTTAACACCTTTTGCACTTAGAAATTTAAATGATCTATAATGACATTCTCAACAAAAGGATGGTCGTCATGTCTAAAAATTGACACATCCATACAAACAAAAAATAGTCTTTTACCTTCCACAACTATTCCATTAGATTTGTACTACTAGTGGTTGCTCCTAAAGGAGCAAGTATGTGTATTTCGCAAGGATATGTGATGGAAGAAGTGTTTCGGAAGTGATATGGGATAAATAGAGCTAGATAGTTGGTTGTATATTCCAAATATTAGTGTCATAGTGTATGTATAATTTTTATTATTTCTTTTTGAGAGAGGCTTTCAAACAAAAACATAGAAAAATACATAGTAAGAGGAAGAGGTGTCAACAAGCTCTGAAGATCAAAACAATGAGATGTGATTGATAGACACAAGGAAAAGTTCTTTAATGATAAGTTTCTCTCAAATCATTCATCGGTGTGGAGTTATAAGCTATGTGTAAGAGAATATGTTGGCCTTAACACACTTGAGTTTTCCCAAATGGATTTTACTTAGGAAGATATAGTATAGGGGAAATTTGAACTTGTATGTTTAATGTTGTGATAATTTCTATGATCTGAGGGTAGAGAGTAACAAATAGCATGAAGAAGTATAACTTATGTTGCCATTTTTTTGGCATAAATTTAATATTTAAATAAGTGAATCAAAATATTTTTACATATCAACTTTAGGAAAGGGTATAAGTAATGAATTTACAATCTTAAGACAAAAGTGAGCTCACATATTCGTAAGTGGTGAAATCACATGCATCGGAAAACGTTCACAGGAATTACGATTACAATAGAACTTGAAACTTTGCATATAGATTTGATGAAATCCTATAAGTGATCAATTTACCATCCTAGAACACTTGTGAACTCACGTATTCATAAGTAGTGAAATCATCCACATACTTGGAAAAAAACATTGCAGGAATTGCGATTCTGATGTAACTTAATGATATGATGTTTAACAACTGGAAAACATGAAATGTCAAATTCTAACAAGTCAATAACATTAGCCTAAATAAAATTATATAATTTGTTTTCTTATAAAAAAAGTGAACTTTTTTTTATTATAGGTAAATCATTTTTGAAAGGGACTATACCCTTGTATGGAAGGGCTTAAAATCTAGATTAAAAATATTAGAAAAAAAAATCACAATCTAGATTTATCTAATCAACCCAACAAGAAAGCATTCTTCCAAGATCACAGCCAAAAACCAGCAAACATACACCTAGAAAAAAGCAACGTCACAAAGAACATCAACTACTTAACAACATCACAATAGGCCTAAATCCTAGATGCGGTGATGGAGGCAAATAATAGAACAGGTTTCATGCCTTTCCTGAGACAATGGAAGGTTTAGATTTAGTGTATCCCTTCTTTTCTCCATCCACCACCTTCATTCCTTATTTTCTTCTTCCATTAAGATTGGAAGAACAACTTCAATTGACTTGATAGGGATGTGACCCTCAGCAAGGGGCATCGAATCACAATCTATCGCTGAATCAACACCCTGAGGAGAAGAATCTTGAGGTTTCTTCTATGTAATGTGTGAAAGCTCTTCCATGCCAGGTAAGTCATTTTACGGGGTTCCACAATCAGTTCTGTATGGGGATCGATTATTAGATGATCTGGTAGAGAATCTTTCCACCATGCTAGTTTGGTCTTTCAATTGGTATTCTCACAATCTTCTATTATATGACAAGTTTTGAAGCAAAGCCAACATCTAAAAGAATTCCTTCATAGTCTAGACTCTGCATCAAGAGTCTTTCACCGATTTTCAAATTAATTGTTTCTAGTAAGGCTTGGCAGGTATCAAGATCTATTAGGATTCATGCATAAGTAGTGTGGCTTTGGATGGAGGTCTTCTCATTGCCAACCGCACATAAGAAATAGTGAAATTTCATTTTAAACATGATAGTTATTTTGAATGGAGTGAAATGGAAATAATTTCCTTTATCATTTTTTTTTTCGTTGTATGTTTATTCAACATAGGTAGTGGCCAAAGAGAAGAATTTATAGAGTTTATAATGACCACCTTCTATCTGCTATTATCATGGCGGCATTTGGCATGGGCTACATTAGTTATAATGGTAATGTTTGTGAAACAAAATTGGGAATGTTTGTGATATGTTATGTGAGAAACGATTAACTGTTATTGCAACATTTCTGACTGTAATGGAAATATTCATTTTGCTCAACACTTTATCTTTTTTTCATTCTCGACACATCTGCTAGAAAAAAATTAGTCTAGTTTTTATATTAATGTCAATTGTTTATGACAAGGAATTCTTGAAATTATAATGTTTTAAAAAAATAAAAAAATTATAAAGAAATATTATTCTTGTGCCTTATGTATATTTCACAATTTTCATAGATAAAAACCAAGTTATTTCTAACTGCAACATGCACATGTTCAAATTTCACTAATGGAATTCACTAAATATTATTCATATTCAAAATTTTCATAATAAGAAGGATATAAATATTTTTTTAAATATCCAATTAAACCGAAAAACCTAATGAAACCCTATCATTATTTTTAAAGTAGATGTAACACTAAGAGTGATAAAATATCAAAACATGTGAGATTTTATATTTAGGCATAAAATTTAGATTTTTTAAAGGTTTTTTTTTTTTAAATGTTGCATATATTTTAGCTATTGTACATTCATGTATCAACTCTTAAGGGTAATTTGATCTAGTTATAATGATGATGTGATACATACAAAATAGGTTTTGTGGATATGATTTTGGAACAATTATATTATATATGCAACTATCATATAAAGGAAAAAATATATGGGATCTTAGAATTCATTATGATCAAGTGTCCTATGTTAAAGATGGTGTTAAGCAAAATCATTAAATATTGTTACATAAATGTATTTCTTGTAGATTGTTGTCTCTTAAAAGTTTACCAACATATGTCAAATTGAAAACTCTAGAAAACAATATATTAATGCATCACATTATATTTATCTAATATTGTGAAATTGCATGTGCCATGCCAGGGGTGCATGGGAAATGTAGAAACATATAAATCCAAGGAATTTAAAAGCAGTATTTACTCTCCATTAATACTTCACAATTCTTTATTTTTTTGTAAAATCAAGCAAATCAGCAATTATTTATATATTTTTATATGCTTTTAGAAGTCCAAATCATCAAAAATACTATTACTATTATTATTATTAACATATTTTCATAAATTCATTCATGATCTATATCATTAAGTGTGTTTTTTTGCATTATTTATTTTACACTAATAAATATTTTTGTATTCACCTACCACAAACACTCATGGATGATGTTGCTATGAATAAATAATTATTTTTCTACATATAAATCCATTGTCACCAATGAATGAATCAATCCATAATTACTATTATTATTTATTTACATTAAAACTTAATTGAAATGTTGATTTCACAAAATACATTTAAAATACAATTATTAACAATATAATACTTTTAATAAATCTTCATATATTCCTATTGGTCTCGACAAGAACCTATTGATGCTTTTGCTAGTTTATATTCATATATGCCAAAGGATTGGGGTCCCATTGCAACTTGTCCTGTTAATGCTAGTTATGTTAATTGTAATGAGTGACACAAAAATTGTCATTAAAAGACAACAAAAGACAAGGAAATAAACTCATGGCATAAAAGAGAGTAGAAGTATGCATGCTAGGTGTTTTTCAATGTCCAACAAATCCGAAAGGTTTCCAAAGTCCATTAAAACAAAGGAAAAAAATTTAAAATGGAAGGCAAAACCTACAACCGAGTCTAAGTTTTTGGCGTGAGTGGAGGCATAAAACAACATATTATGATTGACAACAAAGATAGAAACGCATCTCTTTTTACTCAGATGCCCAAATAAAGCCAAGCCGATCCTCATGTTTGCCTCGTATGAAGCTAATGTAGTTCAATGACTAGGAATGATGGCCCTCATTTTATTAATTATTTGCATGATTAAGATACCTATGGATAATGCACTTGTGTCTACCCTTCAATGAAAATGTACTTATGGATGGGTGCGTGATCCATCAAAACACATGATATCATGCATACACATGCCTTAATGGGTCTCACGTTAGCGGTCACATTAGTGGCCTTCTATGTTTTTTAAAAAAATGAAATCAAATCAAGTTTAAGAAGCTAGCAAGTAGTAGCTAGATTGGTAGGGATTGTGCATTGTGGCCAAGTAGGTCATGAGTTCCATCATGATTGCACCTCCTTGCACGTGGGTAAGTGAAAAAACGCTATGTTACTTTGTTTTTCAACCACCCTAACAAATCTAAGCCCCAAAAAACTAAGTATGAAACTGAACGTGGCACAACATGACATCATGGATTCATATGGGTTGCATGGATATTTCATACATGCATAGGTGTAAAATGAGTGACGCATAGACTTCCCTTTGGATAATGCTGCCTTGTTTGAGTGAAGGCTTGGGCACATGAATAAAACAGCGAGCAAGAGAAGTGTCCAAATTGGTTGATGACAACAGGCTATTTACCCCGTCCTGTGCACATGGAGGAATGCTTAAATAAAAATGCTCATTCACAATTTTGACAGGTAGAAATCAAATATACATTATACTAAAAACTATTAATACGTGGCATATTTTATTAAGTTGATATTGATTGAACATTCTTCTTAACTCGGTGTGTTTCTGAATAATGTGTTTACATGGATAAAATTAGAAGTTGAGAATTGAACCACGTGTTTTCAATACAAAATTTGTATCTGCACGATTATTCCCCGCCATACCTGTCAATAGAAGGTAGGGTTGAATTTCGACACTCTCAAAGGAATTATAAAGACGATCATATGCAAAGTAAATTGGGCATATTAAACGTAAGGATTTAGCAAGCGTGTGCAACAATACAACAACCGCACAAAGTTGTTTGGGCCTTAGAATGGGCAAGGGAAAAGGGTAGTTGTGCCCGATAGGATTGTGGAGGGAACAACAAGAAAACACCAAATAACAATGTAAATTGTGCCTATGGATGACAAGCCAAAATGATTTATACCGTACAATGCCTATGTAAGTTATAAATAAAATATCTTCATAAGAGTATTCGAAATTACAATATTTTCTTAACTCCATCATCTCTAGCTAATTATCTTTGCCAGCTATCTCAATCAAATTAATTGGCAAATTACATAAAATAATTCATAAAATTTATTACATGACTCACTCTGTCAATTCAAACTTTCGCTGCCTAAGATAGCTTTAGGGCGTCGATGAAGAATAATAAACATAGAGCTATATTGGCAGTTAGATTCTATCGATTGCTGCCTGTATTTTATGGAATCTAGCTAGAAAACAGTGGGCCTAGATGTGATGAGGGAGAGGAATTAGCAGTTCGTTGTACATGTGATTTAAATTCAAAGCATGGAAAATGTGTAAATGGCCAGTAAATTTAAATGCATACGCAGTTGCAAAGTTTTTGCTGAATTTTTTCTCAGGAAGGCGTTTAGCGGCCGGGCCAGAGAGAAAAATGATTGGATGCACCGTCCAAACAAAAAAACAAGCAAGGTATAAATTTCATGCAACATGTAAATCTTATGTATTACAATGGTGGCGGTCCTGGTAGGGTGTGATCCACACACAGAGAGAATGGAATGTCAAAAAATAAAAAGGGTAAAAATAAAACCATGTGACTGACCATGCAAACTCAGGAATGGTGGATGGCAATGCAGGCTGCAAACATATGCCAATAGCTGGAGCATGCGGAAGGAAAGTTGGGGGTAACAAGTCGGCAGACGTAGAATAGAAAAATCCAATATTAAACACCTACACAATTGCCAGAAGATATGGAGACGCTGGCATGATAACGTCGATGAATAGGTGTAAGCTGCAGTACGTCATCGTAAAGATCTAACTGAAAGTAAGCATGCCTTTGGCCTAATAAAATTAATTCCCTATAAGCTTAACCCAATAAATTTATAATATTTTATATTTAAATTTAGGAAATTGAGAAGGAATTAGCGTTTTTGCTGACCGAGTTGGGTCAATGACACATTGAGCTGGCTGGCAAGTGGTGGGAGACAACAGGGTGGGGAGATCACAAGATAGGGCATGGGCATGTTAAAAAGAACTCCATGTAAGACAAACAGAGTAGAGGCTGATTCGAGATGGATCTACCCACCATAAAACATAAACCGAGCAAGATGCCATCACATGGAGTCGTTCACAGATTTTCTGCCAAACATGGCACAAGTCCGAGCTCCGAGGCAGGGGACGAATTGGTTTCGAATTAGGCCGGTCACCATGTACAGTCTGAGCTGAGGTACAACTCCAACACAGCCAAGCTAAATTCATAGCTCGGTAGTGCCGGGTTAGTTCAAAAATCAAATACTGAGTTCCTCTAAGGAAGTGAGTCATGCTTGCATTATGCACAGAGCCAGTACACATGCAGAAACGTTGAGACAAGGATGAAACCTTAAATGCACAAGTACACGAGACACCTCTAAAGAACATGTAACCAAGGTTCTCACACAAGAATGTGATCGAGACAACCCCGTTAACAAACTTAGCACATTTTTTGAGAAATGGAGAAATCTTTAGGCATAATCTTTTAGATTAAAAAAACATGAATAATACCAAAACTAACAAAGACATAGAAGCATTTTACCAGCATTGCTCCGATACCATATCTGAAGTTCCTGTTAGAATCTCTAATTAAAATTTTGCACAAGTAGTTGCGGAAATTACAAAAAAATTAACAAGCAATGCAAAATAACAATAATCTCACAAACACAAGTATGGTGCAAAATTAGGGAACAATTAAATAGCTCAAAGGGGTGTGTACAAATAGGAGAGAAATAAGTAACTACTTCGTGAGAATAGTGGTTAGAAGATAAAAAATATGAAGGGGTATTACATTCCCGAAATATTCAATCAAATATAACTCTTATATAACTCTTATGACGCACTATGACAGTATATAAAAAAGTCATGTAACTCTTATGACACAATGAACACCTAAATAAGATGAGTAACCATATGTGTAGGAAATATTTTAAGTAATAAATAAATATAAAGAAAATATATACCTACACCAACACTAACCCCATGTGCTCACTATGGCCTTTGTTGCATATATGAATGTTTTACTTGTACTTTATAACTTGAAATTTGTGTAATCATTGCATTAATAACATTATTGTGGTTGTTTCTTGTGCACCTCTAGTTTCATTTTGTTATGTATTACCCTTCACATGTTTTATTGTGTTAGGAAAAATAGATATTATTATTATTAGTGTGAGCATTAGTGAGTGTTTATTAGTTGTCTACTAAACAACTCAGAGTGATTTGTGGGATTGTGTGTGAGTTGTCTCCGATAAGCTTTGACTCCTAAATATTATGATCAAGCATTTGTATAAGAAGCTATCTCTAGATGAATTCAATATCCCGAATGGAATAAAAGAAATATTTTTAATATTATTTCTAGTGTGATTTGATTAAATCTGTTTGTTCATTTTATATGCAATTTGAACCAAAATAATATTTGGTATCAGAAGCAGGAATGGTAGCTCTATGTGATTTTTATATTGCCTTTCTTTATGATTTTCATCTACCTTTTTGCAATCGCTTAAATATTTTAGAATTTCTCTAAAGAACATGTCGTAATTTCTATATTACGATCTGGGTTTCTCTAATTTTTAATGGGTTTGTAGAGTTATTTCTGAGAAAAATACTATCTAAATTTCAGTGGAACCCACATCCTAGATGTGGAGAAATGTGGAAAATACAACAGGTATTTTATGTTGATTTTTCTCCTTACAAGGCGTCTTTGTAACATTCAGATCTGCAAATTTATCAGCTTAAACACAGATCCTTACAAAAGAAAAAGGTCATATTTTGCATTGAGAATAAGTAATATTCTATTATTGTTGACCCATGTGATCTATCTATAGTCATGTAGATTTGTTAAGGCACATTACTTCATCGTATATTGTTGTTCTATTCGTAGTTGGAGTTTGTAGATCAAAAGAGACACATCTAGTAAAGGAGGTGTGAATGTACAAGGATATAATATTTCTCCTTATAGATTTTCATACAATGATTTTATTCATTGGCTCGTCCAGCTACATGCATATTGCGTAGCTTGATCAAGCTATGTTCAACATCTATACTCATGCACTACATGACCGTAGTTTCTGCCGCATCTAAACATTGATTCACTTGTGTATTGTCATTGCTAGTTGTTGGGTGTTGGGCACGGAAACACTCCCAAAATATTTTCTGGTGCATAGAATGGATGAGGCCAATGTATTTGTTGAAGATTCAGAATATGAAGAAGAACCAACACTAGAAGAACCTGACTACAATTCCGATGACTTTCTATTCTAAATAAAGATTTCAAGGCTGGAGGCAAAGGAGGAGGAAAACTGCATCTCTTGTTAGTCACCAACAAAGAGATTGTTGCATTGTATTGGTGATATTTATTTTTCAGTTGTGTGTTTCATTCTACAAATAAAACTTGTTAAAACAAGTACATGATTGTATCACTTGCATTAGTCAGGATGTGATGGGGGTTAAAGAGATACTGGCATATAATGACATGGTTTTTGGTAAACCAGCAAAACCAATTGGTTGTAGGTAAACCATGGACAAACCTTCATTGGTTTTATGGTAACCATGGAAAAACCATTTCTCAGGTTTGTGAATCCTTGGAAAATCACACAGTCATTGTTAGATGCAGTATAGGATGATGCCTTCCCCATGTTCACACTAAGGGGGTGATTGTTAGGAAAAATAGATATTATTATTATTAGTGTGAGCATTAGTGAGTGTTTATTAGTTATCTACTAAACAACTCAGAGTGATTTGTGGGATTGTGTGTGAGTTGTCTCGATAAGATTTGACTCCTAAATATTAGGATCAAACATTTGTATAAGAAGTTATCTCTAGATGAATACAATATCCCGGATGGAATAGAAGAAATATTTTTAATATTATTTCCGGTGTTATTTGATTAAATTTGTGTGTTCATTTTGTATGCAATTTGAACCAAAATAATATATTGTATTGCATCTTTTAACTCTCATTTGTTCATAAGGTTCTTGTGTTGGCATCCCACATGGGAAGGAGACAAATTAGAGCTCATTTCATATCTTTGTGAATCACCAACCCTTGTATTTTCTTTTCTTTTTCCGCTTTTTACCTACAAATTCAAGTAGATTAGCATTATGAGGGGCTTAGGAACAAAGTCACTTATTTCATGATTTTAATCTCTTGCACTATTACTAGTTACAAAATTTAATAAAATATTATATTAATTGATCTAAATGTGAATACATTCTAAATAGACAAAATTAGAAAAAAACAATCTATATGCATACATATATACATACACACATAGATATATCCTAATATGTCACATGTTTTTCATTACAATTTTATATTTTATAAGTATAGCTTAGAACATATATTTGTCAATTTGATTGATGTGTTTCAAAAAAATATTATGCATGGGGGTTTCAACCCTTCATAAGATGACCCTCCTCCACCTAGTGCTCTGCCCCATGTGCTTAGTTATTTAGTGATGTGATTTTCTATTTTCCTTTTATCCATTTCTTGTGCCTTCGTGGCATTTTAACTTTGGACTGTGTGTTTCAGTCACACTTCTATTAACTCTTTTCTATTAGTAATGTCAAGGCATGTTCAATAGTAAAAATATTCAACATTCCATAAATAAATATAAAGCATCTCTTATAATTCTAAATTGGAAGGCCTTAATTTTCCAAAGTGTGTTCGAATATTAGGTGATGTATGAAGGTGGATCCATACATAAGGTCAAACCTATAAACTAATGGCCATTATAAGTTCGTTCCAGTTTAAACTAATAGTAATCATGTGGCAATGCCACACCACCTTACTCCATCCAAGATGGTTGTGGGGAGGCTACGCAGCCCCTCCCACCGTATATTTTTTAATTTAAAACCTCAACAATCACAAACCGATTTCTATTCCATTTTAAATTTTATATTATTTCATTCTTTTGGATATTATAAATCTACTCAATTTCAATAATAAATAATAGTGTGTGTGTGTGTGTGTGTGTGTGTGTGTATACATATATATACATATATATATACATATATATATATATATATATATATACATATATATACATATATATATATATATATATATATATATATATACATATATATACATATATATATATATATATACATATATATACATATATATATATATATATACATATATATAGATATATATATATATACATATATATACATATATATATATATATATATATATATATATATATATATATATACATATATATATATAATCTAGTCGGTGTGTTCGCATATTAGGTGATGTGTGGGGAGGGCTATGCCCCCTCCCACCTTATATTTTTTAATTTAAAACCTCAACAATCACAAACCGATTCGTATTCCATTTTAAATTTTATATTATTTCATTCTTTTGGATATTATAAATCTACTCAATTTCAATAATAAATAATGTGTGTGTGTGTGTGTGTGTGTGTGTGTGTGTGTGTGTGTGTGTGTGTGTGTGTGTGTACATATACATATACATATACATATATACATATACATATAATCTAGTCCATACATTTCATAAGATAATACACAGGAAAAGGTAGTTTTTTTAATTATTTAAATAGGGAAATATTTCATCACAAATGAAGCATACAATGATAGTTTATTTCTGAAATCTGCTATAAAAAATCATAAGGAAAATATACATTATAAATCAAAGATTCCACAATTCATGACATAAATGAATTCTAGGATTTCATATTTAATTAAAGAAGAACTTGCAGCTAATCAATTTTCCCACCACTTTACATAGCCATTCTAGAAAATAAAAGGGAAAATAAGGAAATACAACAACTCTATTATGTTTTTACAAATAAAGTATTAACAAGTTCAAATAATATACAAATTTTAATTAGGGTACATATTTAAATACAATACAGGTTTAAAATAACCTTTTGCAACCATTTCTAATATAGGGTTTAACCTTCCATAAAAATTTAAATATACATCCAACAAGAAAATAAATTTAAAATTCAAGTATAAAAGCCATCTACCTAAAAGTGGAGACAACATGTAGAATTTTGTAACCTTCTCTTAACCTCAACCTCCAACTTTATTCACTACAATCTGTAACTCCTTTTCTCCTCCATATTCTACACATCAACAAAAGGGTATGGAGCTACACAACACTCACTTCCCAACCTAAATCTAATGAGAAGGTGAAGCCAACCTTCTCATTGGCCCTCAAGCCCCAACAATGGGAGAATAAGGGGTGTTCACAACCATGGAAACCCTCACAATAATGGCTTCAAACAACACATACACACACATAATAAATTTGCAACACACACAAGAATAATGCAATAGGAAAATCTACAACATACAACAAACACATAGGCTCAAAATTTGAGCCAAAGGAGAAGGGAAACATGGAAGCCATCTCCTTATGCCTCCCAAGTGGGATAGGGATCCACCCAAGCCTCCAAGTGCACTACACACACACACACACACAAAACCCTTATCTCTCCATTTTGAAAGATACAAAATGATATAGTTTCCTTTTAACTCCACATAGGTGGATTTTTGTTCCTACACTCCCTTCACAAAACCTCACACACTCACTTTTACCTCCACAATGTCCCATTTCCCTCTCCCTACACCACCCCTATGGTCAATTCTACACAAATCCTTACAAAATCCCATGCATTCATAGCATCTACAACTCAATACAAAAGGAGTAAAACCAAAATACCAAATATAAGATCCTACCTTACCATTGAGAACTCTTTCAACCTTTAAGCAACCAAACTCCCACTTCTTTCCACAATGCAATCCAACTCCCATGCAAGCTCTCAAAATATCTCCAAGTAAGTAACCCCAAAACAACAAAGAAACTCAAATAAATAGAAAATGGTGGAGAGGATGGTGAGGTGGCTCCATGTAGGATGCCACCTCATTTCTCCTCATTCCACCTTAAAAACCCCACACACAAACCAAGGATCCATAAATGAGGAAGGTGAGACATGACACATTCATTCTCATACACAATCCCTCACTCCACATTTCAAGAATTCAAATTTAGGGAATTAAGAAAAGGGTGGCATTAATTGCCTATTTTCCTCAAAAGCACATAATAGGGGCTAAATTTGACCCCTCATATCATAGGTTGGGTTGGTGGAAGAGTTTAAGGAGTGTGGGACAAGTAAAACTTGCCCCATGTAATGCCCACAATTTCAAAGTTCTAAAACCACATTAAACCTAAAATAATTATCTGGAAAGTTGCGAAGATTTTTGTTTTATTTTAAAAGATTACAAGGATGTCAACCCTATAATACATTTAATTAACTCCTACCAGAAATCTACTACATTACATTAAATGGAACAAGTCTAGATTAATAATTAAATATTCTTGATCCATTTCTAAGGTCAATACATTTACAATTTGTTAGAAAAGTGTCAAAAAATTCTTTTTAGTTAAATAGTTTACCCTTATCATATAAATATTAAAATCCAAAATAATTAAATCCTTAACCTTAGTTACATAGGTTCTCTTAAATTTATAGCTTTAATATTTCCATTAAATCATTTATTAAAACATACTAGAAGAGTTACATAATTAACTTAACATACAAGGGTATTAAGTGGCCCCATTCACCCATTTTCACATACATTTGATTTATTTAAAATAAAACCATAATATGAATATTCTCACCTAACAATTGTAGGGTTGATTCTTAACCTTGGATCAAATCAATTGTGGCCACTAGATCTTAGAGTTCCAACCTAACCCTAACCATCTGTGGTGTAGACACCTATAATTACGCCCAAGCAATTTAAATACTTAAATTGTGCTAATTATCCCCTTTCTCGCAAATCAACGACATATCGTCAAAGGCACTCATTTTCCCTCATATCATCATTAATTAATTACACTAAGCTAATTAATTAAGTTGCCTATCCAACAAATACCCTAATTAACGACCTTCCGTTAATAAATCACCCCTTCTACCTAGACTAATTAATTATTATTAATTAATTATCTTTCCCTTCCATTTAACCAATAAATCAATATTTAATTGATTTAATCCCCTTCTAATAGCCTAAATCGTACTAATATTCCTCTAATTAGCTTCTATAAGCTTACATCTACCTATTAATTAATCACCTTTGATTAATTAAAATACCCCCCAACTCCCATGACTTGCTAAACATGTATTAAACCCTTCTAAAGTAAGGTTACCTTTAATAAAGCAACCTTATCCATTCCTAATCATGTTTTACCTTTATCCCACATTCATGAGAATGTGTTGAATCCTTTATCCTTTGGGCTATATAAAGAGCCCTCCACCTACCTTTTTACTTACACCTAAACTTTCTAAGAGAGCAAATGCAAAGCATATAGCAAAGAGACTAAGAGCTTGCACCTTGCCCTCTTGAGAGTTCATCATCTTGAAGAGTTAAGCCTCTTTCTTAAAGTGCTTAGGTCATATGGGAGGTGTCAAAAGGGTCTCAGAGCCCAACTTTGATTAGCCCCCATTCCTAGGTTCTTGGAGCATTAAGGACAACTATTTTGATAGCCATGGAGCTTACTTAGGTCCATTAATTTATTTGTTGTTAGAGAATAGAGGAGTTTAGATATTTAGCATTGTTAGTTTCAAAGTTTGTATTGATGAATGCTAGCATCTAACCCTTGTTTAATTCTTATCATGATGGTGTTTATGCTTTGTTTTAGCTAAATTGTAGAACTATTTTAGGTGGTAGTTCTTGCTTCATTTGATTTAGCATTAAGCAAAGTATACATGCACACATTTGGCATGCCCGGTGGGACTTACTCCATTGTCCTTTGCACTTAATTTCAAGTTTTTGTAGTTAAGTTTTATTTTTGGTTACTAACCCTCTTTTACACATGTTGATCTAACTTATTTTTTTAACATGTTTTGTTGAGTTTGCATGTGTTGGGTCTTCCTTGTAGGTATGAAGGAGGTGAAGTGCTGTCAAAATTGGAATTGAGGGGAAAATTTCAAGATTTCTCCATGTTTTCATTTTTAGAGCTTACTTTTTCAACATTCTACATGCTAGTTTTGTCAATTTCTTGAAGATTTTAAATTCTTGAGCATATAGGTTAGTGTTTGATAGTGATGAGTATTCTATTTACATATTAATGTGGTGGGTTGCTGTCAAAATTTAATCTTGGTGAGAAAATTTCAAGATTTCATCATGTTTTCATTTTTTGAGCTTACTTTTTCAACATTTTACATGCTAGTTTTGTCAATTTCTTGAAAATTTTCAATTCTTGAGCATGTAGGTTAGTGTTTGATAGTGCTGAGTCTTCTATTTACATATTAATGTGGTGGGTTACTGTCAAAATTTAATGTTGGTGAGAAAATTTCAAGATTTCATCATATTTTCATTTTTAGAGCTTACTTTTTCATCATTCTACATGCTAGTTTTGTCAATTTCTTGAAAATTTTAAATTCTTGAGCATGTATGTTAATGTTTGATAGCGTTGAGTCTTCTATTCATATATTAATGTGATGGGTTGTTGTCAAAATTGAATCTTGGTTGGAAAAATTTGCCCATTTTGCATATTAAGGGACGTTTTTTTGACATTTTTTGAGTGCATGTCAAGTGCATACCCATGAGCATAAGAGCATATGCGTAACCCATCTTCCAAAGGCCATAACTTTTGCTCCCGAACTCGAAATGACTCCATTTTTTTGCGTTGGAAAGGTATTGAAGTTAACTATGCAATGAAAACATAAATTTGGGATTTACACTTACAAAAGTTGTAGGTTTTTCTATTATTTTAAAACTGGTCATTTTCTAACATGTCTAATGTTTTGATGAATGTTGTATTTCCATGCTTACTCGATTTAGATCAAAGCGTGTGTATGCTCTTCTCTTGCACCTTTTGGTGATCTTGAGAATCAAAAACAACTTTGATCTATATCTTTTTAACATTGGGATTAAACTTGGAAATTTAATTATTCATTTTGCTTAAGGGAATGAACCTTTTACAAAGCATTTTTCAACGGTCCTTTGATTTGAAGTTTTCCATTTCTATATAGTTGGGATAAAGTTTGTGTATGCTCTTCTCTTGCACCTTAGGGTGATCTTGAGAATCAAAAGCAACTTTAGTCTTCATTTTATAACATTTGGTAAATTGGAAACTTCATCTTTCACTTTTGGTTTAAAGGGAATGAACATTTATCAAGAATTTTGTATGGTTCATTGATCGAAAAGATTTTCTTTACTTTTTAGTTGGATTATTTGTTGTGTATGCTCTTCTCTTGCATCCTTGGATGATCTTGAGAATCAAAAGCAACTTTTAATCCTCTTTTAAATAATGTGATTTTCTTGGAGAACTACTAACGCTTGAGTGCAGGACCTAAAAACGCTTGTCAAAGAAAGGAGGAATCAAAACGAAATCAAAAACTACTAATACAGTTGTTATACAGGTTGCCAAAAGGTGTTCAAGCAAACCACACCTAATTAAACAAGATAAAAAGAACAACATATTCAAAACACTGTATTGCAGGTTTCGGAAAAGGGTACGTCCCTCTCCGCTCAACTGGAACATAACCCCTTTGGCATAACGCCTTAAGCTACAATAATGGGGGTGGTTCAGGAACCCCAAAGTAGTCCACGCAAGAGGGAACCTTGTGGACGAAACGGGAAGTGCTCCGCACTACCTACTTGACTAGTGATTCCTTTGTGAGATAGAGTTACAGGTTGTCTGTTGTGGCGACCCCAGTGATAGTACACGTAGACGCACTAGTTGCCTATTGTTCTTGAAGGGGGTAAAGTAAAGCCGAGATACTCCCAAACTAGTCAGTGCGACTTTTTGGGTAAATCGCACTCGCTCGTGGCAACTTCAGCAACACCTAGGGCGAGAACCACCTAGGAGAATATACTTTGGCCAGGAGCCCACTTTGACCACTTTAAAACAGTGTTGAGTTGTGAACCTTCTTTTTGAGAAATGTGTGACGTATTACTTTCGCCTAGTTTTTACTTGCCTTAGGGCGAGGTGAAACTCTGAAGTGAGACTAGCATTTTTTGTCATTTTTCTTGATTTATTTCCTTCATATTCTTTTGACACTTTGTTGATCAAAAGAGGTGTGATTACCTTTGTGTTGCCATTCGACTATTTCTCTCACTTTTATGTCCGTTTACGCCCATCCATGTTTGCGGCTGGGTTAGTTAAACGTCTAAAGTGAGTGGAGGTGTTTTCACGTCATTTGGTAGCCATTGTGATCTTGATACCCACGTCAAGATCGTCATTGTAGTTAGGCGTGGTTCATCATTGCGGACTTCCATAGAGGAGTTAGCTTGTTTGTCTCGTATCATTACAATTTCGATATTTACGTCTTGTTTCTTGTAAACTTGACATAAATACCTATATTGTACGGTTACGCTGCACACATTCTTAACTATTCCTAGCTATACTTTGAGCTTTTTTTTTGTTCGGTTTTATTATTACCTCGATTTCAAAAGGTGTTAGGCACTACCATTTGTGCATGTTATATCAATAACACCTCGATATCAATACTTCACTTTCTTGCAAAGTGGGTTAACATATCTTAGTGATATTGTTGTGTCATTCACAAATGGTAATTGGCACTTTTTGAGATATAGGTCTTAATCAGACTTGAGCTTGCTCATCATATATCTTGATTGGAAGATCGCATTTAACTTCATGTATTTACTTACGTCTTGTTCATTCCTTTGAACTTGGCATAAGTGGAGACATCTTGTTAATCATCTGGCATCGTAAATTACTTTGGAACGTAGTCTAGGAAGTATTTCATTTGATTAGGTTTTGGTACCAAACGATTGTTTCATTGGTGAATTTATCACTTTATCACATTGGTATTCTCACACTGTTAATTTACTCTTAACACGTACATCTTGTGTTTCACTTAGGGGTAGACATTGAATTTTGAACAAATCTATAACTTACCTTAGTGAAATTTATCACAAAAACATGGCTCCCAAGACGCGTCTAGGGTTAAAGAAACAAACATATGAGGAACAATAGGCGCAAGCTTGGGAAACCTCTAACAGAAAAGGGTCAAACCCATTTATCGGACACGATCTAGGACCACTATTTTCTGCAAAAAAGGAAACAGAAGAGATGGTCGATCATAGTGGAAATGAATTAGAATCACCACATGTAGACTTTGATTTTGACCCCACTCTACTAGATGAGTTTCTCCTTAGAAACAAAGATAGAGTTTTGGCACGGGTCATGGAATTAGGGGCCAAATTGCCCATTGAGAAGGAACCAATACTACAAACAAATGACACTACTAAGGAGGAACACCCCCTTATCAATATGGAAGATATTTTAACAGGCGGACATGCTTCCACTTCTTATGTAGAAAATGATAAAGTGGTAGGGCATAGAATACCCCTCATCAAAGTGCCACGAAGAAACAAGATAGAACATGAGACAGGGGAAGAACCTCCACAATACGAAGAGGAGGAACCTTTAGAAGAAGAAGACACAAACCAAGTCACAATCCAACAACAACTCAGTAACTTAAGCCGACAACTAGCTTTGCTTACTTTCCAAGTACAGAAAGACACAAACAAGAACGTTCAAAAGTCAAAGCCTAAGTTTAGGATCCATGAACTCCATCGAGAAAACCAAGGAGAAGAAGACATAGGGTATCATCATGTACACATCCCCGTTTCTCCCACTAAAGAACAATTGCTCGCACAAGAAGTACAATCTATGAAAGCAACGCTTGCGAGCATACAAGAAAGCAATATAGGGAGTATTAGGAAATACCAATACGAAGAACTATGCCCCTATCCTTTTGAAAAGACAATGACCCTTCAACCCTTTCCAAAGAAATTTGATATGCCAAAGTTCGACAAATACAAAGGAAAGGGAGACCCAAGGGATCATGTTAAAGATTTCTACATGGCATGTCAAGAGGTGTCTTATAGTGATAATTACCTCATCAGACTTTTTCCTAAGAGTCTCGGAGGTCAAGCATTAGAATGGTTTACGCGCTTGCCACGAGGATCAATTTTCACCTGGCCAGAATTGGCGGAAAGATTCGTGTGTCATTTCTCATATAACATAGAGAGTGACATCACCATGGCAGACTTGTGCGGCACAAAACAATGCCCAAATGAGACCTTCGCCAGCTTCCTCCAACGATGGAGAGGGGTAGCTAGTCGCTTCCTTGCGCTTTCACACGAGAAGCGGCTAGTCGGTATTTTCGTCCCTAATCTCAACCCGGATATAGCTTTCCACCTCCGGATGCATTGTGTCCGCAGCTTTGAGGAGGTTATCGAGAAAGGGATTCAAATAGAAAAGGCTCTCATTGCCAAAGGCACCCTCAAAACCCAATCTAAAGACAACCAAAGTGTCAAACCCATGAAAATCCAAAGATCTTTAACAAAAAAAAAAAGCGTGGTGGGAGGCGGAATCGCGATTCCAAGCGTGTTCAAACGGTCCAAACCAGTCAACCTTTTAAACTGACCAAGGGCCCAATTCAACCACCACCAAAGTGATGAACATTCACCTCCCTCAATGAACCATTGTCTGTCATACTAAAACAGTTGGATGCGGCCCACATGATGACCTATCCTACAATGCAACCATTTGATGAAAACACTCCTAAACCTTCATGGTATAAGGAGCATGAATATTGTGAAATGCATCGCATTAAAGGTCATAAAACAGAAAAATGTTTGTGACTTCACCACTATATTCAAGACCTCATTGACAACGGGGAGATAGAGGTGGATAACCCTAGCCACATGCAAACACCTAACGAGAAAATGGGGATTTATAAGGAACCATTCCCCAAGCATGATAAGTCGGAAAAGGCAAAACCGGATCGGGGAGAGTCATCCCAAACCTATAAAGCCATGAATTACTTGTATACCAAGAGAGATAACAATCATTACGATTCACTTATCGGATGTATTCACTCCCCTACTGACCGTGTCAATACCATCCGGATCAAGGGAAAGGATGCATTGCGGTAACAAGGCATGCCCGCCTCGTGATTCCGAACCCTCTCTGTTGACCCGCAAATTTGGTAAATATAACCTTTTAGAACAACTTGAGAAGACACTGCTACAATCTCGATCTTAGATCTTCTCAAGATATCCAATGTACATAAGGACATTTTGTATCAAACTCTTCGGAGGGTCGGGAGTTCCTTTAGAAGTCGATCCTGCATACCTTGAGCCGCGGTGGCAAATATTGCACCCGGTGAGCATCTCACTTTCAACCATAGGGGAGGTCCCTACCGAGAATCTTACACATAATCTTCCCTTATACATTGAGGTAGTTGTTGCGAAGGAAAATCAACAGTGCTTGTGGATAACGGATCGGATTGAACATGCACGCTTAAATTAGTCAAACAATTGGGACATACGGAAGAAGATCTTGAGTCCCATATCATCACTATCACCGCATACAACAACGTGGAAAGAGAATCAGCAGGCACCATTACGCTGCCAATGGAGGTGGGCCCCACTTGCCATCAGACAAAGTTTCACGTCTTAGACTTGGAACTTCCATATAATATGCTTCTAGGCCGACCATGGATCCATGCCATGCAAGCAGTGCCATCAACATTTCATCAATGCATCAAGCTGAAGCATGAGGGACATACAGTAACAATACCAGGAGACTCAGAGCCCTTTGCTCATTGTAGAGCTCTTAATAGCTTTGCACGAAAGGGTACATACGCATGTCCCTCCACAGATATAGTTGTCCCTCTTCATTCTAAGGCCATGGAATCTTGAGTAGATTCAAATTCTCTTAGTTCTTACACTCATGGGGCATCTACTTCAACATCTCCATTTAATTCATGGGAGATGAAAATTCTGGAATATGGCTGTGGGGAGTATAATGTACAACAATCACTCTTTGTTTCGACCTCTCCTTGTCACCCAAGACTAGAGGTCGACCCAACTACCACTTCAGGAGACCACAGAGAGGAACATACTATTGGGTCGTTCTACCAGAGGATTGTTAGGCGAGGAAAAATTACTTGATCCACCTACTACTTGGGTCCCTGAGGACACTCAGCCATCTTGTTATCAAACCCCAGAATATGAAAAATCTAGTAGAATGATGTACTCCATGGGCTACAAAGGCCTAGGATGTGGGAGGAATGAACAAGGACAAAGAGAACCAGTCCCTCTTCCACATTTCAAAACAGAAAGATATGGCATTGGGATTCACCCTTATGGAGCACACCCCAACGATCAAGATGCGACTTGTTTTGAGCATGAGGATAGCTTTGATTATCTAGGCAAGCGATACGGATTCTGTTGTAGCTAATATGAGGATCGGCCTCCATGAACCTTTTCATGAATTTAATCTTTGTCCTAACCATCACCCCGATGAACCAACCCTTGACCTTGTATACCCCTCCCTTATTGAATGGGACCAACAACGTCACGTGCCACTAGATTTATTCGAGAATGACGAGGCTATTGCGAGTTCATGGGCATAAGGGATACAATTCCCATTGGAGATCACAAGAAGGGTTTCTTTATCGACTTAGGACACTGCGCCTACTTCGGCGAGGAGGTGAACTTCGTGGTCAACAAAATTTAAAGAAAAGCGAGGGCAAGAGTTCTAAAGAAAAGCCTCGGCAAAATGAAAGTCCAAGTCACACAGTGAAAACCTCTTTGAGGCATTGGGTGACAAACAAATAAGAAAATGAAAGGAAAAAAAAAAGCCTGACCATGCGGGGATGAAAATCTCGTAGAGAGATCCTTGGATGAAGATCTCAACCTACCTCCGATCCCACGCGTATGGAGGATTTATCAAAATTGTTAGTTGAAGAAACCATTGATGTCAATATGATATTGCAGTCTTGAAGAAGATCACAAGATAGTAAAATTGGGAGCATCACTCTCGGCCAGAGAGAACAAAAGCGTTCACTATGCTCTGCGAGAGTTTATTGATGTGTTCGCATGGTCTTACAAAGACATGCCCGGCTTAGATCCAACTTTGGTCATGCATAACTTGGTTGTGCACGCAGACGCTAAGCCTATCAAACAGAAGCTTCGAAAGATGCACCCAAGAGTGGCCTTGTTAGTTAAAGAAGAGTTGGAAAGGTTGCTTGCAGCGAGATTAAATCGAGGAGCGATTGATTATTACGAATGGATATCGAACATTGTTCCTATCCGAAGAAACCTATTCGCATCCGAATTTGCATGCATTTTAGGGACATCAATAAAGCTTAACCTAAAGATGACTTTCCGTTGCCCAACATTGACATGATTGTTGACTCAACCGCAAGGTACGAAATGCTATCACTTATGGATGGATTTTCGGGTTATAATCAAATTAAGATCGCTGAGGAAGACCAACACAAAATAGCTTTCACAACTCCTTGGGGCACCTTACATTTATCGGGTGATGCCATTCGGCCTAAGAATGTGGGAGCAACTTATCGGCGGGCCATGGCAAGTAATATTTCACGATATGATTCATGACATCATGGAAGACTATGTAGCGACATCTGGGAAAGTCCAAAACAAGAGAGGAACATCCTATCATTTTGCGGCGTATCTTTGAATGCCTACGTGAATACAAAGTCAGGCTAAATCCAAAGAAGTGTGTCTTTGGTGTGCTATCTCGGGAAACTATTAGGCTTCATCGTGTCAAGAAGAGGTATTGAGGTAGACCTGCTAAAGTATCTACCATCACGAAATGCCTCCACCTAAGAATATCAAGCAATTTGTGTAGCTTGCAGGGAAAATTCAATCCATTCACCGCTTTATCTCCCACTTGCGGATAAATGTCACTCATTCACTCATTTTCTTAAGAAGGACATCACTTTCATTTGGGGACTGAGCAACAACAAGCCTTTGCTTTGCTTAATGAAACACAGCTAATCTACTGTCCTCATGCCTCCCACTCCAGGGAGAACCAATTTTGCTCTATATTTCCGTTTATCGATATGCTATTGGTGAAGCTGCTGCCCAATATGACCTTAGCCATAAAGAGAAAGCAGTGTACTATCTGAGTCGCACCCTCATCGCCTATGAATGTAATTATCCTCAGATTGAGAAGGCTTGCTTGGCTGTTGTTTTTACCTTTCAGAAACTTCGCCATTACCTGCTAAATACTAAGACCAAGCTCATATCCAAGGTCGACCCACTCAATTATTTGTTGTCCAAACCTGCCCTCACAGGTAGAATGGCTAATTGGATCATTCTACTCAGTGAGTTTGATATAGAATTTGTCCATCAAAAATCAATTAAAGGACAAGTACTTGCTGACCAATTTAGCGGAAGCACCTTTGCAAAGCACGAGAACCTTTGAGTCTAGATCTGCGGATGCATCTTTACTCTACATTGAAGAATCTGTCGTATGGCGAGATACATTTTGATGGATCTTTTACGTTTCATGGTTGGTGCGGGAGTGGCCCTTATTACTCCTTCAGGTGATCCTATACCACAGGCTTTCCGCCTGGCCTTCCCTTGCACGAACAACATTGCGGAATATGAAGCACTCATTGCAGGGATGAAGCTAGCCATCAAGTGGAATATTCAACATGTGAAGGTTGTAGGTGATTCACAGCTAATCATCAAACAGGTTAATGATGAGTATAAAGTTAAGGATGACAAGCTCATACCTTATAAGAAGTTGGTGGAAACTCTGAAGGAGTATTTTGTGCGCATTACCTTTGAGCAAATCCCAAGAGCGTAGAATAGATCGGCAGATGCTATGGCAACGGTGGGATCTATGCTTCGTATTTCGCTAGGGAACAATGATATGCCATTCTTCATAGAAAATCTACACCAGCCCGCGTATGACATGCCAGAATCTTGCTTGGCTTGTGAGGTTGTTGGTCCCCATTCACCATGGTATGAACCCATTTTCACCTATCTTAAGGACAGTACATTCCCTCCCGAAATCTCCCGCTCTGAAAAGCAGAGCCTAAGTGTGAATAGCCCGTTACACCTGTTAAGAGGTACACTTTATCGTCGTGGCTATGATGGGAATACATTACGTTGTCTGGATGTGCGAGTCAATCGAGCAATTAAAGAAGTACACGAACAGTATGCGGAG
The DNA here is from genome assembly GCA_018340775.1 of Taxus wallichiana var. yunnanensis. NCBI lineage: Eukaryota > Viridiplantae > Streptophyta > Pinopsida > Cupressales > Taxaceae > Taxus > Taxus wallichiana. The sequence goes on from CM031243.1 coordinate 538,367,175, forward strand.
CACATACAAACGGAATGGTCTTGGCTAAGAAGCTGTTAAGAGTAGGTTACTATTGGCCCACCATGGAAAGCGATTGTTATAATTATGTTAGAAAATGTGTGCTATGCCAAAAGTATGGAAATTTCATCCATGCTCCATTGCAACCATTCTGACCAATCACTACCCCGTGGCCATTCTCAAGTGGGGACTTGATCTAATAGGAAGCTTACTCCTACCTCATCGATGGTCATACACATATCATCACAATGACTGAGAATACTTTACAAAATGGGTGGAGAATTTGTCCCTTTAACCTATGTCACAGAGCCTGATTTCTAAATTCATCATGAATCACATTATTTGCCGACATGGTATCCCTACTGGCCATTATCACGAGATAATGGGAAGTCATTTAAGAACAAAGCTGTGAAAGGTCTTTGCCAACGGTTCCAAATCAGATTGAAATGGTCACGCCATATTACCCTCGGGGTAATGGACAAGATGAGGCAACAAACAAGACTTTGGTAAGGATAATGGAGAAGATGGTTAGCAAAAGCCCGGTGGCGGCACCTACAAATCCACCCGACCCTCTGGGCCTACCGAACATCAATTCGCACTCCTACGGGTGCGACGCCATATTCCTCGTGTTCGGGATAGAATCTAGCATCCCTTTAGAGATTGAACTCCCATCCTGCAATTTCTCTTGGGACTATTTGGATAAGGATGAAGATTACCAAGTGGCAAGATTGGCTGAGTTAGAGCTCCTGGATGAGAGGCGCATTCGCACTCTTAATCACCTGAAAGTATATCAACATAGAATCTCCCGCAACTACAACAAGAGAATCATCCCTCGCCGGTTTGAGGTGGGTGATTTATTTATGAAGGAGAACCGATTCAACACCGGAGCGGAGCGAGAAAAGAAAGGGAAGTTCAAACCCACCTTTGGTTAGGACCCTATGTCATAGTTGCCAAGTATGGCACAGGGGCATACAAGTTAGCTCACCCCAATGGTGATGAGCTCCAGGAGCCCATGAATGCCATGCATCTTAAGAGGTTTTATGCCTAAACATGGCACAAGAAAGTCATAATATATATATATATATATATATATATATATATATATATATAAAAACATCAAAAAAAAAAAATCAAAAACATCAAAAAAAAAAAAGAGAAAACAGGTCGTCCACTAGTGAAAACCACGCAATTGTGGCACTTTGGACAAGTCCTTGGGTGAAAACCGGTTTCCGGCGCCTCGGGAGGATTCGTTGTTCACAAGCATTCTGTATTAGAAGGGTAGTTGTCTTTGTCCTGGACCTGGTTCTACCTTCGAGTTTCCTTGTGCACACCATCTAGTCCAGCCTTGATCCGGCTTTGCCTTCTTCTATTCATCTGTAAGGGACGTGGTCTTTCGTTATTTCCCATCTTACGCTGGGGGCAACTCAACGACTTCACCTTCTTGTTCATAAGCGCGTGGCTTCTGCCCTTGTATATTCCCCACCTAACGCTGGGGGCATCCATGCTTTCTTGGTTACCTGCACATAGCTTTGGAAAACTGTTAAAAACACAAAAACAATAGAAAATTGTTTCACAAAACACAAAAACAATAGAACATTGTTTCGAGAAAACAACAAAAACAATATATATATATATATATATATATATATATCAAAAAATCTAAAAACAAGGCAAAATTTTTCAAAAAATTCCTAAAAAGTAAAACACCCTACAAAATGGTAACTTGCTTCTTACGGTTGAAACTTGTGTCTTTGCATGGTATTTTCTCCATATCTGTTGGTTTGTCTCACATCTTCCCCCGATTAATACGACTCGCGAGATCACTTTGGATTCACAACCATTCACAAAAGCTAGCCGCTTGCTTAAATGCATACTACTGGGGCACTTTTGGTTGTTCTGGTGTTGTTTCGTTGCGCACAAATGCTTTTCATGGACCCCGTGTCCATTTTCGCTTCCCTTGCATGTATCCTTGCTTGGGGCATCATTTTTAATCCTTGTCGTCAATCACAAACTTTTGGATCTCTTCAAAGATCGATAACAAAACATTTGTACAACCTGTCTTGACCGTTGTTGGGTTAGATATGTGCGTTCGTACTTGTTTTCCCCTGTTATATGAGCTTGTTTCCTTCTCGTATTGCATTGCATTATTGTATGTTGCATGGAGTTGGTACTTTTAGCAATGGGCAATTGTTTGTAGTATGGCTTTTCATTTCATTCTACCTTTGTCGTATGCTTATATTTTTCATAAGGACCGATGATGTAGTTCTACTATGGCAATATGATGACATCAAATTTTTCCAAACAAATAGCGGCTAGAGGTTAAGCTCTTCTCTCCCCTCATCCATATTTCTTCTACACCACTTCCCTTTCACCCCTAATTCTCCCTCTCCTCGGGGCATCCTGCCTCGTCCCCATTCTTCTGCCTACTTCTCACCTTTTTCGATCGTCGATCGAGTTCTTCTATCACCCCATCGACACTCGAGGGGGCATCTCTCCCTCCTACTAATTTTTCTTCCATCTCTTCAAAATCTCTTTTGTCTACTATCTTTGAAGTGGCATCACTTATGCCACCCCAAAGAGGGGCAAATGTAGACACCTATAATTACGCCCAAGCAATTTAAATACTTAAATTGTGTTAATTATCCCCTTTCTCGCAAATCAACGACATATCGTCAAAGGCACTCATTTTCCCTCATATCATCATTAATTAATTACACTAAGCTAATTAATTAAGTTGCCTATCCAACAAATACCTAATTAACGACCTTAGTTAATAAATCACCCCTTCTACCTAGACTAATTAATTATTATTAATTAATTAGCTTTCCCTTCCATTTAACCAATAAATCAATATTTAATTGATTTAATCCCCTTCTAATAGCCTAAATCGTACTAATATTCCTCTAATTAGCTTCTATAAGCTTACATCTACCTATTAATTAATCACCTTTGATTAATTAAAATACCCCCAACTCCCATGACTTGCTAAACATGTATTAAACCCTTCTAAAGTAAGGTTACCTTTAATAAAGCAACCTTATCCATTCCTAATCATGTTTTACCTTTATCCCACATTCATGAGAATGTGTTGAATCCTTTATCCTTCGGGGCTATATAAAGAGCCCTCCACCTACCTTTTACTTACACCTAAACTTTCTAAGAGAGCAAATGCAAAGCATATAGAAAGAGACTAAGAGCTTGCACCTTGCCCTCTTGAGAGTTCATCATCTTGAAGAGTTAAGCCTCTTTCTTAAAGTGCTTAGGTCATATGGGAGGTGTCAAAAGGGTCTTAGCCCAACTTTGATTAGCCCCCATTCCTAGGTTCTTGGAGCATTAAGGACAACTATTTTGATAGCCATGGAGCTTACTTAGGTCCATTCATTTATTTGTTGTTAGAGAATAGAGGAGTTTAGATATTTAGCATTGTTAGTTTCAAAGTTTGTATTGATGAATGCTAGCATCTAACCCTTGTTTAATTTTTATCATGATGGTGTTTATGCTTTGTTTTAGCTAAATTGTAGAACTATTTTAGGTGGTAGTTCTTGCTTCATTTGATTTAGCATTAAGAAAAGTATACATGCACACAATTGGTACCCAAATTGATTCTCCCTTAGAAGGCTGAGCAACATCACAGTTTTGACAGAAAGCTTAGAGGCAAGCAGAGCCAGTTGTGTGTTGTTTTATAGCTGGGGAAGGAATGTAACTTGCTCTTTGTCACTCAAATGTGGAGAAATGGGTAGCACCCTCAAGAGGATTTGATCTATCCTCACTGATTTATGGTTGTGCCTTTGAACTAGGGTGAGATGACCCTTTTGTAGCATGTTGTTTGTGGAGGAGATGGAGATGTCCTTTGTTGCAGAGATATTGAGAAGACCTTAAAGAAAACATGATCAATACAAAAAAATCTAACTCTCACGAGTTGTCACCCTAGATAATGGAGATATTTTCTAAGCAAGGTTCAGGATACTAAAGACAATGAAAACCTTATTGCTTGATATTTTAACTTAATAGAGATTATTCATTTGTACACACAAGATAAACGGGGTTAGTATGGGTATGATTGGTTGTTTTTAAATGAATTTTTTGTGGGAGGTGAGGAGAAGATGAACTTTATTAACCACATCCTTGAGAACATTTTACAAAAATGGAGAGGTTGAACAATGGAATGCTTCGGGATAGCGAGGATGTTCCTTTAACCAGAATATGTGCTTCAATGGGGGCCCAGATCGACACTTTTCACACAAAATTCAAGGATCCAAAATGAAGGCTCAAATTGGAAAACATAACTAAACATTATCAACCTCTATTTCATCACACCTAAGATACCCTCAAAGGCTAACAAACAATCTTATAGTCATGCTAGGAGTTGCAGTGATTTTAAATTTGTTTATTTCACTATCAAATGAAAGCTCTTCTAATAAATGAAATTGCAAATGCCACCAAACTATCACAAGGATAAGATCTTGTGTGATTCACAAAGATTTCAATGTAAGATTGCAACGAGAACAAGAAAACTACTTGTAGACATTCAAAAATGAAGAAAACACAAATTTTTCCTAAAAATAATGCAGATTAACTCAAGTTTGATTAAATTTATCAGTAGGGGAAAGTTTCTAGAACAATCTCAAAGCTTGTCAATGGTTGTACACTCGCAACCACCTTGACATGATCAAATTTAACACAAAGGAGATAAACATGTTTCTTTAGATGGTTTCTCAGAAGGACGGGTTCTATCAAGCTTTTCTCTTAAAAAAATCAGTCCCGACCTCTAACACTCCAATCATTTACATGAAAAACTCATGCAATTTATAATATTTCATTTACAACAGAGTTTTCCCCCAAAACCAGAAATATTCAAAGCACCATTACATGTTACGACCTTGATTGTGACTCCAAGAATTAGATTTGCAAAAAGGTTTTAGGTGTGCAGAGGGAAAATTTCTCCAAATATTTCCAAAGACATTGACTCTTCACCCGGTAAGTCATTCTTCATCTCGCGCACCAAATATTTCCAAAGATTCAACTCTTCACCTGGTAATTCATTCTTCATCTCACAAAGGATAGACCAAGGGATGTCAACATCAGATCATGTGCACATGGAGGTGGTCCCCATCAGTGGATGTGTTGATAGATTATTTGCAAACATTGTAAGTATTATAATTGTTTTTTTCTCAAATAGGGATTTGATTTTTGCATGCTTCAAAAGAGGACAAAATAGTGAAGGAGACAAATTTGAATGCTCAAAGGAAGGAGACTTTCCTAGCAAGAAAGCTTATTATTAGCAAATTATTCACCTTTCTTTTCTTAAAATAAAACGATCGACTTCGGTTTGGTGTAATGTAATCAAGGCTATTAATGCCTATTTGTAATTGCATGTTCTATTTTTATTCCTTTATCTATTATTAAATAAAGGATAAAAATAAGATGCATGGGCGAGTATAAGCCTTAGGCTATTTTTAGGAAGGGTGGGTGTATTAATTTTTCTATATATTGTGTGCTTAGCAAAGCACAAAGGAGGAGGACTTTTGGATATAGGAGTACTGAAGCAATTTTTGCAGTTTTCCTTTTGTGTGTGAAGTATTTTCTACCTTTCTAATTATTTGCAGTCTTGTGTATGTTTCTATTAGTCTTGTGAATGCAAATTCCTTGACCAATCATCTTACCCTGTTGCAAAATTCAGTATTTTCTGCTAAATTTTAATGTGCATGTTAACTTATCAATACTGTTGTGATTTTCCCTCAGTACAACCAAGTGTTTGCCCTTAAACATTCTGTAGAAAACTATTGGCTCGTGCATCAAGAATCCTTCTCATAGCAATCATGCATATACTTAGTCAAATCCCTCATATAAATTTGGTGTATCACCTTAGTTTTAATCATTTTATAGTCATCTTTTACTCTCAAAATCCCAGAAATTAGTTTAGGATACACCAATAAGGAACCAACCTTGATACCGAAGACTCACCTCAAAATAGGTATACCCCTGGATCTGTGGTGTTTCCATTGTATCTACGAAATAGAGAGATAAATTGTGCAAGCTTAGAAAACCTGCCCATATCTCTACAAGGTGCACTTTCGAGAGAACAATACTAATATTGTCAATGGGAAAAATTAGCTACATTATTATTTAATCTAGATTTTACACTTGAGATTTCTTTGTAAAATTTGATAGTATTAGGATAAGAGGTATAAAGAAATATCAACCCAAATTTTACTTCTTGTTGTATTGATTCACTTTAGGTTATAAGAAATTTTATGATAACTAGATAATGGATTTACACATTCCCATGAGGCAAGGGCCTAAATTTCCAAAGAGTAATATCTTTTCTCCATTAGAGTTAGGAAATTAGCCTATTTTGTTGAACATGTAAATGACAATTACAATTTGAATTATTCCCATCTAAACATACATAGTTTTGCTTTCTTTCATAATGCAAGTAAATGAACAAACTAGGCTAACTTTTCCTTACCACAATATTCAACATTTCAACATAACAATATACTTCAAATTTGTTGCCTCTTTCCATTTCCACTACAACCTATATGTTCAAAATAACTATGAAAACTTTATTCTACATTCAAGTTTGACATGCATACATTTTTACATCTTACAACTTCTATATTTCTTCTTTCTCATTTTCAATAATACAACTACAACAATGAAGGTAAATTTTCTTTTCCCACATACAATTTCAACTAAACTTTTACACGTGATTTCAATTTTCATTCTTTTGTTTCCATACTCCAATTTTAAAGAGAAAGGAAATTTTACAACTCTTCAATGAGCTTCCATCAAATAATATTATAAATTACAATACAACATTTCCTTTAAAATAAAATACAATATTACAATTCTTCCATCTTGGGTTCAAGGAACAAGAAGGTTTTATCACAAGGAAGGATTTCTTGAGGACACCAACAATGCTCCATGTTTCACATCACCAACAAGAGAGCTCCACCATGCTTCATTTGATCACAACAAAAATGGGGAGAGGAAACACTCTTCACCCAACGAAGAATTCCAATGAGAAGAAGAACCCATCCTCCTCATTGGCCCCCGAGCCCCAACCACATTGCAATGAAAAATGGATTCAACTCATGGCAAAAAAACAAACTTCCACATCACAATACAAGATTTTTACAACCATACCAAAACACAAACAATACAACCACAATCACAAGAAGGAAAGCAACAAAATACACAAGACTTCAATATGCAAAAGCCAAAGGAGTAAGATATATGGGGAGGTCACTTATGCCTCCCAAATGAAAAATGGGTGCCCACATAAAAACACTCCAATAAACATATCAAAACCCTACACACTCTTATTCCTCCTCAAGAACCTCTTATGCCTTCCACATTCTCTTATGCCTCCCTACAATCTCTTATGGCTCCCTCATAAAAATAAACCAAGTAAGAAATGCAAGCAATTTCTTGTCCAAGGTGGGGCACCCAACCCAACTCCCTCCAAATCATGAAATGAAATCTTATGCCTCCCCACATGTAAGGTCCCCATAGTCCCCTCCTACACCAAACTTAGGTAATCTACCCAAGCACCCAACAAATATACCAAAACACTCAAAACAATGCACATATATACAATATACAAGAAAATATTTTATAAGAGTGTATCTCCTACCTTTCTATGGCAGATCTTGATCCAAGAGTGCCACACCAAGCTTCTTCAAGCCCAAACAATCACCAAGAAGATCCAAAAAATCCACAAGCACTCCAAAATCCTCTAACTCCCAAAATGCAAGAGCACAAAGAAATGAAGTAACCCCCAAACAAACAAAAGAACTTGAATAAATAGAAAAGGGAGAGAGGAGGGTGAGGTGGCTCGATGTAGGATGCCACATCACATATCCTCAACTCTGCCTCATAAGTCAAACCTCAACCTCAATGCACCATAAAATGGTGGGTGAGAGGAATGACAATTTACTTTACACACAATCCAAGCCCACACCCCTAAGGACAAACTTTAATTACATTAAAGAAAGTACAATATAATTTTACCTTTTTATCTTCCCAAAACACACAATGGGGTCTATTTTTGACCCCCCCAACCCATAGGTAGGGTTGGTATAGCGATTTAAGAGGTGTGGGACAATTTTAACTTATCCCACAAAACTCAAAATTATCCCTTAAGGCCAAATTAATATTTCTATAAAGGGATAGAGTGTACAACACTCAAGATCACAAGCACTCAACTTACAACACATAACCTAAGGGCCATCTAATATAATAAATGAAATCCTTTTGACCCATTCATAATTAATTTAGTAAAAAATATTAATTTACTAATCTAGACACAAATCAAGTAATTAATAAAAGGAGAATACATCACTATAAAATCACATATTAAAATCAAATAAAGGAAACTAATAAAAGAGATAACACACAACCCCTTGGTCATAATTAGGAGGTGATCCCCCATGGGGACCCCTTAACAACAATACAAACACACACACAACAAAATACATGTTTCCATGGTGACCCTTGTTGAATTCATTTAGCATTCCAATGTGGTTGGTCTCCAATCCCCCCGTTGTTTGTTGTGACATGTTTACCTACAAAACACATAACACCTCCTTTGGCCTTGTGGCCACATCAAAACATCAAAATAAAATATACAATATAAATCCACAATCATATATATATATATATATATATATATATATATATGTATATATATATATATATATATATATATGTATATGTATATGTATATGTATATATATATATATGTATATGTATATGTATATATGTATATATGTATATGTATATATATGCATATATATATATATCTATATATATATATATATATATATATATATATATATATATCATCTAGGTAAGATATCATTTACAATTTCTAACAACATCTCGATTCTACATTTCATCAATATCCATATGATCACAAGATTAGTTCAATTGTTAAGGTCTACTCAAAATGACGAAAGTATCACGAGTCAGAAATATATATAACCATGTCAATAGTATATCATCATAAATATAATTTGTCTCTTATAATCCACATATATCATACTAAGAATCAAAATCAACAACAGTCAATCTCTCTAACATCTAACATCATGCTAAGTCAAAAGCAATAATAATATCCATAAGTATAATCAATAGTATCGGAAATCAATAAAAATAAAGTGTCGAAGGGAAGTGGGCACTACATACCTAAAAGGTTTTCATCACAACATGACTTAAAATTTAATTGTAAGAAGCAAATGATGATTTTAGTATAATTTTTGTTGGACTATTCCCTTGAAATAGTCTTTGCGAGAACTTGTGTTGATCTTCATTGGACAATTAACAGCCATAATGTTCTCATTTATGTGCATATCTAGATTTTTATTATTGGTTTAGGTTCTCCTAACTTACCAAAGATAAAACACCCATTCGGATGTGGATGTCACTGGTCTTATATAAATCATTTCTCGTCCAATAGGAAAGATGTATATTGTAGATGTGAATTCAATGTTTAGTCTTTACAAGGAAAATAGAAAGAAAAGGTATAGAAACAAATAATTCAACAAAACCATATAGAAGCTTTCTATTATGCTCTATGGTCATTTCTCTTGGTCCCTATGATTTCAAACCTCCCATTTTTACATGTCAGGAGAACACCGATAAAGTTGTGGAGGAAGGTTTTAAGCCTTCTAGTATGGGAGTTTGTGATGAATGACATCAATTCGTCTCCATCTTGGAAAGATATTATGAAAAATGTCACATTTGATAAACATCGTGAGGAATGTTCCACAATGCACATTATTAGCCAATGGTCCAATCTTTGAGAATATCTCACCTCAAAATCATTCAATATAACATAGCATGAGAGCCATGTGCATTTTCACTTACATGGTGAGAAAATAGAGATCTAAAAATTCCTCAAATGACTTGATTTATGATGGGAAATTGTTGTATATTGATTATTGTCTCCAAAATTGTTAATTATTTAATCAAAAAGTTTTTGATGATTTAAATTTCAAGCTAGCCGAAATAATAGTTGTCATAACATCATCTTGAATAC